>VRYO01002297.1:8427018-8519025 GCA_009812075.1 Sialia sialis
AGAAATTTCTGCCCTTAATGGAAAAAAAGATGGATACGTACTGCCCAGGGTTATCTGTGTGAGTAAGTGCCCCTGCAGTTAGAGAGGGCAGTGTGTGTGAGCACTGGGGAATGGGGAAGCAGATTCACAGAGAATGCTATGTAGGATAGAAATAAAAATAGAAAACGATTGATATAAATTAGATTGTCAAATCCTAAAAAATCCTTAATTTTTTTTTTTTTTTTTTTTTGTGTAAGAAGGCAAGACTTGAGTGCAGAGAAATTGTGCTTGAGATTAAGGATGATTTGAGTAAGGTCCCCAGAATAAATAAATAAATACCTTGGTTCTGTTTTCAGGAGTCATAGAGCAAAACCAATCAGGATAACAGAAATTAATGTATGGAAACAAAAGGGATCATAATGAGCAGAAACATGAATTTGTAAGCTTATTGTGTACATGCTGCAACAAAGAGATGGTCTTGGTCCAAAAATTCTGGAAGAACTGGCATGTAAATTCCTTTGACAAAGGATATTCTCTTCAAAGCTACCAGTCAGAGATGAGGCTATAATGCTTCTATTTAGGAAAGGTGTCATATTGATGCCAGCCAGCGGACAAGCACCTGGGCCCTTCTCGCCCCTGCCAGTGGAACAAGGGAGGCAACAGAAATAGCAAAAGTGAGGAAAAACTCATGAAGGAAAGGGACTGGGAGGAGAGCAAAGGATGTAGAGGCAATCACTCATCACTAGCAGAACACTGCCCAGCCAATTTCTTAGCAGCAGGCTACCTTGGAAGTAAAATCCTATCTCCTCACCATTTCTTCTTTACCCTAGTTTTTATTGCTGAGCATGAGGCTATAGAGTAACGAATATCTTTTTGTCCCAGCTGTCTTTCTTCCCAGTTTCTTGGTCCAACCCTGACTTACTGCTGAGGTGGGATAAGGAGTTCAGCTGGGAAAAGAGAAGGGTTTGACATTGGGCAAGCTCTCTTCAGCAATAACTAAAATATTAATGTGCTGTCAATGCTGTTCTAGCCCCAAATTTGAAACACAGCACCCTACAGGATGTTGTGAAAAACTTTACCTCCACCCCAGCCAAAGCATGTACCAAGAGGGAGGAAAAAGGATCTTGGCAATGCAGACTTATGTCTCAATGCAGTGGCATATGAGGATTTAGAAAAGATCTTTGAAGAAATAGATAAAGATATGGAGCTAAATGAAAAAGGGGATAAAATGCAGTGTGGATTTCCTATAGATAGCTCATCACTCTCTAACCTCTTAGCTTTTTTTTTTTTTATGAGAAAGCTGATTTTCAGGCAAAGTAAATGTGTCGGATTTCCTCTATCTGGAGTTGAGTTTAGCATTGATGTGACAACCTATGATAAGTTGTAGGGTCAAAGGGAAGGCTCATGAGAAGTATTCCAATAGATACTGCTCAAAGGAACTTGCTTATCGTGGGGAAGGGGCAACAAAACCTGTTGAATTATTTGAGAACTAGTCTTTGGACCTGCCTTGTGTTTTATTTTTGTTAATGATTTTGGCAGAAATATTACAAGTGTTCCTTTCATAGCAGCTGGTAACAGACATAATCAGAAAGGGGAACAGTAAGATGTCGTACAGAAGAACGGCATGACCAAAAAGACTAGGGGAATTGGTGTGGGATAAAATTGCTATTACAAAATGCAAAGTAGTGAACTTGAATCTCCTCTAAAATTTTTTTTACTGTTCTAGTTGTTTTCAGTTGGTGTTGATCAAGTTTCTCAGGCTTCTGAAAGTTTTGGGGTCCTTCTGTGTATTTGATCTTGATTTAATGATACTTTTCACCGTATATTTGTACATATGTATATCAGTGAAAACTCTGAAGGTACACACTGGAGTAAAAGAGATATAGCCTTAACATAAAATAATCTGATATGCACTGAAGTGAAACTTCAGAAAAATTGACATCTTAAAATCTTAACTTCTAAAGAAATAAAAGAGTTGAGCATAATTAAGGCCAGTTGTTTACCATATTATCTCTGCAAAGTGAAACCACTATCAGATATATTCCAGTTATTAACAGCAGCACCATTGTGTATTTTCTTTTTCAGTTTCAGTGTTAAGAATCTTGCACTTTCCCTTTGATACTTCAGCATTTATTTAACCCATTAAGAAGAGTGGAGTTTAAACATGAATTTGCAGATACAGATGAGGCTGCTGAAACAGGACATTCTTTGAGAACATGTCAGATTGATGTTTTTGGTTCATATTTAGTGTCTGAAATTATAAAAATAGTCCTTTTGCTAGCCTTTATTTTGCCTGATCATATCTATGTAACTCTGCTGTGTTTTGGCAGACTATAGCATATTAAAAGCTTTGGAAAGTAAGTTTAAAATCTAAATGCAGAGAGGTAACCGTGACTGAATTACTCTCCTGGGAGGAAAATGCTCTTAGAGTGCCTATTGAAATCAGCATTATCATTTCAATACATGTCAAATATGAGTCATTTCCTAGTTTAGGCAAAATTTCTTTATAAATCTTTAAATCTTCTAGTTCTTTCAAGAAAAGGTTAAAGTACTTATGATTTAATGAGACCGCTTTACATCATAACTGTTTGACTATCAGGAGAAAACTTGTCCTTTCCAATTTGTGAAATCCTTTTATTTTCTGCACAAGTTCTTGAATACTTTACAGTTTATTTTATAAGCAAAGAACCTGAGACTTAAAAGCAGGGAGGCAAATATTTATTTTATACACTCCCTGTGTATATCTTACTAAATACAGGGTGTTCTAAACTGTATAGTCCCTAAGTTTAGTAAGGACATTAGAAATTAAGAAAGTATTTTGATTTAACAAATCACTTTGATCTCCTCTTTGAAGTCATCGCTTGCTATCTATTAAGAATAGTTTTTTAGGTCCAAGAAGGGACGAGGAAGGAAGTGGAGAGTTTGCATTAATTCTACATTTGGGAGCTTCTTGTCTGTTAATTGCAAATTGTGTGTTGAAAATATTTGTGCAGATGCAGTCTATCCATATGGCTGGCACTCTGTTCCCACCAGACAGCAGAAATAAAACGCACGTTACAGTCTGTCATGCATTTGAGTATGTGTTTAAAGAACTGTTCACAGACACAATGAGCATGGAGCTGCTTCACCATCTATTCTGCTGCTGTTGCAGGCCATTCAGGTACTGCTGCAGGACGGGCAGCCTCTGTGTTCTTCGATATGAGTAAAACTTTTTGTATTTTTTCCTGTATTCACAGGTCCTACTGTGGTTCTTGCCTCTTCTCCTCCTTTTCTATGGGTATTAGAATGCTGACTGTGTAGATTTGAAAGCTCTTTTGTAATTTCAACTTCTTGAGAAAACAGGAAGGATATTTCCCAGATGATTGATTCTACTCACACTGTCTCTTACACTACTTCTTTTTTTGCTTGAATATGAGTTTGAATATATTTGCAGATTTAAATGTGCAGTCTAACATCTGCCTTGGAACACAAGGCAAGGAACTTTGCCTGGGCTAAAATTTTAATTTCAGAGAATGCCAAAAATATAGGTTTTGTCAGTACCATCTTGATTCCACTTCTGGAAATTGAAAATGTTTTTTTTGTAATTGCAGTTGCAAATACTGAAATCACAGAATCACAGAATAATGAGGTTGGAAGAGACCTCTAAGATTATCGAGTCCAGCATATATCCTAACATCTCAACTCAGAGTCTGCCCAGACTCTGTTGTATATGGTAGGAATGGAGTTAAGCCTTTGTATGGCCTGTCCTGAGAAGAGGTAGTGAATTAGCAGAAGCTATGCCTTATTTGTTTGAAGAGTTTAAATTTGCTTTGCAAGCAGTTTCTCTCCTTATACAAAAATAAGTTGCAGCCAACTAAATTGTATTTTTAATAATGAAAATACTCAATTAAGAATGAGTTGCCTTCTTATTTTTCTCCCAGTCTCAACACTTTAACTGTCCTGCAGGTCTCAGGTACTTTTGTGTGCTCTTGAGTTGCATGGGGAGAAACTAGGAGAGTTTGGAAGTGTCTCCCTGTACTCGTTATAGCTGTTGGTATACTGCACTAAGAGGAGACTAGCTGGGTGCAGCTACATTGGCACTTTTGTGTATGGTAAGAGCTCTTGTTGATCCAGGTTTGCCTTCTATTTTGAGTCTTGTTTGACTGAAGATACGATATGCTTGAATTTAATTCCTTTTTGAGGATACCTGAAGTTGTATAGTGGAGTGTCACTGTTTAGAGCACACAATTTGCAATGTGGGCAGAAGATCCTCCAGTTAGTAGTTCTTGGCATGCACAGTGTGTGAGCAGAAAACAAGCAATTGATTCCAGTAGCTTTGCTGGTAAAGATGAATCACAAATACTGAACAATTTTCTTTTCCTCTTTATGCTGGGCAAGTTTTTAAGTAAATGTCTTCACAAGATACTTTAAGCTTTTTTAATGTGTCTAAAACCTTCACGAGTACAGCCAAATAGAAGAGCTTTTTTTCCCTGGGATTTTTTGTTTGTTTGTTTGTTTAGATTTTATTTATTTTTAAAAGTAATTTCTACCTTTGGTTCAGGTTTTCATAGCTTGAAGACTGACTTAAATCAGAAGTCTGATCAAGAAATTGAAGATGAAACTTTCAGGTTGTCCTTGTGCAACTTCTATTATTTATGTGTGAGCTCTGTCTTACATCTTGTGTTAACATCTGTGTGTGCAATAAATGGAGGGTGACATAAATTACATGTGTAGATCTTGTACAACACAAAATCTGTGTATGCTGGTGGCAGTCCAGAGGGGGAATCTTGAAAGGCTTCACATGTGTCATTTTTCTTGTGGAAGCAAAGAATACTTCCTGGCACTGAACAATTTACTAGCTTGTGTGGAAAGTAGAAAGTTCTGGGATGGAAGAGGGGGAGGAATTCCTCCTGTCCATGTATCTCATTCCAGGGCTTTAGCTCAATAATGTTGTAATTTTTGCATAATTTAAGGACTCCTCTGTGTTGGATAGCTGTTGAGATAGCCTGTCTTGGAGTATGAAAGAAGAGTAATTAATAGGAACAACTTTCTTTTAGATGTATCACTGACTTATTTTCTGACAGTCAGTGGGTTTTGAAGCTTCTTAAGCTGGACTGTCATGAATAGTCACTAACTGACCTGTTTTTAGTTTCATAGTCATATATTTTTCTTACAAATTACAAATTGGCATATATATGTTATAGATAATTCTATCTATCTATCTATCTATAATATATTAAAATATGTATAATTTATGTTTTGCACTCTTGTGGCAATGAGTTCCTCATGGGAAATTATGGCTGTATGAAATTGTTCTTTATTTTGAATCTGCTGTTTGCCAATTTATTTTGCCAGTTTCTTTATCATTCTTTATCATTCTCATGCTTTCTGATATTTTGATTATAGAATTTTATCACATGCTAAAATAATTTATGAGATTTCTCCTTATAGTGAAGCCATTCTGCATTTTGTTCATCCTCATTGATATTTTTAGAAATTTTTGGAGTTATTTGAGGATGCAAGGGACAGAACTCCATTTGTTATCCCAGACATTTTGCACTGTAAATTTCTAAACAATAAAATGGTGTGGGCTTACTTTTATTTTCTTTCCCAATAAGGAATGCTTCCTTTTCCCTCATTAGTGGGAGACTCTCTATAGTAACTCTAAGACCACTTGGAGCAGTGACTGTTCAGAATTTTCTGTTGTGTTTGCATGGACAAGAATATTTTTCTTGTCTGCTACCTTGTGGTTAACAGGACATTTGGTCTGATACTTTACTGCCCATTCTTTAACAATTTTGAGATCCTTTCTACCTTTGAAATAAGCTTCGACTTTTATTGTCTGCAGGTATTCACTCCATCTTTTTTTCACCTCACTAACCACTTTTCAAGCCTGTACAAAATATTAGATAGCAGAGATTGTTGGAGTTAGTGATAAACTACTGTCTGCATGCAATGTGACCATTCAACCTCTCCCAAGAAAAGCCAGTATAGAAAGTCTAGAAAGCCAGTATATTGTATTGGTTAGTTTTCTTATCCACATGCATCTTTACTTCAAAAAATTCAAATTGGATCTTGATTTCCTTCTACAAAATCCTTTTCTAGTGTACAGTATTAACCCCATGTGCTTTTCCAGCCAATTCATCCAGTACAGATTTGATTTGATGGATTCTCAGAAGAAATGGTCCAAGACCTCTTCATGAATCATGTCTATAACTTTAATTTCCACATTGTTCTTTGCTGTATGCAGGGTTAATTGAAAATAGGTCAAAGGGGATTTTTTTATTCTGCTTGTTTTCTGATCTTCCATTGAATCTGAAGGTACTTTTTTTTTTTTAATAATCTATAAAAGGCTGGAATACCAGCTTTGAAAATATATTTTAATGCAATTGGCTCATTTACTTTAGCAAAATTTGAGCTTTAAGGCATAGCAACACTTTTTCAGTGTTATGATCTATGTAATTCCTGAATTTAGACTCAAACATCTTGGGCTTTGGTTTCAAACACAGATATATTTTGTCATCGTTTACAATCTATGTGCATGCTTAGTTAGGACATTTCTGGTTTAGATACTTGATTTTTTTCCCCCAACTTTTTGTTTCTTTCCCATCTTGATGCACAAATATACTGTCTTTATTTGGGTATAGGAGCAGTTGACTCTCCATTGATTCTGTCTGTTCTAGAGAAAGGTTTCAATTTGGAATGACCTAAATCCCTTCCTCCTAGCAATGTTTGTGTGCACAGTCATGCAGCCTTGCTTGTCTGACCCTTTGTGATACTGGTGACATTTCAAAGAATGGCACTGGCTTTTTATCTTCTTGTCTCCTGAATAAAAGCCAAAATATTTTCCTCTCAACCCTCTCTTCTCTCCTTTCCTGTGGTGTTTAGGTGTATCCTTGCTATTGACTGATTGTAGATGGCCTATCTATCTTGTTAGGTTCATCCTTGTTGTACCTCTAAGCAAATCACGATGTGATATTTAGTGGCAGCATGGAATAAACCATCAACGTTGCTCCTATCTGGCATTTCCAAACTTCAAACTTCTGTTTCTTTACATTGAAATTCTTCCTCAGTACTCAGAGGTATGTGTCTTTCGCTTTTCAGCTTGATAACCATGTCCCATGGGACTTGTGTGGTTCTTGGAATCACAACAGGTCAAAAGTCTGTTGTCTTTCTGATCTTCTCTAGTTACTGCTCATTTGTGCCTTATATATGTACCTCTTGTCTGTTAGTCGGGTAATCATGCATGTAACAGGTTGCACTGCCACAATTCTGCTGGACTTCTGAGTGCATTTAATTATGTTTCAAGGACCTTTATACTTTTCCTTAAATTGTGTTTTTTGACATCCTTGGGCTGTTCAGTAATCTTCCTGGTTTTTCTGTGCCTTGACACCTGTACTTTTAAAGTGCTCAGGACATCACTATGAACTTTACAAGCAGCCTTCCCGTGTCATCTCCTAGCCCATCTCTAGCAAAATATAGTTGAGGGAGCTGCTGCATAAACTATTTTGTTTAACTTTTTCCAAAAATAAACTAGAGACAATAAGCTGCCAAAACACTGTCCTTCAAAGTCCATTTTGGTCTGTATGCAATTAACAGCACAGTTTGCATCTGTGGCAAAGCTTGGCTGTTAAGATGCTTAGTTACTCTGGAAAAATGGAAAAAAGGAGTTACTATAAAAAATGAAAATTGAAGCTTACAGTGAATTGCCATCAAAAAGAGTGTTGGAGAGTTACAGTACAAAGGAGTAGTTGAATGACCATTTCTAAAGGACTTTGTGATGGACTGAAGAAAGCAGGGCACAGAGGAGGAGGGAAAAGCCTGAAGTAAAGTTATGGGGAGAAATATGAAAAGAATCACAGACTTTTTGGTGCCTCCTTAACCATGAAAAGAAACTAAGCCCTGAAAGAAGAGATGAGACTTTATTTGCAAAAATCCCTTAACTGGAGACATGGAACTTTTTGTGGCAAGGCATTCAGAGGGCAAGAATAATTACTTTCTTCTTATGTGAATCATCCCCCAAAAAGACACAGGAATGGATTTTCTACTTTTCAGTCCCAGCAGAGCTGTTCAGCTCTGTTTTGTAAAACCAGTGTATTTTTGCATTAAATTTGGGAATGACTTAGGAGTCATAGTACTGAGCTGTGTAAAATGGTGCAAAATCTTCAGATATAGTCAGTTTAAAAGACTAGAATTTAATATGCAGCTGATAGTGTCATAAAAGGTTAACAAGTGTAACAGCTCCCCTCATTTATGCAGGTATCTGCTTATTCTTTGACTAGTGAAGCAGAAGACTTTATTCTGAAGGGACATTTCATTTGACATCCACATTTCATCCCTAATTTATGTGATTACAAGTAGTTTGTGAAAATTCTGAATCAGTGGTTTTGCTGCATTTTAAATGGAGGGGGCAGAGAGAAAATATGCCTTGTTATGACATTATCTAAAATATACTGACTCAATTAATTGTGGCAAGTCTGTGTAACTGTTTTAGCTACTAAAATGCAACTTGTTGAATCCTTAATATTTGTCTCCTTTCATGTCACTGTGGTGATCATCGAATCTTGGATATGATTTTTTTCTGTGATTTCGGGAAAATAGAGTCATTATGCAGCAAGAAAGCAATTGTTTTTCCTGCATTTTCACATCTGGTGACTAGGATCCTCTCGTGTTTTTTTGTTTGGAACTCATTTACAGCACAGGCATCACTTGTTAAAGCTTTCGGTGTAAGAAGAATAGATTTGATCAACAGTTGAAATAGCTTATTTGTTAATTACTTCAGTTTCTAACAGCATCTGTATTTGCAATTTTGCACTCTTGGCTTCTCTCTGCCACTCTCCTGCCCTGATGTTTGTTCTGTCCTGAGGCGTCATAACAGATTGATACTGCTCTACTGACTCTGGCAATGAAGGATATCGGTGCCGTGCTGGTGGGATAGAAAGTGGCATAGCTCTAATTAACCATTTTAATACTACTTCATACTACTGAAATACTTTCAAACTACTAGCCAACAAAAGATTAGGTGAAAATTGCCAATACATAATTGGAATGATTACTCTGTGCAAAAGGATCACTGATTCAATGTTGATTCTAAAGCAGTGTTTACTTTTTAAAATACAAATTCTTTAAAAATATATACCATTTCAAAAGCTGTCTCTTTTCACAGTGATCTTTCTTTGTCTTCAGCCTGTTTTATCAGATAATTGAGTATGGGTTACATCACTCAGTTTTTAATACAGTAGTAAAATTACCTCATAAAAAAAATGAACAACTTGTATGTTTCTATTTTGGATCCTTCTGCTTGCTTTCGCTTGCATTTTTGCATCTCTAAGGCTTTAGCTTGTAAACTGCCTTATGGTTCAGTCTGCTTTCCAGTTGCTTTTTGATTTTGCTGTTTAGGATCAGATTTATATTAATAAATGGCTTATTATTGAAAAGAGTTAATTGTTTCAGGAGCATTCCAGGGTTCCTTTGCCCTTATGCCACCCCCCCCTTTTTTTTTTTTTTAAATTTATTTTGTTCTTCAGGGAATTCAAGCTGAACTAGTGGATCTATGCACGAAAAGAAAGACTTGGATTGAAGGAAAACCATTTCCCACTGAGAAGGGATTAACATTGTAGAAGATAGTGAAAAAGAAAAGTAAAGGAGGGCAAAGAGAAAAGCTAAATATCTTTTGTACAAATGCTAGGAGCATATGTAATAAGACTGCTGAATGGGAGTGACATGTTTTCAAGGATAAGAAAGATATTATTGGAATAAGAGAGACAACCAGAAAAATGAAGGGGATTTAGAATGCCAAGATACACAGTTTCAGTGAAGGGAGAGCTAATATTAACCTGAAAGAGATGTAACAATATTGCTGAGGGATGATACTCCATCTGCAGTAGGAAACCCTCCTGCTCTCACCCTCTCAATTTTAATTTCTTTTTAAATTACTTTTCTTAAAAAATAAGTGTAGTGGTTTACATGCAAGCTAAGGGCAGTTTAATGTAGTTGTGATTCTTGGCTATTGTAGCAGACTTGCTGGTTGTCAGAAACAAAGCCCTGCCATAAAAGTATTTAAGACATACAATGGTCCCTAAGAAAACCAGAACTTTGATTTGAAGAGTGCTGGTGTATTGAAGAGGAGATAGTAGGGAGAGAGATTGTTAGAGATCAGTTATTATAGGAACTGTGTTAAAACTGCAAATGAGAGCATGTTTCTGCTGCTGCTATAAGGCTGCTATCTTTATACTGTTAATGGAACATTGGAGAATATTTTTACAGTTACAGAAAAGCTGTAAATATAAAACTGTATGTGGAGACAAAAAGCAAAATCAAATTATCAAAAATCATGAAATTTGAAATGGTTGTCGGGTGGAGGTTTGAGCTAGGTGGAGAAGCAGCCCTAAAGTTATTGATTTCAGCAAAGCTAACTTTGAAGGGAAGCAAAATGCTCCTGGGGTTTTTGCCTGCAATCCTGTGATGAATGGGAAATCCACTCCACACAAGTAGAGAGTACATAGTGTATAAAACACGTAGAGAGGCTGCAATTAAAATTCATCCCAGTTAAGTCAAGAAAAGGAAAGGCCGATATGGGCCTGAGGCAAAAGAAGGAAAGGCAAAGAGACAACTTGCCCCTCCCGACCTTACGCTTTTTCCTTCCCCTTCGCTGTTCTTTACCATTTCTTCTACTGTCCCTTTATCCTCTCCAGCCCTTCTGTTTTAAGATAGTTCTGTCGCTGTGGTCCCCTGATGAGGTTTCTTCCTCAAGTCTCTTGGTTTTTTTCACACTGGATTTCTCAGAGTGTGGACATAGCTGTTCAGAGTGCTCATGACATAAGCATAAGTCTTTCTCTCCTCTTCTCCTCAAAATCACACTGTGCATCCCCTTAAACATGATTGCAAGCTGTATTTAGTATACATATGTTTTCTTTCCCACCTTCTTTTATCTGTTTGTGAATCTGGGATGATTTCAATTCACTATGTGGCAAGGAGACCCAAGCTGGGGAGGGCAAGCATGGGGGTATATAACAACTCATGTAGATGGTGTGGATATATGAAAATCTTTAGAAAAATACACTGTGCTGTGCTCTAACATCTACTGCTGAAATGGCAGGGTTTCTCTGAGAGACGAGAGTGAAACAAACACACACATGATTGCAAGCAGTATTCCTTTCTTTTGGGCAAAGTTAGGACACAAATTGTGCAAGTTGCTTTATTGTTCAACCTCTCACATAAATGCATTATCAGACATCTTGTTTCAAGGTATAAAGAGCAGATATGAGGAAGACAGTAAGTTTAACGTATTTGAGGTGTGAATTTGGGCAGGTGTAAAATGACACTGCTGGAGCTGAAGGCAGTTCATAGTAGCTGAAGATCTGGCCCTTAGCGCAAACAGTTTGAACAAATTTTGACCTGGCATTTTATTTTTAAAAGTTGAACAAAGATTATAATGGCAGAAGTGGATTTTGTAGAGAGATTTAATGGGACATTGGTGGAAGACTGAATGGTCTTTTTCTGTCAATCTGTATTCTCTCTTTTTCTTTTTAAAATTGCAGTGATTTGTTAACTGCGGGAATTGGCAACAGGCAGAGAGGATGACCATGTGGTCTTATGGCATTCAGCTGATGCCCTGTTTCTGAAGATGGTATGAGGGATCATAAAGTTTAGTTCCATGTGTATTGTGATGATAGTTGCATCTATATTTAAAGCTTTCTGTCACTGAAGCACTCTTGGTGTTGTCAGATGTCTATTGAACTGGATGAGCTGCAACTTCTTGCAATTGAATGTCAATAAGACCAAAGCAATTTTGGTTGATTCATAGCACCAGCTTAAGCATATTTACTTGCACAGATTACATTTGACAGATAGTTACCTTCAGCTGAACTCTGTGGTTGGAAGCCTTGGTATATTCTTGACAGTGAGCTTAGAGCTGATGCCTTATGTTTATTTCATATCGTGTTTTTGCCTTCCTAATACTGCATGTGTATGTCTACATTTAAATAAACTCACTGCTGAAGTACTAGTCACTCCACTTGTTATCTCTGGACAGAATATTGTGATGAGTCAATTTCAGTATTTAAAAAATGGTGGGTTTTTTCCCATTTAGGCAGTTTTAATTTCAAAAGCTATCTAATGAATGATTTTTTTTTAAATGAGAAACTTCTGGAAAAGTGTCTGTCAAAGTCTAACAAGAAGAGGATAAAAAAAAAAGAGGTAGAGGGTGTAAGCAAAGATGAAGAAGTATTATTCTCTTTGGAATGTTTTCCTGGTATTCTATCAGTTTTCTGGCCTGCAGGGAAATACAGTCAGCACAGGTGTTCTTAGCCTATTATGTTAGTGAAAGTTAAAATCCTCTGGATTCTGCAACAAAACTGTGCGCAGTGTCATCAAATACTGATGTGTGTTAGCATCCCCTATAAATTTTGCAAAGCGAGGCATCTTTCCCTGTAATTTCTCATAACAGTCCTAAAATAGTCTGGGTTAAAATAGTTTCAGTCCTTGATTCAGTGAGTTGATCCTGTTTCTGTTGAACTTGCATACATTGAAACTTCATTTGGAGCATACTGAAGAATACAATTTTTGAATTATTAAAAACCATTTCCCTCTGTGGGTTCCTAGTCAGCTTAAAGCAGCATCCTGATTTTGAAAAAAAAATCAGTGATTTAAACCAAATACCTTGTACATATACTGTTTCCACTCACTCAAAAATTCAGTTTCTTTTCTTAAAGACAAAGGTGATTTTCCCATAGAGCTTAAGGAGGTTCTGGAAGGAAGATTTTCAAAAATCCGTTCTCAGTAAAGAATAGGATTGCAGCATCCTTGAAGTTTGATACGAATGAACCAAAAATAAAATACTTAAATTAAAGTGTTTCTAGCTGCATATTACAGGTAGACTGATGTGTTCTGATGAGAAGATACAGTTGACTCTGTAGTTTTGACAAGAGTAAGAGAATGAATCTTGGCCTAGAGCTACGTTGGCAGGTCTTCTTTCTAAAAATGACTGAGTGTTTGAAAGTAAAGAAATTCCCCTGACCATAGATGGTAACTTAAGCACCTTCTTTTTGAAAATCATCATAATAAAGTCCCTGGTTACTAATGGTAGTGGTGGCAATGAAAAGCACTCATTGTTTCCATCCTGTAAAATGCTTATTGTGCTGAGAAACAAAGATCTGTGAAAAGCATCACACTGCAACCTCCATAGTAGCTAGGGTTGCACCTTGCCGCTATCATCTTTGTTCTTTTCCTTCAGACTTGCATCTAATTTGCTTCAAGGCTTAAAATACAGAGGGGTGAATTTGGGTTTACTTAGGGACATAAAATTCTTACAGCTTAAAAACAACATTTTTTTGCCTGTGAAGGTAATACAGTATTTGAATATGGAAAGAGAGGAATTTAGAAATGTGTCATTTAATAAGAGCAAATAAAACTGATTTTGTTATGTGTGTAGCTTTTGCATTTGCTATTGGGTAAACCAACTAAAAACAGACTGAAGATTAGAAATCATGACAGGGTTGTAGCTGGAGCAGCACCAATCTCACTGGCAAACTCATCAGGCAGTTCTTTTGCTAATACAGAAGGTGCTATTTGTCTGTCAAGTGTTATGCAGATAAATTGTCTGAGCTGGCTTGTCCTCTTGGATATTATTCTTTAGTTGCCACAGCCCTCCCTCCCACAAACCCCCTGTCCCTATTAACATGGTTATTAGCGTCTTTTTTGGTCTGTTTGAGAACAAGCTCATAGACAAATTCCTCCTGACATATCCTTGTTCTCATGTTTGCTACATAAATTCATTATCTCTTGCCAAGCTTTAGATCTGCCAAGCTCCCTCTGTTGTCTCAATTTTCGTTCCAGATTTAAAAAAAAATTAAAAATAGCACAAAACACTAAAAATGAACTCTTCTTTTTTTTTAAAGGTTGTAAGCTTTGTCTCTTAGAGGAGGAAAAATAAAAATAAAAGACCACAGGATACTTTGATGTATGTAAAACATCTCTAGCAATAATGTCGTCTCAATGATAGTTCTTATTCTTGAATTATCCATTCAGCTAAGATTTTGCAGCTCAGGTTAGGCTGCATTTTGTACTTTGTAAGGTCAGCTAAGCCACATGGGACTGTAGGAGCAGGCTCTGTACTAGTACTGGTGAGTAATGTGTGGAGTAGAAGATGGTTGAGAGTGATGTGGAATCCTGACTCATTGGCAGAGGTTAAACTGTGGAAAACTCTTTGTTTTCTAAAGAAGTCATAAAGTGTCTGATAGATTTCCTGAAGGGTTGGGAGGAGTAGAGAAGCTTTGGAGTCTTGGGGTCATAGAATCATAGAATATCCTGAGTTGGAAGAGACCCACACAGATCACAGAAGTGCAGCTCCTGGCCCTGCACAGCACCAGCCCCAAGAGTGCCTGAGAGCATTGTCCAAACAGTTCCTGAACGCTGTCAGGCTTGGGCTGTGACCACTTCCCTGGGCATCCTGTTCCAGAGCCCAGCCCTCTGGATGCTGAACCTTGTCCCAGTGTCTGGCCTGCATCTTCCCTGACACAGCTTCGTGCCATTCTCTCGGGCCCTATCACTGATCACCAGAGAGAAGAGATCAGTGCCTGCCTCTCTGCTTCCCAGGTTAAACTGCTTTGTTCCCTGTTAGTTATATTAATGTTTGATAATAATAGTATATATAATAATGTATAATAATATAAATGTTTGAGAGAAATAATAATTGGGGTCAAGAATCTGCTCCTACTTGTATTCACTGCATTTGTCATATTGTTTAGGTTTTTTGTTGTTTGCTGTTTTCTTTTCTTTTTGTTTGGTTGTTCTCTTTAAAGCTAAATGTAAATATAGTAGACCAAAAAGAGGAAGTAAAAATTAGTATAATAATGCAAAATGAGAATAAGGCAAAAATGGGGGCCAGGGAAGGAGCCTTTAAAATGAAGTTTCAAGATGTGTAAATTCTGCAATTTATTCTGTGAGGAAAGGTGCTGAATTGTGGTGAAAAGTTGTCTGCCATTTCTGATTCATCAATTTAGGGATACATAAATGCTTAGATTTAAAAAAAAAATATATAAAATTGTGGTTTTGGTGACAGCTCTGCTTAAATGACAGCTGAAAGTAAGCTTGGATTTATGCTAGTGGTTTCATCCTGGTTTCTCCAAAATTCATTTGCTGAAGTCCATATCACTGACCTTTCCTCTTTACAGGAAATCATTTATGAAATATTAAAGCTATGTGGAAGCCTTTGTAATTGCAGCTTCAGCAAGATTTGCAATTATGCAGGGAAATACTGAAATACATACCTGTGTGCATCTCATCTCTTTGATATGCAAAAGCCCTTTACTCTTGTTTTTATTAACTGTTACGCTTCTGTTTCTCACCTGCTTTTGCAGAGGAAATGCATGAACCCACATGTCCTCCAATGGTAGAATATGCTGTATATCTTTATATGAGCAGGCAAAAATAGCATATTTAGACAGGTTGAAGGTGAAAAAGATTTTTATGCTCAGGTCTCTGATTAGACCATTATAGCAGCATCACTAATTCCTCTCCTTCCATCTATTGTCTTCTTTCCTCTGTTGTCATCAACGACCACTGTTGATTTGTTGACTCTATTAAAGTATTCAAGGAAGCCACAGGTCTGTCATTTTGGTCATAACCTTAATCTGTTTTCTCACCTTGGAAGAAAATGTGTTAATACAGTGTCTGTTTCTATAGAATGGACTATTTGAGAAAGTTCCTGCAAATCTGCAATACATTTAGAAGGAAAAAAAGGTTTTCTGAATCTTGTTTATTTTAAGAGATAGCAAGCTGTGTTTAGCTGGAAGTTTTTATAAGAACCACACCAAATTAAGTAACAGTAAGCAATTGTAGTGGTACATTGTGTAGTAATTTTTGAGCTGGATGAGTTGCAGCTCCTCCTGATTTTTCTTAATCTCTGATTCCTTGTTATTTCTGAATGATTAAGCAAATAATTTATGCTAACTTCTGCTTTAATTTACATCTCTGTAAAGCCTGTGTAACTTTATTGATTCTGGAATTGCTTTAGTTTTTAAGACAAGTAAAGGGAGGGTCATTCCTGGTAGCTCGCTGACTTGGAAAATAAATGGAACCTTTTCCCCCCACTTTTTTTTTATGCCTTACAAGATAAATTGTATAGCTACCTAATTGCTTCTCATAATACGTTTTAAAATTCTTCATATTTTGTATAATCTTCTTTATAATAATTACAGTAATTTCACAATTATAAGCCGCACCTTTTTCATTGAAGAATCCAGCCTACCCCAGTAGTGCGGCTAATCATCAGGTGCGGCTTATTTATGGACAAATCCCAGCGAAATGCCAACCCAGAAGTGGGAGCCAGCCGGGAAAGGAGCTGCCGCGGAGCTGCCGCCGGGTGGGCGGTAAGCCGGAGCCACTGGCAAGCAGGCGGCGGGCTGGTGCTGGATTGGTGAGGCCAGCCCAGCTTTACCACCTGTGCATGAGTGAGCAAGCTGCCTTTGCTGTGTTCGCATGGGCAAGTGAGCCGCCTTCGCTGCCGCGAGCAAGGTGCCACCACTTTTGCAGTGGCGAGCACGCTGCTGCCAGTGCCGCTGCCTTCGTTGCGGTAAGCGTGCTTCTGCCGCCGCCTTCGCACTGGGAAGGGAGCTGCCGCTGCCGCCTTTGCATGGGTGAGCCGCTGCTGCCACCACCAAGCAGGCGGGGGCCACAGCAGCCAGCGCCAGGGGCGGGAGTGCTGGGGCCCACGGCACGGGGAGGGCGCCTGGGGCTGCCTTTAAAGGCTTTGCTGGTCTATGAAAACTGTTTGCAACTTGAGCACCTGACACCAAATCCTCCGCTCGCGTGATTCTGTTACTAACTCGTTACTTTATCGCACATGGATCCTTGCTTTAAAAAAAAAAATAAAAATAAAGCAGCTTATCAACTGGCGCGGTTTATTTATGGCAAATTCCGTGGTCTTCCCAGCTACCCGGATGTGCGGCTTATAATCAGGTGCAGCTTGTAATTGTGAAATTACTGTATTTCTAATTCTGTGTAACCACCTGCTGTGCAAATAGGGTTTATTTTAAGGAAAATGAAAACAGACTGTTGAGTTTTATTAGTTTATTTTTTGTTCTCTTATTTGGGGGAGAATTTGTTTTTTTTCTTGTACTTGAGAAACTGACATTGTGTTTTAGTTTGTATAAAGTTTTTCAATTTAACTTGCATCTGGAAACTAGCTAAATTTACATCTTTAACTTAAAAATTAGCTTTTTAAAACAATTTTAGTATGCAGATATCTGGGTTTTGGAATAATTTTGTTCACCGTCAGGTAAATAACATAGATCCTTGAGCTGCTCCTTTTTCATCTTATTTGAAAACATTAGTCTCCATTACATGTGCTGGAATGTAATAATTTCCTAGTATTGGAAGACACATTTTTGGTCCTTGTTTTATCTGTATCAGTCACTCCTGCCCCTGCCATCTGAGACTTTATGTGATGGTCTGAATAGATGTAAGAGCTGAAGTTGCAGTTGAAGTCCTTGCCATCTCTAAGTTGGCTGGAAAAGTAAATAGGCCAGGGTTGGAATCATTTGGCCTAAATGACTGGAAAAGATTTTTTTATTCCTTTCATTTTTGGTGCCAGAGTTCCCTCTGTTGTGGAACTCCTCTTTATGGCCTGCAAATCTGGGAAGCAATCCTTCTGGTTTATTAATCTGTCTTGCCAGACACTGTGATCTAGTTATTAGAACAAAAGATGATGAAAGGAAATGTTGAGATTAGATCGTACTTTATGGTTACTGGAAACTATGATGAATAAGAGTAAAAAATATATATTCAACCAGTGGAAGAGATTACTGTTGTCTTGAAATAACTCCCTTTAATTTATCTGTAATATTTTAATAAATCTTTCCCATGCCAATGAATATTGGAATAGGAAAGATAAAATAAAAGAGAAGGTTGTACTAACTGAAAAGCAGGTGTCTTTGAAGCATATACTATTACAAATTAAAATATTTGGGAGACTACTGCATCTGTTGGTTGTGTGTCATTTAGTGCAGTGAAACTTTGATCTCTGGTTACTGATCTTTAGCTCTGCTGTGATGCATTTAGGGATTCTTAGGGATTTTTTTTTTTTTTTAATAGAACGTAAAGGATTATTTTCTGTGTCTCACCTTCCTATCTTATTTATTAGAAATAATTTTCCATCAGGTATGTAGGTATTATTAATATTAGGACCGACTTCTAATGGAAAAATCCTACTAATGCGAAAAGATCATGGTGTTCACTAAAGAAAGGTTCAGTTAACTTTATTGATTTTGGCGGAAATGGTGCAATTCAATTCCACATGGAAGAGACTAAAATTGTCTCAGTTGCCTTTAGACATATATGTAAGAGGACATTTTGATGACAGGATGATTAATGTGTGTGAAGAAAAGGCATATGTTGCTTAAGTGGGCCTGATATCACGCATATACATTGCAAGGTAATAAATGTGAGTGTTATATGACAGCCAAAACTTTGTAATTTGTGGTCTCAGAACTCCCCCAAACTGGCTTTGGCTTCAAAAGGGTCATTGTAGTTCAAAAAAGTGGAGTCAATATATCTGTCTTTTATTTGGTATTTAAATATCTTCTGCCTCTGTTGATAATGAGGCATATTAGTCTTTTTGGTTTTTTGAAAAAAGCATATTGTTAATTTTTATTGTACTGCTACATATTTTTACAATACCTATGGTATTTTTTACTTGTAACTGTTATTCTAGTTCTTTATTTATATATTGGTGTACCAATATGCATTATACTTGTAAGTACAATGCAAGGCTTATAAGAAAAAAGAGAAAGAAAGAATACCCACAGTATTCTTCAGTCAAGGAGCTTCTGCTTTTTGCCATAGTCCCTTAGGCAGTGCAACTGCTCTGAAGTAAGTGGAGTATTTGGTTGTGATGTCTTTTTTGCCACACAGATTACTGCAATATAGTAGAAGTTAGCAGTTCTGTTAGCACTTAATACATGAAATAACTGGCTTTTGTTCGCATGACAATTCTGACTGATCAAAACCGAGTGGCAAAATTAATGTTAAATTTCATTGTTGTGTTTTCTTGGGTAGGATCTGAAGAGCACAGATCTTTATGTAAGAAAATAAAGTTGTAATGTATTTCCTGTACCTATCTCATTTTATTAACAATAATGTGGGCACAATCCTGTGCCACATATTCTCTGGAATGACGCTGCTTGAACAGGGAGGTTGGGCCACATGATCCACTGTGATCCCTTCCAACCCTACCCAGTGTGTGATTTTGCGATTCTGCAGTACTGTGACCCAAAGGGCAGGGAAGCTTTCCTTGCTAGGAAGTACTTTTATTTGGTATTGCTGTCTCTGATGCACAGTTTGTGTGTGATGGAGAGCCATAAGCCTAATTTGGGAGGCATTGAAGAAATTTGCCTCTCAGCTCTTTGGGCCAGTACCTCTTATCTTTGAAACTCTTCCAGATCGTTCCAAGATTGCTGTTAGAGGAAAGAGTATTGGTATATTTCATCACCTCAGTTCATACGGATTTTCCATTGCTTGGAGCTGATTTTAGGTTCAATGTTGTCAGATGCTGATGTAGTTTCAGAGTGAATGGATCGTAGTAACTAATCCTTGCCACCTCCTTGAGAGGTGATTCGCTGTATCTGGCAGATGGGGAAGCACAGGAGTGTGAGGTGGCTGCAGACCTGGGATTAGAGTGCTGATGTCCCAGGCTTCTGGTTCTGTGCTCTGGATAACCCCAAAGCCAACCTTTCCTACCCATCTCCTTTTGCTCTCTTGGGGCAAATTCCTATTGAACATAATTAGTAAGGACAACTGAGGAATAATCCTGTTGTCCTAGTTAGGAGGAAAAGTGTTCTTTTAGTTCTACGCTATTGTATGGAATTTAATGCTAACGGTCAGGAGACCTTAAATAACTACATCAAACAGCCCATTTGGTGCCAGCCTTTCTTCTTATTTATCTTAGTCTGAACTGACACCAAACTTTGAGACCTCCTCTCCTCCCACAGTGGAGAGCCGCTGGGATTTTTTATACCACACATGGTTTCCCTCCTACATTTTCCTCCCATGTCAGATATTCATACCCCCTTTAATAACCAGCAGGGGGATCATTACATTGAGCTACTGCCAAATGCATAATGACTGCTGCCTTTGCCTTACACAGTCACTGCACTACTGATATCCAATTCAGCATTGTAAAGTGCTTAGGGCTACCTTGGGGATGTGCTATATTAAACCCAACTATTCTAAATCCTATTTAATACAAAGAGATTGGTGGTGGGGGAGGGGGGAGGGAGATTTAAAATTGTCATTAGTCACTTATTTTCAACAAGTAAAAATACCTGGTCACTCAGGGCCCAATTCTGTCACTCTTAAGTCACAAGTAGACCCCCTGATTTTAGTATGGGGTGCATGGAGGTGAAGCACTCTGCTTGCCACAGGGGGAAGCAGAATTAGGTCCTATAAAGCTGTGCCTGAGACAGTAGGTTTTCATGAAGCTGATGGGAGTGAGTGTGTCCATTTCTGAATTCCCCTTACAAATGTTTTTACAGTGGAAACAGGAAAGCAGAAACATGCTTCATATCTGACTAAAAATAAAGGTACTCTTAAACTTGTAAAAGACAACATTTTTATTTGAGTGATATGACAGAGCTGCCACAGGAGTGTTACCTGCTATAAAGAAAGCTTAAGAATTATTACCTTTATTAGACCAGTGACACTGAGCTTTAGCCATACATTTCTAACTTCTGTCCCTCTACAGAGACAATTTTCTTTTCTTAAATAAACTGTCATGCTAGTGTTAATATATTGTTGGCTCCCTCATACTCTGAGAATACTGCTGATATAAAACATGTATATGTTAGATTGGTAATAGTATCTTTAGTGTAGCTGACTAGAACAAATGTGTTTCCCTCATGGCTGTGCTAATGTGATAAAGGAAAATTGGCTGTTCATCAGCTTTTGGCTGGGTAAAGACAGTAGAGATGGAACCACATTCTTTTTTATGCATTAATACCACTGAGAACTTTTCAGTAGTTATATTTCATGTGCAGGCATGTTGTGCAAAGATGTTGTAAAACATGAGATAATGCTACAAATTACAAAGTAGAAAAGCCTGTATCTTTTATGATGATAACAGTCAAACACCAAATGACAGTAACAGGCTGTAAAAAATGTGATGCAGAAAAAAAAGTGCAATGTAACCACAATATATACGTAGGCTCTTGCAAATAGGGCATCAGATGTTTAGAGGGCTTTGTATTAAAATTAAATAAAGAAAATGTTGTATTTAGGTCATTGATGTGTCAACACAAAAGATAATTTAAAATGGAGAGATGTATTTTAAGCAGTGAAACTCATATGCAATAACTTTTTGAACAAATCTCAAGGCTTAGTAATTATGATAATAGCCTTCAAATTTCCATCAGTGGAAGGGCAATAAATATTCCTGTCTAAATTTGGGAAATATTGACTGAATCTGGAAATGGCAATAAAGCTCAGCATGCATGTGTATGTTTGAAAGTACAGTTTAAGAAGGAAAAATTCATTTGTACAATCTTGTGTGAAGCCAAAAAAAAAAAAGGCCAAACATACTCCTCCATCTTATTTCATGTTTTCTTTCCTAAAATGCTGATAGACTCGCGTTGCCCAAGGCAGTGAAGCTGATCATCTGAGCTCAGATTTTAGATAATTGTGTCCATTTATCTTGGTCTGAAATTTGAAAGATTTTATTGTCAGAGCAGTATTGCGTGTGCTTATATTGTGGTTTTCAAGCTGGAATTTTGTTAACTGGTAAATAAATTCTGTCTTTCCTTTTTTTGCAACAGATTATTCTGGCTTGTAAACCTATGTCCTCACATAGGTATTGTTCTTATGGAAGCAATAATTCCAGGTTTATTTTCTTTTGATTGGCATGACTGTCAAGATGGTCTAAAGTGCTCTAGTTTTATTGGCCTTGATAGACGTGATTCACCAGGCATCCACATCTGCAAAATTAAAATAATGCTCTGTAAATTGGCAGTAGCAAAATGGCGTTTCAAAATTTTAATGCTGCCAGGTTCTCATGTGAAAAAAGCTTTATGCAAGCTAAACATTGTTGAAACCGAGTAACAAAATTTTTTTTGCAAATAAACTTTATAAAATGAAAGTTATCAGTAAGTCCAACTTAGTTGCTGTAATAACTTCATTAATTGGAACCTCGCTATAGACACAATATTTATGGTTTTCACTTTGTGTGGGCCTGGATTCAATATTAAGTATTGAATTTATTATAATGTAAGGCTGAAAGACTCTCCCATATTATTAAACTTTTCCTAATTTTGGGTAACTTAAATCCAAGCATTTCTAATGTGGAAAAACCCCAACTTTGTAAAAGCTCAGCGTCATGTGACTTTGGGGAGCTGAGAGAATGCCATAAAGTATTTCTGTGAACATTAGCTCAGATTTAAAATGAATTGTCAGGAAAGGGAGCACTTGCAGAAAACAGTACCCTGGGGTGCTGGCTGAGTGCATATTCCTGGCCAAGGGTTTCCCATGATGAAAGGGCATTACCCAGTGGATGTAAAGCCGATGTGGGCAGTTCCTATACTGTCCCCTTCAGCCCTTATAGAAAGAAGTATTCTGGGGTTAGGGAGGTGTTTTGGGGGGGGTGTTAGAGGCCTGTGTTTGGTTATCCTGAGCATGGTGTGCAGCCCCTTGAGGCCTTTTTGAAGTGATGTATGAGAAGAGCTGTGACAGCTGTAACAAGTGCCCATGGCCCCAAGTGGTGATGGAGCTGTAGCCAGCCTTGTGCCTTCTGAAACACACTCACCCTTCTTTTCCTCTGTTCTCCTCCATCTCCACCAGATCCCTGTGCTGTAGTTCCTCCTTTGATTTAACCCCTGTGGAAGTTTTATACTCTCTGCATCTGAGTGGTGATCTGTTAATGAAAAAGAGGTAACTACTTTCAGTAGGCATCAAAAATAAAGACATGCAGTAAATAGCCTGAGGTAATGTTATCAGTTAATCAGTGATAGACAAAAAATGTAGCGGGAAAACAAAGTGTTTGCATGATAAAGCATGTTTGCCCCTTTACATTGATTCTATAGGTGCATCACAGCCGAATTAGTTTCTTCTTGAATGGTTGGGAAGATGATAACACACCTTTTGATTCAAGGACTCTTATGGGAACAGTTACAGATATTGATGCTGATGGTATTCTGCAAATTGGACAAAGCTTCACAGGTAAATCTTGTAGTACTTTAGTGGAATGCACTGGAGAATAGTCAAAATAGAGCATGATGTGGTTAAAATAAGTGTATGAGTAATTTTAAGTTATCTGTATGATAGAAGTAATACCTTACTGCAGAAGAAGATTCCTATTGTTCAATTAGCTTTCTCCAAAGATTTGCAGGAGGATAAAGGATGATCATCTACCAGACACCTATATGTTTCTGCATATAGCTAGGTTTTCCTGAATTCTCTAAAACATGTATGTAAAGTGACTTATTCCACTAATTTCTGCCCATAGTTTTGCTGAGTAAATGTAGCGAACTGTTTTAGAATGGAATTGTGCATGGCCACTAGACTACACTCCTCTCTGCAGAGTCAGGAGCAGAGCCGAAGGCTGTCTGTGTTCTTCAGTTCTATCAATACTCATGTAAACCATGGCAGAATGAGAATCTTTCAGCCTCTAGTAATGCCTGAGAGTTTTACTCTTCATCTGCATATAGTGTTTTGTATATACTGTACCATGGCATGATCATAGAAGAACAGTGGGGGTAGTTTTGTTGCTTTTCATGAATTCTTGGCTCTGCAGGTGTAAGAACACTGACTATTGCTCTTCAGGAACATGCACAATTTGAAGATAACTTCTAAATATATGACACATAAACAGCTTTATCATGGATTTGGGCAAGAGAGTATTCTGTGCCCCATTTCTTGAAGCTTGCATTTGGAAATCTATTTTGTTATAGTTTTGATTCTGAATGCTGGATAGCTAATAATCATGTAAAAGAAAAGAATATTTTAAAATGCTTTTTATCTTTATTGTATAAATTGATAGGTACAGTTGTACCTACTGTATCTCTTCTCTAATTAGAGGTGGCACATGGATTGGCTCATTACTTCTATCTAATGAGCCGATCCCTGTGCCACCTCTCTAATCAGAAAAGAGATAGGTACAAAATGTTCTTATAAAGTTATTATAAATCATTCTTTTTTATAAAAAAAATTAAGTCACTGCCCTCTATAGTTTTGTCCACGTCCAAGATGGTTTCATTCAGTAGAGGTAATTGTGCAAGAGAGATTTCTGAGTGCTGAATCAAAGGTGCTCTCATGCAGTGCAAAGCTGCCTTCTGCTCAATAGATTATTTATAGTGTATTTCCTTAGGTTTAGAACAATTTGTTGGAAGAATGCAAGATTTTCGATTTTACCCAGTGGCACTTACAAACAGGTAAATAACTTTTATTTTTATAACAAAACAAGAGTGTGGGGAGAAGGAAGTGTAGATAACAATATGCTTATTTCCCAAAGTATAGTGCTTTTCAGATGTTTTCTTTAGATAATTCTTTATGACAATGTAGTTTCCTGAGCTTCATTTCAAAGATTACCTTTAATCTAAAAAAATATTGAGTTAAAATAAATTCAACAACTTTCTGTGTTTTACTTTTGAACAGTTGTATAAATAGACTTGACATATGTAGTGGTGTATGTAGTATGTATGTAGTGAAACAAAACACTGTAATAAATATGTGCTGTCCTTGTTGTTGTTGTCCTTGCTACAACCTGACTTAGTATGTATTCTGCAGAGAGTAGATCCAGTTGCTAGATTTCAATGCTTATAAACTGTTTAGGTGTTACTTACTCATCATAATTCTGTCATAATAGTGTGTGCTGATAAGCTTAGTCCTGGTGGATAAGACTTGCTAAGCTTCCTCTGTGTGAACTGCAGGGCAAGGAAGGGAGCACAGCAGACTAGTCTGGTTTTGACCACTCAGATACCCATGATGCAGTCCAGGAGGACAGGTATTCCAAAAATGATGAGCACACTGGCTTTGTGAGGGGCTCCCTGTGCTTGGCTGTTGCTTTCCTCTCGTTTCACTTCCCCACAGTATCCATGTCAGTATTTTTGGTGCTCCCCCACCCCACACACACACCCCTGCCCCGAGGTGCTGTTGTCCCTTGTTGTCCCTTGTTCTCCAGATGAGATTGTCACCATAAGCCACCAATGGCTTAGCTCCTCAACCCACAGAGCCCTGGGCAATTGCTTTGACTTCCTCTGTTCCTGAGGCCAAATTAGTGTTGCCACCGCAATTTCTGTTGCCCTCCAGCCTCCCTTCCTAGCATATTATAAAGAGATGTTACCTTTGTTATCCAGCTCATGCTGTATTAATCCAGTTGTTTCAGGCTGGCCAGAAGCAGTCAGGTCCTATTTGTCTGCATGGTGCTTCTGGGGAGGCTGCTCACAATGACACTCGGGACTGCAGACCTTCAGGCTACTTAATGATAGTCTTTCAATAAGATGTAGAGCAGTTTCCTCAGAGCTCAGCTGTCTGCAGGACATTATGATGAACTGAGCTCCTGTGAATTGGAAGTATTAATGTGAATCTGAATTCCAAGTTTTACGAAAATCACGTTGGTTGTATTTCTCAGAGCAATGCTTGTCAAATCTTTTGAACTACAATTTAGGTCAGTGAAATGAATAAAGCTTAACAATTGAAAATTGAGGTATTTTACAGACTGATTTCACCTACTGATGTCTTTCTAGATTTGGTTTTATATTCACAAATAACATGGTCTAAAATGTTGTCTGGGATAAATTGGGAAGGAAAGTCTTGCCTGCATACCAATTAATTTAAAGCTATGGATATGTAAAAAGTCCTGTAACTTTGGGTTCTGTGCGAGTTGTAGTGGCAGCTCGCAAGTATTTATTTACTTAATAAGCAAATGAAATTATGTTCTTATTGATAAAGTAGGAAAATGGGAAAAGTAACAAGGTTTAAATTTAAAAATTCAGTCTCTTCTAGACTCACAAAATCCTTCCTTTATACCAGTGATGAGCAGATAAAGAAGTATCTGTGTCATCCATGTATCTGCTTGCTTGCCTGCCTGCCTACCTTTGCATCTATTTCGGTTGCTGATGTCAGAGGGGACCGAAGTATCTCAATGATTTGACATGAAGGTTGATTGCAGTTTAAAAAGTGGACATTTTTATTAAAATTAACTAAAAGTTAATTTTAACTGAAAGTATTTCTATCCAGGTTTCCTATGGTAAGCTATGATATTGTTCAAGCTGGTCTTTTGGGAGGATTTGAGTACAAACATTGAGCTTTGCTGTGGCTACAGGCAGTAAATTGGCACTAAGGTGTGTTTAAGAACAAGATCCAGACTGCTGATTGGAGTCAGACATGATGCTGCAATAAAAATTTAGGAGTTTTTCTCCTTGCTTCTATGGCAGGATTCATCCTGTCGAGGTTTCCCTTGGTGCCCTGTGTCTGAAGAACTCCATATATGTGGAGCAATGAAAGGAGCTCCAGAGTTGTTCTTCACAGAAATTTTTTGAAGATGCCTATTGCTACCATTGATAATGTGGAGGCCTTGGTGGGAGGCTTCTCTCCCAGCTGAGTGCCCCATTTTTATGAGCTTAAATCAAGAGTTTAGGGTTTCTACTATAGTCTAAACTGAATTTTGTTTTATCTATGAGCCTACATGCACAAAGTGACATTTGTTCTTTTTGTCGTGTATGTAATTACTATTCTCTATACTGTGACAGAGACATTTTGGAAGTCTTCTCTGGAAAATTCCCTCATCTTCATACTCAGTCTGAGTGCCGCTGTCCTGGAAGTCATCCCCGAGTACACCCTTTGATTGAGAGATACTGCATCCCTAATGGTGCAGATGATACCACTAATGACAGGGTGCTGAGGCTGGATGCAGAAGCCCATCCTCTCTACTATATCAATGATAATGACATTGGGACCACCTGGATTTCATCTGTGTTTGCTAATACTGCAGGTCTGGATCATGGTGTTTCAATCACAATAGATTTACAAAATGGACAGTATCAGGTAATGGGAAGATGCTGTTTGTCATTCATTAAAAAAAACTAAGAAAATATTTTGTAGATATTGCATTGTAGTTTTGAGGATATTCAAACCTTATGCTTTAAAATTTTATCCTTAGAGGACCAGGAAGAAAGGCAACAGAATGCATTATGGTTCTTGGCATTCTCTTTTGATGTGTCTATTTTAACAAGCTGTAATCTAGAGTAAGTGTACAAAAGTAGATATCTTGTGTGAAGGCACCAATATTTAGAAACTGATTGTTTTCTTTTAACTTCACTTTTGTAAATTATGACTTTAATTTTAATTTCTATTCATACTTGTGGTGCTTGTTTCATACTTGCTGGTAGAAACCTGAATGCAGACAAATTAAATGTATCAAAAGCCCATTGACATATTAGAGAGTGTTCCTGTTTGTAGATGTTCTGAAGGTGCTAGATTAGCCTCTCAAGGAATATGAAAAGAGAAAATGATAAGCAGCCATGATTATTGAAGAGGCCATATTGCTTCTAACCCTCCACTAGGCCATTGAAGAGTGTCAGGATGTCTGGGAAAGAGGGACATATCAGAGGTGGGGCTGCATTCACAATAGGGGATTCACCAAATTTCTGTATATTCTTGCTGGCCTATTTCTTTTACTTTTTCTTTTATTTAATTAATGGTGAGTAGGGAAAGAATGTGATGACAGGCTTTGGCTACATATGTAAACATTTGTCGTTTCGTTAAGTGATTTCAAATGTATGTGAAATTCTTGGCTTTTGCTTATTTGATACAAACACTTCTGCTTAAGCAGTATGCTGAGGGAAGTGCTCTTTGAAACAATACAGATATTTTATGACAATCTGAGCTAAAAATATGGACAATTAAAAAAACTAAAATGACCTTACCTGCTATCAGACAAACAATTTGTCAAATGTTTGGCAACACAAACTTAAAACTTTCAGGTTTACCAAATTAACATTGCTGTTACAAATTGTGGACCCGACTTTGCAGTGCATTTTCAAGGCGTCTTTGAGAAAAAGTGAAGTTCTGATATAATAGTTCAGTAGTTGTGTGATAGTGTCAGAGAGATCAAAGAGCTTGTTCAACAAAAAGGGTTCTCTTTGGTTTTCACTGGGAATATGTGGGGTGAAATATGGCTGCTTCAGTCTGTGAGTGGTAAAGCAGTTACATTAAAAAAATAGGTTTAAATTCTCATTGTTTTGCAACTTTGTAATTAATATCAATTCATAAATTTGTTATCTTCTTGTAGGTATTCTATATTATACTGCAGTTCTTTAGCCCACACCCTGAAGGAATAAAAATTGAAAGGAAAAAGAGAGATGATCTAGAATGGGAAGACTGGCAGTATTTTGCTAGGAATTGCAGTATTTTTGAAATGGAGAACAATGGATCTCTGGAAAAACCAGACTCTGTCAACTGTCTCCAGCTGCCTAGGTATGAGTGGGTATTATCTGCATAATACAGATGCTTTGAACAGGTAACATCCTGACACAATTCATTGCTATGTCCCAATAACCTAGAATCTTTTAATTTGGTACACTCATTTGTTGTGGACTGCTGAATATGTGAAAGACCCTAAACATGATCTTTCAACTCAAGATGGACAAAAGGTCTTCTGTTATTTTTTATTAGATTTTAATCATTTGTGAGTGTGAGTCGATTCCTTGGTTATCTTTGAGGTGGAATTTCAAAATGATATGTGTTAGGGTTTTGATGGCTATTGCCAGTAGAATTGCAGAACACTGAGAGGGTAAGTGAGAAGGTACTGATACACCATTTTTCTAAACGAGTGAATGTGAAAGTCTACCTTCTGATCTCTGTGAGGGAAACTTGCTCTGTAGCTTAGGGAAGAGGCTGGACTGTACAAAGGCCAGTCATTCAACTCTGCTATTTGTGTTATGCAACACATGTAAGAAATGGGTTGAAAATGGCGTCTTGAATCTTTCTCATCTAAGAAAGAAACAATGTAAAACTGTGGGAAGAGGGGCAAAAAGGATTATTACCGTTTAGAAAAATGTTGCAAGCCCTTTTACTGTCAATTAACATGTGAAAATTTAAAGCTATATAATATATAAAATATACGTTTCATAAATACAGTGTAGAACATACATAATTAATATGTTACCATATTACACGCATACATGCATGTATGTACACGCTCATATATAAAATTGAACTTATGCCACTACATATATTCAACTGCATTATCTCTTGCCTGACTTCAGATGCCAGTCAGAATTAGGCTTGTTTAGAACTTGGCTGGAAATCAGTGAGAAAATACATTACCAGGTGCTGTAGGCATTTTGCTTCTTTTTTTCCCACTTTTGCTACCTTCCTAAGACTCTTCAAGTGTCAGCATCTTTGTTCTCCAGGAGTTCAGAATTCTGAGGAGAGGAGCATAAGGTCATTTGAGTTACACCACTTTTCAGCAAAGGAATCTGAGCTTTATTGCTGATCTTTGAAGCAGAGGATAGAGGCAAAGGGAAATATCTTACTTTAAACAAATGTTTTTGGATAAATAAGCCAAGTTAGGTGCAATACCACTTTTAGCCCAAAAATATTTGTATAGTTTTAAAAAAGAACCAAGGAGTTAAATATGGACTGTTTCCATAAATGTTTTCTAAGCAGCACAATTTCTTCCCTTTAATTAAAATGTAAATGATTATAGGAAGTGATGTGAAGGAATAATTTTTGGTTACAGCTGATGTACAGAAAGCTCTAGATGATGAGACATATTGGTGAATATTCTGTGCACTCAAAGAGGAGTTTCTGTTGAAACAAAGCTCCAAATTTATGTCAGCAGCATAACAGAGTTCCCTGGAAGATTTTATTGTAAAGCAAATCTTGTTTCTCTCTTTTGCTCTCATGCCCACAAACTTGTAACTGCCAAGACATGTCAAGATTGTCTGTCCAGGATTTAGACACCAGTGTCCTCGTGTCCCAGGATTCCCTGGGTTTACAATAATTTCACACTGATAAGCTGCACCTATTTCACTGAAGAATCGAGCCGATCCCGGAAGTGCAGCTAATCACCAGATGCAGCTTATTGATGGACAAATTCCGGCAAAATACCAACCCAGAAGTGCGAGCCAGTCGGGCAGGGAGCTGCCGCGGAGCCGCGGCCGGCCAGGGAGGGAGCTGCTGTGGAGCCATGGCTGGGTAGACAGGGGACGGGTGGGGAGCTGCTGCGAAGCCGCTGCTGTGGGTGGGTGGCGAGCCGGAGCCACTGGTGAGCGGGTGCTGAGCTGCCGCTGGTTTTGCGCGGCGAGGCAGCGAGCTGCCAGTTTTGTGCAGTGAGGCAGTGAGCCGCCGCTTTTGAGCAGCGCGGGGAGCCGCCGCTGCTGTCAAGCAGGTGGAGAGCCGCAGCAGCCAGCACTGGGGGCGGGAGTGCTGGGGCCTGCGGCACAGGGAGGGCTCCTGGGGCTGCGTTTAAAGGCTTCGCCGGTCTGTGAAAACTGTTTGCAAATTGAGCCCCTGATAGCAAACCCTGTGATCCCGCAATTCTGTTACTAACTCGTTACTTTGTTGCACATGGATCCTCGCTTCAAACAAAGAAAAAAAAGGTGCAGCTTATCACCTTGTGCATCTTATTTATGGACAAATTCTGTGGTCTTCCCGGCTACCCGGAAGTGCGGCTTATAACCAGATGTGGCTTATGAGTGTGAAATTACTGTACATGAAAGACAAATGACTTTGATTTTGAAATCCCTGCCATAACTTGATGATTCTTGTTTTGGTGATCACATGCTAGTACTAAATGGACTCCTTTTTGTGCCCTTTAAGAAATGAAAGTGATTAAAGTTTTGTTTCTTCATCCTGTACTACCTGTGTAAGTTAGGAGTTGGTCACTGTCCTTTATCCCATATCAGAGGCTTAAATATTTGCTTAGTCTGAATATTGGCTGATCCATATTAGAATCTCCTTTGTTTTCCTGGTTTCCTGAGAAACTGCATGTAGATGCCCTAAAATCTCTGGATGACCTGCTTATGTAGTTGCCATCAGCTCGTACAGTGTTTCTGCTGTTTCTTCTGATGTTTCCATACCCACATGGTGTTGTTTATCTGCCATTTGGACCTATCTAAACATGTCCATTACTTTTCTATACTGTATATACAGCCATGGAAGAAATACACTTTTTTTAGTTTTCTGTGGAGGGAAAGAGAAGACATAATCACCCAAAGAAACAGATATATTCTACTGAGATTTTTGTGGAGTACTGGTTTGAATTAGGAGCACAGGAAATTCAAAGATCCTTCACAAAGACAGAAGAGCAGTCAGAAGACTCAGCAGACCTAGCCTAACTAGAAATCTCATCTTTCAAAAACTGACATATTTTGAAGTGACATTTTTTGAATGTTGCATGTCAGGTTCCAGGTGATAATGTGGGATACCTATTTTTAATGATCTCATCTAGGTGTGCAAATAAGAAGACATTCTTTTCAGAGGTTAAACTCTGCCTAGTGCATAGACCAGTACGACATGATTCATGCCAAGTTGTGCAAATGTGCAGTTTATATCTACTCGTTTACTCAGTTTTCCTTGAATTCGTAGGACTGTCCTTCTGCTTCCTGGGCTTAAATAAGCAATTTTAATCTAAATCTTACTGCTTTCCAGGAAATTATCTTGCACTTCACTTGCTGTAAGGTGGCATGTGTGTCTAACTCTGCTCACTCAGATGAGCAGATGATACAGTCCCATGATTCTGGAATTCAAAATGTAACAATTGTTTCTGTATGGTTTTTATATATTTAGCAGGTATATTTCTAACAATGCAGAACTATTATTTTTTGTATTAGTTGTCTAAATTATTTCCTTACGTGGTTCAAACCTAGTTCATGTTTCGCAAGGACAGTGTGTAAAACTTTTGAAAACATGTGCAGATGACACTGTATCAGTCACACTTTAATAATATTTTGAAATTGCCTGCTAAAGGCTTTATTTTTAAGTGGAGACTTTGGATCTTGAGAAAAGCAGCCATGCTTTTCAAGCTTTCATGCTTTTCATGGCGAAACAGCCATGTCGAGGACATTTCCCCTCCTTGAGGTCTGGTGACTGGGAATCCCTAATATAAGAATTTTTACACCGAAAGCACTAAATCACCATTTACAGTTGAGCCCCTCTCTGAGAAACAGTATGTTAGGGGCTAGAATCTGTAAAATATGTACTATCTGGAGTTTAATTTGTTTTCCTCTCTATTTAAACAGCTTTACACCATATTCTCGTGGTAATCTAACTTTCAGTGTCCTTACCCCGGAACCAAATCACCGACCTGGTTACAATGATTTTTATAATACTCCATCTCTTCAAGAATTTGTAAAAGCTACTCAAGTGAGGATTCATCTCCGTGGCCAGTATCACACTAATGAACCTTGGGTAAATTTTAGGCATAGGTACTATGGAGTGAATGAAGTTACAGTCAGTGGAAGGTAAGCGTTTCCTGATTCTTCCCACATCCAGCACTGTCTCTGACTGTTACAGCTCTGCACAGCATATAAGGACTTGCCTAAAATTTGATCAATTTCTTTTGTTTTTACATGTATGTTTGAGAAAGGAATTTGGTCTGAAGCAGGGTATGGAGTTGGAAATGACTGGTGTACTGTTTTGTAAAACTGTTTGCTCACATTTTACTTTAAAATTAATTATACTTATTACCCAGGTCTGTCAAAAGCAATCCTTTCCTTGGTAAGCATAGCATTATTTCAGTGCATTATTTTAGTAACTCTTCCAAGCTATAGATTCCCAGACATGGCAACTTTAACAGTCAATGCAGAGCTTGTTGTTTTTTTTAGTTGGAGTTTTCCTTTCAAAATTGGGTAGCTGTCAGTAAAACTGTTGTATTATCTGTGACTGACAACTTCATTGTATATGATAAGTGTGCTGTCTTGTGAAAGGACTAATTAGACCCTGTAAATAATATGCAAATTTGGCAATGAAATAGTTTCCAAGAAGCATATGGTGCAGATTTGTAAGTATTACTATTTCTGAAATTATTTTGATAGTTCTCATTTTGAGAGAAAACATCCTGTTAGAAGTCATGTTTACTTTAAAATTTTCTGTCTTATTAATATATTTTGATTATTGATTTAGATGTATTATGATAATGCATTTCCAAAAACAGCTTTATCTTGGGGATGAGTAAAAGTAATGAGTAAGAGTAAAATAATTTCAGCTGTAGTTTGCAAAGCTGTGCCATGCCTCCAGAAGAGCAACCCTTCATGCAGAGTGGTATGGTTATTGACTATTAATTAAGACTCTATACAGACTTTATTTAGTCTCAATTGATAGTTTAACAGAGATAAAATGGGTTAAGCTTCAAAATTATTCCTGATGTAGTTAAGATTTCTTGAAATACTAGAGCCACACTGGGAATTTTAATATTGATGAATAATTGCAATTTGTTTAATAAAATTTTACATATTAATGTTACATACTGAAATACAGTTTTCATTCCATATTGTATAAAGCAAGAGTAGCTCTACTACATGCTGGTTTTTATTTTCTTGAGAAGCAGTTGTTGATGCTTAAAAATATATTAAGTGAAGTTGTCTTTTTTAGTTTATTGCACCTAAGAGCATGCTCTTTGGTGAAATTTATTTGTTCTTAATGAAGAACCAGACTGCATAATACACAAAATTGACTTTGTGACTGTGCAATATATTTTTGTACAGATGTGTTTTCATGTTTTAACTTTTGTCACCACCTGTTGTTTCAGATGTAATTGCCACGGCCATGCTGATGATTGTGACACAGCTATGAAACCATACAGGTGTCTGTGTGTCAAGGAAAGCTTTACAGAAGGAAATAATGTGAGTCTCACCTTTGTCTGTCTATGCCACTTAAGAAAAGCCTCAACACTGGGATTTCAGTCCTGGGAAAGAGTGTGTATTTGTGTGTGTTAATGTAGGCCTGTCTTTTAGATGGAAAGTTTCTATAGCAGATTTGTATCAATTAAGGAAACAGATGTATTCCACTCTCCACCCTCACCAAAAGCCACTCCACTAAAGAACATCATGAGTGTTGTGTACAGGGATTGGATTTCTTCCTAGAGATTATGCCATTTTCAAACATTAGTTGCAAATCTGAGATTAGATTGTGAGCATATAATAGAGATTGTCTCAGCCTGCTGTAGCAGCTAGAAAGAGTCCTGTAGGGTAAATGTATACTCTATGGTAATTTTAGTCTGCTCCTATGGACTCTAGATCTATTTAATGGGTAGAATGCAGTAACCAAAGTCCTGGAGTTCAGCTTCCAATTTAGTTTCATTTGAAAGGCAACAGTTCAAGTGGTCCATAATGCAAACCAAAGCACCATAAATGCAAAGTTATAATTTTCATTTCTAACAGTTTTATAATTTTTGGCTGTGGAAGAAAAAAAAAATGGGTTGATTACTGTAAGTCATGGTATTCTCTCTAGAGGAGAACTCAATGATACCACTTTCCACTTATTTCATGCAATCTTTGGTTTTCTTGGAAGCCATTTGCATACAACTTAACAGAAGCAGAAGCATGATGTATGAGTTAAAAAAACTTGCTCAGAGAAAAGATTCCCTAGATTAATTATTTATCTCAAAAGAAAAAAAAAAGGAAAAGAAGTTGAGGTTAAGAGAGAATGAGCTACATCTAAGAAATGAATCTCTCAATATCACTGAGTATTAAATTTCCATTGTGAATACATGTTGTATTCCTTGCTACATTTATGCCTTTTGGAAGTAGCCTTTCTAAAAATTAAGAAGGGATTATGTAGAATAGCAACAGTAGTAGCAAAGGGGAGACTAATCATACATCAAGAAAACTGCCAAGCAGTCTGTGCTGTCTGGGGAGTGAGGAGGAGTAACCTCAGAGCATTTGATACAGTGCTCATGATTATGTGAAAGATCTTTGTAAATGTAGCAGATCTAAGTTTTCTCACTTCTTAAGCAGAAGTATAAGATCCACAGTCTAAATGGGACTTGAACAGGAATTTCAAGTTTTTGGATGGGTCAAATTAGAAAAAAAAATTCAAGCTGACAGTGTCCCTTTAATTAGAACACACATTGTGAGATGTTACTTTGTAAGGATTAATTATAAATATTTAATAAGATCTGGAAGTTCACCAAGCACTCTTGCAAGACTTATGCTACCTTGTGAAAACAAACCAAATACATTTTAATGTTGTATCTGCCTTATCAGATATTTTTTGTCAATGTTAATGGGTTGTTCCACTGAGTGTCACACATCTTTGGTTTGGCATATATGCATTGTAACTATAATTTAAGTGCTCTAATTAGCTGTATTAATTCGGAGTACAGTAATGATGTTGTTCAATTATTTTTCTCATTCTTTAATAACTGTGTCAGTATCTATTAAATATGAAATAAAATAGCAGTAATAAAATAGAATTAGTATTTGGAAGCTTATCACTAATTGCTTTGAATTTCATCAATGGTTTACATGGAATCCAAACATCTGAAAGATATTTTTGTGGGTTTTTTGGGGGATTTTTTTTGGTTTTGTTTTTTTGGGTTTTTGGGGGTTTTTTTTGTTAAGGCTGACACTTAAAAGCAAAACAAAAATGCATCCTGATTTTTGTTTCTTTGACTCCTACCCCAGTGAATTAGGAACTGTAAAAATGTTAGGTTTTTTTTTTTTTTTTTAAGTAAGCATGTGATGAAGGAAGCTTCCAAATATAACTTTTTTGGTAGAGAAAAAGAAATATTTTTGGAGAGGAAATAGCATTATCAGCAAGCAGTCTTTTTTTAAGTTCTGTGCTAGCAATAAGTCACCAGAACTGAGGGGCTATAAGAAAGTTTTTGGCTTTGGAGTGAGTTTTTTCAATATCTTGTACTAGAAAGCAGAGATCCTTGGAAAGTTTTTTACATATTACAGAGTATGTCCTTGTCAGGTTTACACTTAATACAGCTAAAATTACTATCTTGAATTTATCTGGCATATACATCTGGCTAGCTGTTGTACAGCAAAGCAACACCAGAAATGAAAAATCTGTGTAACTATTACAAATAGAAATCTTAGTTTAGGTATTTGCATCACTATGTTATGAAATCTGACATACCAAATGGATCTTTTTTTCCTGAGTTCCTTTTTGATGAAAAATTATGATGAAATAAGTTGCAAATGCAATTTTGGGAGATGGCTCTGCCTTTTACAAATGGAAACTGAGGGGCTGAGAGTGGAGTCCAGCTTTTGGTAACATTTGTATGCAAAGATTGACTTTTAGACTCGAATAAAATTATATTCAAAAACTTTCCAAGCTGTCACGTGACGAGCTGGAAACAGCCCATGAAAGATCAAGACAGTCAAGCAAGATTAGCCTAACATTGCAGCCTCAGAGCCTCGTTTAAATCAATCCTATAGAACTTAATAGAGAAAAGTAATGGCAAAATATACAGGAATAATTACAAAAATCATAATATAAAAAAAAATTTAAAATAAATAAAGCCACTCTGAGAAATGCTTGAGAAGGTATGAATGGAAGTGAGACTGACTGGATGCAGTAAAGGCTTCAGGTGTTCAGAGTTTTCCATAATGATTTTAAACATCTGAGGTCTGAAAACTGGATATGGCATGCGTAGTTTTATCAAGAATTGAATAAATAAGACCTTTATATTGTTACAAAAGAATAAATATAAAACTTAGTTAAAGGTCAATCAGTATCATGTTAGATATAAGAATTGATCATAAATAGTACATGAGAAGCTGTAAATATTAACTATATTATACTCAATAACAGAGTTCTCACTTGCAGAAACAAGTTAGCCAGCAAAAAATGCACTTTTTGGTACATGGAACATTGGGATGAAACCCCACAAGACACCTTTCATTTCTATTCTGTCTTCCTTGGTCCCTTGGAGGCACTTAGTGTTCTAATTTTGGTTGTGGTTCCCTGCCCCCCGCCCCAGTAAAAACTAGCTTTTAACATTAAAAGCTCTTTGATTATTGGAGAGTTCACAAGAGACAAATATAGTTCACATGTAGTCTTGGTAGATATTCAAATGCTGTAGTGAGGTTGCTGGTGAAAGCCATGATGAAATTAAGACTGTCTTTAGAGCATGGCAAAGCTATTTGGAATAGATAATCCCTAGAAGCTATATTTATTTGGTTGAGGAAACTAAGTGGAGTGAAAGCATAGTGGATGGATACAGAAGAGAATGTGGTAGGAAGGAAAAAATTGTGTATGATTAATTATCCCATTACAGTCAACACTTACAAGGCAGCATAAATAAATATGGGTGCTATACATAATGGAGCTTCTCAAAGGCAAGTCAGCATTTCAAAATGCCTGAGAAGGTGGCATTCTAACCTTGCTGTCACTTCATCAGATTTTAAAATTGTGTGCTTTTGATAATGTGTATTACAGAAGCATATGTATTATAGGTGTGTATGTATATTGTTTATTGCAACTGAACTTCCAGAGTGGGCTGCAAACTTCTACATGGTTACAAAAAGGAAAATAAAATCATATATCTATATATTAAAAAAATAAATATATATATTTACATACATATATATACAAATATATAAATAAGAATGCCACTAAGAGGCAAGCAGCAGGATACTTAAAAAGTGTTGGAATAGAAGATTCTAGCTAATCATGACATATTGCAAGTTTTAAAGTACAGTAATTTCACGATTATAAGCTGCACCTTTTTCATTGAAGAATCCAGCCTACCCCAGTAGTGCGGCTTATATTCAGATGTGGCTTATTTATGGACAAATCCCAGTGAAATGCCAACCCAGAAGTGAGAGCTGGCTGGGGAGGCCACCTGGGGCTGCTTTTAAAGGCTTCACTGGTATATGAAAACTGCTGCAACTTGAGCCCCTGACACCAAACCCAGCTGGCAGTGATTCTGTTACTAATTTGTTACTTTGTTACACATGGATCCTCGCTTTTTTAAAAAAAAAAAAAAAAAGGTGCGGCTTATATTCAGGTGCGGCTTATATTTGGACAGATCCCATAGTCTACCTGGCTACGGGGAGGTGCGGCTTAAAATCAGATGCGGCTTATAATTGTGAAATTACTGTACTGTTTCTGTTACTGTCTGAAGTATTTCTTTGGATATTTGTTGACTATTTCTTCAGAGGCACTGTCCTCAGAATTGTTATGACCTAAAAATGAACTTGGTACATAAAGGCTTAAGTTCAAGACACCGGTGATCTTTCTATAAGAATTCTGGGTTCAGGGATTTTTGAAATTAAATTTTTAATAATTTTAGTAAAAAAAACCCCATTCTGAGTTCATTATTGGAAGTCAGTTTTTTAATTGTAGTTTTAGACTCACAAATTGGGCCACCTGGCTCCATGTGATGATCTCTCAGGAAATTTTTCACAGATGATGAGAAGTTCAAATGCTATATATCAAGAAGGGCATGTTTGTTATTGGCTCTAGGGAAAACCATATATTTAAGATGTTTTCTGAAGGGCCAAGATGCAACTGAGAATAAGGACATCTGCATGTTTCTTGTTGTTACAGGGAAATGTTGATTTTGTTAAGCATTGACATCCTTTGTAAATCTACTGCTAGAATTTGCTGTGGACGTTTTGGGAATTTCACGTGGAAATTTTACAAACCTATCCCATTTTCCATGTGTTAGCCAAGAACTAAACCCCAAATCTCTCAATTTGTAATTCTCAATTACTATACTTTGGACAAATGCAGAGTTTAGATTTGGTGAATGAAGACTTGAACATGGCAACATGCACATCACAGCGCTAACAAACATGAAAGTTCAACCGTGGAGGTCTGGAAGTTAAATGCAAATCTTAACCTAATAAAGGTGTGACAAACAGCAAGGTGACATGGGAGTCTAGTGCCCATTTTTATTGCATGCAGGTGTGACAACTGTTAGAAGAACAAATGTTTCACATTCATTACCAACTTCTGAATGACTGCTTTTTGTGAAGGAGGTTGTAGATGGGGGGAGTTGATATCTTCTCCCAGGTATCAAGTGATAGAACAAGAAAAAATAATAATATGAAGTTGAGCTGGAGAAGATTTAGATTGGATATTAGGAAAAAATTCTTGAGTGAAAGGGCTGCCAGGGATTGGAACAGGCTGCCCTGGGAAAGTGATGGAACCACTGTCCCTGGAAATCTTTTAAAGTGTGTAGATGTGGCTTTCAGGGACATGGTTTAGTGGTGAACCTGACAGTGTTTGGTTAATAGTTTAACTTTCATTAAAAGTTGAAAGACCTTAAAAGTCTTTTCCAAACTGAGTAATTCTGTGATTCTTAGAAGTTTTGCCAAAGTTTTAAAAGTCACAGAGTAAGAGATGTTTCAGACGCTCCTTGCTATGTAATCAGATGTCATCTTTTTCTCTCATACTCCTTCGTACTTGTGTGTCATTTAACAATAGGTGCAAGCACAGGTGTGCATAAGTAACTGATCCAAGATTAAATCTGAAATGAGATGATGAATGCTTTCAGCTGCTGTGTGGCTGGCCGTGCACAAATGGAAACTCAGGGCTGACAGGTTGTTAGTTATTCCGGCACTGTTTTCCTTTCAAGGAGGACGTATTTCCATAGACATGCTGGGAAGAGGGAGCTGCATGAGCTGGATAGCTTGGCTGGTTGCTTGTTTCTTTGTTGTGCTTCCCAACTTGTGCCATGCCTGAATGAACCCTCTTGTCTCATGTGGCTGGGTGCTTATTTTTCTCAATGTGGAGAGAGAGGGGACATGGATGTAGATGAAGGAAGGACTTGAATAAGTTAGAACTGTGTAACTGATAGAGAGCGGTGGTCAAGGTGTTGGCCTTAGTGCACTTAAAGTGAGATAATCACAATTAGGAAGTGATTGCTCTGATAAACAAAGGCCAGAGTTCGTCTCAAGTGAAACCCTGCTAATTTTTATCCTGAAAACTCCTTTTTGCTCTCACTGAAGTGACATTGTATGTTTTTGGGTTTTTTTAACAGATAACAAAAAGGTGCAGTTAATACTGCTATAATATTGCTTACTTTTTATTTAGTGTATTAAAACTAAATTTCGGTATATGAATTTTTGTGATTTAATTTTCTCTCCCAAGTGGCTTTTGCTATAATTTATGACTGATTTTCAATTCTTGGACTATCTTAAGCTTCTGATTTTTAATTCAGATTCTTTTACAAACAGATGATACTTTCCCGGCACCAGCAGTGACTGAAACTGTTTAGAAACTTCAAAACAGTTTCCTAGTTTTCAGTGTATAAGTGATATAGACACACTAAAAAATAACAAATAATTATAATAATGCTTAGAATTACAACCATGAAGAAAGATGAGCATGCTTCTCAATACTGAGAAGGAAGTTACCCAAAAAAGAAAATAGTTGCTCAAATACTTAACAGAAGCAACTTTCTTTGAAGCATTTAAATTCCTCCTGAATAACAGAAATTGTGATTGCAATATATTTTGTTTCTTTTGTTTTACTCACAGGTTCAAATTATAGTAGTACAAACTACAGTTATTACAATGTCAGAAACTAAAAGAACAGACATTGTTTAAAATGCACCCAAATGGATGGATTAGGTAAAAGTCTTCTGTGTCTTAAGTGTAGCAAGCACCATTTTGCATCTCTAAAGGTTTAAGTGAATTGAAATCTCAAGACATTAGCCTGTGTCAAGTATCTAAATTCTTAAAATTTTGTTCTTCTGCCCACCTTCCTTGGTTTTACTCTGTTTTTAAAGTGACTTAAAAAGGTTAAAATAATAATGAAATAGTTTGGTTTGTTATTTACCTTTGTGCTTTCTCCCTTTTTGTCTAAGTCAAATATTATTAACATTTAAATTGGGGAAAACACATAGAAAAAATATGAACATAGATACTATAATAGTAAACTTGTGAGATGAAGAAATATTCATGTCTAAGAAGCAGCATTTTCTTTTCTTTCTGATTTATTACAGTGTGATCGCTGTTTGCCACTGTACAACGACAAACCTTTTCGTCCAGGCGACCAAGTCCATGCCCATAATTGCAAACCTTGTCAGTGTTATGGCCATGCAGAAAGCTGCCACTATGACTTAGCAGTGGATCCTTTTCCTCAGGAACACCACCGAGGTGGTGGTGGAGTGTGTGATAACTGTCAGCACAGCACAGCTGGTAAGTCAAAGAGAATGGACTGTTTATTTTGCACTTCCTTTTTGACTACGTCTTGTGTCAGCTGAAATTAGTAATGCTCAGTGGCTGACAGTCCAATAAATTCGCATGTATATGCATTTTGAAACGATGCAGATATTGCAGTAACAACAGTGGTGTCAACTCTTAAACCATGGGAAAATACTGTAAAATTTAATCCAATCTTGTGTAAAAACTTTCATGCAAAATACATTCAAATAAATAATTAAAATATGTGGTTTAAAGACTATTCCCATTACTTGTGCTAGAGCATTTAAATTCAAATTATAATCTTCTTGGATGAGTTTAATAGGCAGCATCTAAAAAAGTTGTCAAATTTTGCTCTAATGTCAGTTTCTTGCTTGTTGAATAAATCTCTTTATTCAATGTAGGTAGTACACTTGAATTAAAAATCTCTTTTATTTCAGTTTTCTTGGGTTTCTCCAATAAAGATAGAAAAAGAGAAGTTTCAGGTTCAATTTTTCAAAAAAAAAAATATAGGCATTTGCATGGCACAGCTTTTATATAAGTGTGGTATTATATAACAGATGGAAGTTTAATGGAGTAAAACATAGTTTGTAGCAGGTTCATTGTTTCATATGCTCTGGATCACTAAATTGGCAGGTAGAGATGAAAGGTGCATTAAAATGGACGTCCTGAAAATTATAGAATTCTCTCAAAGGAATAGTCTTTAATTTTGAATTATACAGCTAATTTTAATGAATTGGAAGCCATAATGCATAACCTTTCTTTCATGCAGGAAGGAACTGTGAGCTGTGCAAGGATTTCCATTACAGACAAGCAGGTGCAGATCTTTCAGCCATTGATGTTTGCAAACCCTGCAACTGTAGCGCAACAGGCTCCAAAAATAAGAGCCTCCTGTGTGATAATGTAAGTAGCCTCAATACAGAAAAAGGAGAAAACATTTCAATCAGCTGAGTAGACAGCCATAAGATTATACAAAGTATATTCAGATGGTAACTAGTCTGTAAAAAAAAAAAAACTTAAGTTCAGGTTCTTCGATATGAAAATTGACTTACATCAGACATTTGAAAGCTGAGAAAACAGAGAGAATTTGAGATGTACTGCTGAAGAGTTACTCATCTAGATCAACAACAGACATAAAAGATGCTGTATGAATAGTAGTTTTGTGATGCTACCTTTGCACTCAGTAATGTTAAAACATGTAGATTTTGACTGTTTTTAAAGGTCTTGGTACTGTCTTAAAGTTACTAAAAGGTTTTGAAAATTCAGGCAATAAGCTGAGCCTGAAATTGAACTAAAATTAAGCTACTTTTCCATATAATAAGACAAGGATTGATCTCCCTTTTAATTTACAAAGTCCATTAAAAATAAAAGAAACCTACAAAGTGATGCTGAACAGAGAACACCATCAGCTATGCTTTTAAAGGCAATGGACCTCATTGTCAAGCAAGCTGTCTAGTCCAATAATAAACCTATCTGTAACTTCTAAAACATGCATGTTGGAAAAAAAACCCACAAACAGGAAAAGGGATTAAAATTTTGAACATACACTAAAGATATATTGTGGTTTGTGTTCTATTCACATGTGTCCTGTCCATTGCCAAAATCTAAGTTTTGTTAGGAACAGGGAAAAAAATAATTGTTTTGAAATTTATTTTAAAGGTAGAACTTATTCTGCAGGTAAATGTGATAGAACTTCTTCAGCTTGTTGCCAATTTTGCTATCTCTTTTTTCAACACTTCTATTCGTAAAATAATCTCTGGCTTTTTTCATCATATGTCTCTTGTCATTGAATTTTATTTAACAGTGAACTCTTGTGGATCCTATTGTATTTTCATCCATCAGAGAGCTACAGATATGTGCCCAGTTTGACGCAGTGCGCCTCACAGGACTCATGCATTGGTACATATTCTGTGTGACATGCGCATTTAGCAAAATATTTTGTTTAATAGTTTACTGTATTAAAAAGAGAAATTATTTTATAATTTTCAGTCTTCTGAAGTAACCCACACTGCCAGTTACACAGAAATGGGATAAAAAAAGCCTGTGAAACACAGGTATGTTAGGACTATTTTTCAAGACATAAGAGGAATGAAACCAAATATTAATTTATGTATGCAGGGTTTGTGGTGAAATGTTAACCTAAATCAGCTTTAACTGTGATTAATAGTCAGAGGAACAGTGGTTTACAGAAATCAGCTTTATACTTAAATATACAAGAATGTTGATGATACCTGACCATGAAAGTATAAATAGGGAGATAAAATGGGAGAAATGGGGCAGACTCCATTGCTCAATAAAGCATCAATTGCTGCAGTAGAGGCAGAGCAGGGAGAAGTGATTGAGAGGCATTAAAGAATAGATTAATAAGGCTGGGGACTAAAGGCTGAAATTAATTAGATGAAATAGGAAGGCATCATTGGAGGAAGTGTTTCCAAATTTGACCTGTGGAAGATGAAATCATAAGGAATAAGGACCCTACTCATGAAAATTAATTGTCACATCACATTGATAATTTTCAAGGAAATTTGCCAAAAATGGGACAGAATACATTTTTACTGCATAACTCATCACTTTTTTCAGATCATCAACATTTTTTTCTTCTTGCAAAGTGCCACTTTAGTCACTGAGTTCCAAGAGGTACAGAGTTCCAAAATTAATCCGTTGAATCACAGAACAGTCTAATCTGTTGAATGACACAGAAGGAACATTCTATCTTCATTTGAAGTAGCATTCGTGCTGATACTTTTTGCAAGATGTGTAGAAGAGCTGACTGCAACGCAGTTGCTCCCATCTCAGTTCTTTGGACTGACTATTGCACTCTACCCTAGGTGAGAAATGCATGTTGGTATGGAGAATTTCTCCCGTGCAGCATTTTTCACTTCTAAATCTGAAGATCACATCCACTTGCAGATCAGTCTGTAACTTCCTTTGTATTTTAAAGTGCAAACTAACAGTAAAACTTCAAAATTGTGACTTTATAACTTACAGTAACAGGTGGAATTTTAGAAAAGTGGTGTAGCAGTGCACCCACAAGCAATTTGTTAGGTATTTTTGCAGAGTAAGGTTTTCCTTTGAGACTGGTGAGTACAAGTGAGAATTGCTGCAGCCTGATAAAATTTGTCTGCTTCTGTGCTGGTTATTGATGCTTAGTCATTGTAGAAAAGATAGTTGCATTGTCTTCGTAAGCATTTGTCATGAAATATTTCAAACAATCAGGAAGTCCCGATGAACTCTTAGAGGTGCTTGAGGTTTAGGAGAGTGAAAAAAGAATTCGCTGCCTTCCACTTTTCTCCTTAACCATTCACATGAGAGAAAGTTCTACCAGAATACTGCTGACGTGATCATTCTTGCTGTAGTTGGAGATTAATGTTTTCTGGCCCTTATATCAAAATTCTTTACTCATTTTCCTGTGCTGCTTTTTACCCAGACTGCTCTACAAATGGTTACATATTCTATCAGGCGTGGGAGCTTGTAGTCCTTTCGTGGTTCTTTGTTATACTAAGTCATATATAATGCTGGTGAGGGAAAGCACTCTTTTCCTGGGCATTTATTATTAGGCAAACCTGAAAGTGCTGCTGTTGCCTTTACCTAGTCTTTGGAAGTAACATTCTGGTCTCAGTGAATTTAGTTATCTTTCTTTACTCAACTTTAGCTAAGTTTTAAAAGTTGATATCCTTAGCATCCAAGTAAATATATATCATGTACTTCTTGTTATGAGGAAGCTGTATTTTACTGCAGAGGATATTGTTCAGAGTTGCAAAGACTTAATTTTCTTCTGTCAAGGTGGCAGCTGTGTTGTGTCATCAAGAAGACTCTAAGGAAAGAAAATTAACAAAATGTTAGTTACGGTTTTCTCCAAAGAGTCACAGGAAAGCAAATTCCAGTGCTACTAAGTAACTATCTGAACAGACTTCAAATAGTTACTCTGTAGGTGAAAGTTACAGTAATTTCATGACTATATGGCATACCGGATTATAAGGCACACTTCCAGGTGCTAGCAAACTTCCAAACTTCTCCTTATATAAGGTGCACTTTTTTTTATACAGCGAGGATCCGCGCGCAACAAAGTGATGAATTAGTAATGGAATCATGCGATCGTGGGGTTTACTGGCAGGCACTCAATTTGCCAACATTTTTCACGGATCGGCGCAGCCTTTAAACGCAGGCCCTGGCGCCCTCCCTGTGCCGCGGACCCTGGCACTCCCGCCCTTCGTTCTCCCATATGCTGCAGCCACTCCCGGCGCCGGGCAGTCCCTATGGTCGGTGTGGCTGGCGCGGCTTGGCGGGGCTTGGACTTCCGAGTTGTCAGCAAATTTCCGAACTTTGTCCATATATAAGGCGCACCAGATTATAAGGCACACTTCTGGGTTTTAGTCAAAATTCTAGACTTTAGGATGCGCCTTATAGTTGTGAAATTACTGTATTTTGCTGCTTCTCTGTCTGTACAGAGAAGTTAAAGATATTGTTTTTCTCTGTTTCTCATTTTTAGATCAAATTCTCCTCAGATTAAGCCCAAGTATTCTTTTTACAGGGAGAGCTGCAAATGGTTTTGTTGGCTGGTTCCTGGATAAAATTTGAATTTTTTAGTTGGCCACACATTTCTCTCTCATTTGACGAGTTATATTTATATTTTTCTAGATTTCACTTATTTATGCGTTTAGGGCTACCTCAGCTAAACTCAGGATTTTCATCCAAATAGCCACATATTTGGTGTCCACATATGGAATTAATCTAACTAAATTTTTTAAGCACGTAATTCAAGTTTACTTTCTTAGAATTTCCTGGGTGTTCTATCTTATAGCTTGAGGAAAAAAAAGAATATTCATTCTATAAGACACTCCTGATTTTGTAGACATGTGTTCCCTTCATTTTGGTCCTTTATTTTCAAAAGGTAGTCTTTAGTCTCTTCTCTTTTTTATCTTCACTTGTTCTACTTACTCTGTGACCTCTTTTATTTTAGGGAGGGTAACCAGATATACAAATTATGTAAAATGTTGATACAAAACAGATTTTTATGATAGAATGAGATTTTCTATGGAATTGTAAGCTCTTTTATTGATAATCACAGTATTCCTATGGCCTTTTTAGCTGCTTCAGAGCTTCCAAATGACTTGTAGAGGAAATGGAGCAGCTTTAACAGCTTCTTTCTTGGGTGGTAATAGCTAATTTTGGACGTATCACTGTCTACCTATAGTCAGTGTTGATTTTCCCCAGGCATTACGTTTGTAGTTCTTGATGTAGAAATTAATTTGACTTTTCTATAATCTATGTGTATTTGATCTATTCTATTCTATTCTATTCTCTATTTGATTTAGTGTATGTGATATATTAAGATATTGCTGACTTAAAGAAATGCAGTATAGTATCATGTACCAAGATTTTTCTTTGGGAAAAAAGTACCAATCTTTTCCAATATATAATTTTAATTTCTAATAGAATGTAGAATAATGATACAAAAAAGCATACTAGATTATAGATCTCAGAAAATTCCTTACAGCCTTTCAAGGAAATTGATGTAATCTTATTCCTCTTTTTCTGGTGATGATTTAACCAATTATTAACTATTTCAGTAATTTTATATTTTGTTTCATCTATAACTTTAGTTGCACGTGTAGTCACTTTTCAACAGATGAGATTTTGCTAAAATATTTTTCTTCTGACTTCTTTGGTTTTATATCAGCCTTAAAAACCATTCCTGATATAGAAAGGTAGCGCTCTTTCATAGAGCTGTGGAAGACTTCCTTTGTGATCTCTTTTGTGATTCTCTTTACTGAATGCTACACATAATCATAAAAGCATTAGTTGGTCATCTTCTCTCCTCAAAGCAGAGTTGTTGTCAGTGCTATATCCAGTCAGTCATGTTTTGTCTGGATAAATCTTAATACCTCTGGGAATAGAAATTCCACATCCCCCCTGGATAGCCTGTTACTGATGCTGCATTTATCTTTTAGTGAAAAGTTCCAATGCCCACTCTGAATCTCCTAATCATACCACTTAATTATTTTTTTTATCTGATTCCCTAGCAGTCTTCCTTTGTTTCTGACATTCAATATTTTTTTTTCCTTTCATGCTTTAGGCATGTTGCTTGTTAAATGCTCATTTGTGTGTTGCCTGATTCTTCTTTTAAAATTAGGTGGTGGTTATCCTCTGTTACTTAGCAATCCTATTTTGATCTTTCTTTCACTTATTGAAGATTATGTTTTGCATATAACGCTCTCTTCCCGTGGTAGTTTTTGAATTAACTTCAAAGCTTTTTGGGTATGAGTTTAGTGCTATTGTGTAACCTGTGTATGCTGCAATCACTAGCACAAAAATGTTTCTTTTACAGTTAGGCATTAAACTGAGTATTTTTCTTCATTTAGGATTAAACTCAGTTGCTTTTCACATATAAGTTCTCTGATGAATGACTGGGATGCATGACTAGGTCTCTTGTAATACACTAAATATCTAGATCAAATCCAGTCTAGAAGGGAATTGACTTGAAAATTCTTGTTGCTGCTAATTCTTGTTTTCTGCTATTGTGGTCTTTTAACTCTTCTCATACTTGCTATTGTCCTGCCTTTTAAATATCTCTATCTTCCTGAAAAATAAAGCTGATGCATCAGTAATAGATCTCTATCAGGAAGTCATACTAAAGAGATTTTATGACTACAGAATCCTTTTATGAGGAAATGGTAGGAGTATATGCTTCTCTAACTTCTATTCCATACTTCCTGCACTGAGAATTTGCTATAAGATTTTGAAATACTCTATTTTGTATTAATAAAGCTTAGAGCTTCATTTTGGATTTGAGAGTGTGATGATAGTATTTAAATGGAACATGCCAGTAGCTTTGTCTCTTCTGTTTCAGCTTGGCTTGACTCATGGGTTAAAGATGAAAAAGGCAACTATTAAGAGAAATTTTTGTTTCAAAGACAAACAAGAGAGAAAGACAGAAATTTTTGTTTGTTAGCTAATTAAAGCAAAGTACATTGAACTACAGTTGTTGATGTCATAGATGAGTACTGGTTTTGAATTACTGTACTTTCTCATATTTGTAAATATTTGCACTGAAAAAAAATACGCTGACCCAAAGAAAATTCCTTGTAACACACTTTCTTTATTTCTGCATTTCCCAGAACACTTCAGTTTAAAAAGTTGTTTTTTTGTTTCATAATCATGAATCCCAGAACTTCTGTCAATTCCCATCTCTGTGCTGCTTTGACTCCCTGGGATTGTTTTCGTGTTGTGCATTAACCAATGCCTTTGTTTCTCCATCCCTGTGCTGTTGCCCTTTCCCTGTGGTTGGTTTCCCCACCATATTGGAACATGAATGTAGAGATTGAGGTTTTTCTCTGGCTTTCAGAGGTCTGAAACTGAGGTAACTTTTTAGGAGCCCTTTAATCCTGCACAAGACATGAGACATACTCCCAGGTTATTGTTCAAGCATACCAGAGGATGTGTCAGCTCCTGCCGAATAGCAATGCTACATATTTGGGGAGAGGGTGAGGGACCTTTACATACCCCCCTGGAACTGGAATGGTTTGGATCCCAGCTGAAGCAAGAAAAGAAGAAGAGGATTTCAGTTGCTGAGCTGTTGGATCACAACCTTCAGTAAAGGGAGAGGAAACGTACCTTGGATGAGTAATCAGAAAGGAAAACCTTCCATTTTGCTTCATTCTTATTTAACTAACATTTTCACTAAAATAAATAAGCATATGGGCAGAGAAAAAGATGCAAAACTTGACCTTTGAAGGTGATTGTTCTTTATGGTAACTGTGATTAAAAACGTATTCATTTTAATAAAGTCACCATATCTACAATGCAATTTTGTAAATATTCTTTGCAACTTCTCTGTCCAGATGGTAAATACAGCCACATTATTTGCTCACTTTTTTTTCCATTCTGTTTTGAAAGAACAGGACGTCTAAACTCTATTTAAAAGTCGAATAATTACACTCTGTTCAGTATTTCTCTTTTTTCCTCTCTCTCTCTCAACAATTAAAAAATGCTCACAGGCTTATTTTTTTCCCTGTTCCATTTAAATTTTTCTTCTCCCCGAATCATACTCCCATTCTTGTTGCTAATGAATGTATAATCTAAAAATAGATATGTTCATCATTCTATAATATTTTGTATCTTTCTAGATTGGAGGCCAGTGTAATTGTAAGAGACATGTGTCTGGCAGACAATGCAATCAGTGCCAGGAAGGATTCTACAATCTGCAACAGTCAAACCCTGATGGCTGCAGTCCCTGTAACTGTAATACCTCTGGGACAGTCAATGGAGATATTACCTGTCACCAAAATTCAGGACAGTGCAAGTGCAAAGCAAATGTTATTGGTATGTGTAATGCAAGAGTTCAGAGCCATTTTTCTTGGGTTTTTTTGGAAATAAAACACACTTGGTTTCTAAATGAAAGGTATAGAAAGCTTCTTTGCTGAAGGCAGATTGCAAAAATGAATGAAATTAACTGTTGAAAAATTATGAATTTAATAATCCATCAAACTACAGCTTGAAGCTTAGTTTAATCAACACTTTAGAAGTTTCTTTACGGCATAGCTACGTTAGCTTACATAGCTCCATACTAATAAGTCACAGAAATAATATAATTTGCTTACTGTGTAGATGTTCCTTTCAGGAAATTAGCACTTTTTCAACGTGTTTTGTACTTAATGAGTTCTAAGCAAATAGTTTCCATGCTAGTTTTCTTAATAGACCAAAATAAATGGATTTTTTTCTCAAAATATTCTGTGCTACAGGGTCCTTTGTGATAAATCTATCAATTTTTTTCTATTATATTTCTTTGAACTGTTCCTATGAAATGCAAAATAAGTCAACATAATTCCACAGATCATGTACATAGCTAGGGTTAGTTATCAAGGGCCACATAATTTTAATTTTGTAATTCAATGCCAAGCTGATTATAATAAACTGCTACCTTCTGTGTTATTTATCATTTTTTTTACAAGACGTGCTTTTTTGTTTGTTACTCCCACAGGTATTTTTCAGAAATTAGATTTGATTATAGCAATTTATTACTTCCAGCATATTTGAGGGGAGCCACAGCCACATAAGGACAAAATTTATCAAGTGCCCAAAACACACAGTATATATAATACACTTTGAAATGTTGATGTATGGGAATATTATGCAAGGAGAATTTCCTGATAAAGTGAGCCCTGCATGGTAACTGTACATGTCTCAGACTATACATATGTCTCAAAAAGAAAAATTCCTCTTCTGCTTTGTTATTAACAGAATTAGTAATCTATTTTTTCTTCACCCTAACCAGGGTCTGGGTTGCATTAATAATGTTCAAGTGTGTGTTAGTATATTTGATATTATATATACCCTTACTTGTGAATGTTAACTCATTTGTAATGTCTTTGTTGCTTCTGGAAATTAGAAGAAAGAAGAAAATGCAGAATAACAACAAATAATGAAAATAGCTTTAAACAGGTTGAAGCCTGAACAGTTTCAGTCCTTTTTCCTGTGGAATGCTGTAATTTTTGTACAATAAAAAGGGTGCTAAGAGTAGAAAATGTTTGTGCATCTTAAACCCTTTCTTTACCTTCAAGAAAAAGGACTATAGAACATTCTTAATTATATATTCTTTGTTCACATTTTATGTTTGAATGTGTGAAAACACTTCTTAATTCAGTGGAAATTTGGCGCACAAAAAATGCAGAGTCTGGTTCTCACGTGTTTGGTTTTCTGCATATTACATTTTCTCCCCTTGATGAAAACATTAAGAATTGTTTTTATTTTCTCTGAAATAATTGTTTAAAAAAAAGTGTGGCTCTATACTTTCTGTATTTATTTGTAGCTATGATGAGGGGCTGTAATTATGCAAGTGTTTGTTTGCAGGATAAATACCTAATTATTTCCAGACTAGATTATCTTTTTTGTTTTCCAAACCAATTGTAAATAAGTTTCTGTACACTGAAATGTGTGCAGCAAACTTTAGCAGGGAACTTTCCTCTTTGGATTTCTAAATTGGTTTTTGGAGCAATCTGTCATTTGCCATTTTATCTATTTAAACAAACATGGTAACAGAAAAAGGCAACTACTGACTACAATGTTATGAAACATGAACTGTTAGAGTTAACACAACTGTTAAATCTTACTAATGATTCTATCACCAGTAAAATACATTAGCACCAATAATTTTATTAAAGTAGGTCATTCATCTAGAATAAAAAGGTAGAAGAATGTGAATTAAATGCCAAGCATGCTAACTCCCCTGTACTTGTTAACATTGAATGTGATGCCCTGTAGGCCTTCCTCAGTATCGTTAGGAATAGATTACCTGTCAGGAATATGTATGGCATATTCAAATAAGCACTGCACATATTTTTAAAACTGATATGATATGAATCCATGTAGACCAATTTTAATAGTTCAAAATGAGTCATAATTCTTGTTAACAATACAGTTATTTTTAAAATTTGCAGCAATAGTGGTCCTTTTTTATTTTCCTTATTGAAATTAAATGATATGCCTTAGGTGAGTCATTCATCACTGTTAAAGGAACTTGCCTTCTGTTGGAGTTTTTGAGTTTTTATCCATATATATATAATGCATTTCCTACCATTTTTAGTTGTATTTTTCTACATGTAAGTTGCTAGATGTATTTTTGTCTGGTTTTGCTTTGTTGTTTTTAAAATTGTGACAATATTTTGCTAGAAGATTGTATTTATATTTTCCTGTGTGAAACAATCATACCTTCATAGTGAAGGATTTTCCCACTGCAAGGGAAAAATACATAACTGAATTTGCATTTTTCGTATAATAATCTAGTTTGCTTTCTTGTAATGTACATTTTATAAACTAACATATAAATGCCATCCCTTGGGGCAGGGATAAAGCAAGCATTGACTTTGAAAACAAAGCTAATAAAACTACAGGATGAAGCATGAAGAAAACAGTTTATATTTTAATGTACAGAAGGAGTTAACTAAACCATACATTTAGATAAAAGTATTTCATTTTGGATTATGGAAAACATTTTCTGATTTCAGAAAGGGCTAACAATAAAGACTAACAAAAATGCAACCAATAATAAAACTGAAGTGTAGTGTTAAGCAAATAATTTGTTATAGTTAGTCTAACTTGTGCTGTCCTAGTGTATATTTAATGTTTTAATGCAATATATAAATCTATTATCAGAGCAGATTGTGAGCCCAGTACAATTCTGTGTGTATTGCAGTTCTACAGTATAGGGTGAAGAGTTCACATAGGCATTGATTGTGCAACAGGTGCTGTTCTGGGGGACAAAGAGATTAATTCTGCTTTGTCTTAGAAATGCTACAAAGAATCTCTTGCAGAGGTATCTTAAATTATATTGAGAGGCCAGCAGAAATGCATTGCTTCTGAAACAAATTGGAAAAGTAAACAGATTTTTGGGATGCCACAGTTATTCAATTGATTTGTGCAGCCTCGTCACTCCTGTTAATTATGCTGGTGAAGAACATCAGTCCTCCCTTTTTTTTTATTTTATGTGTAGTATATTTACCCTTTTTAAAAATGAAATTCATGGCTTTTAGGATTTTTTTTTTTTATTAATTCCTTTTCTCTTTCCAGGTCTGAGGTGTGATAGTTGCAATTTTGGATTTAAAGCGCTCAGATATTCTAATGAAGATGGATGTGAGCCTTGTTGGTGCAACAGCCACGGCTCAGTGAGCCAATTCTGCAACCCTCTCTCCGGGCAGTGCAATTGTAAAGAGCGAGTGAAAGGACTTCTCTGTGATACCTGCATGGACAACTTTTATGGGCTGGATGTGACTGGTTGTAAGGCTTGTGAATGTGATGCTGTGGGGTCGATTTCGGGAACCGTGTGCGATGCGAGGACAGGGCAATGTGTGTGCAAACCAAATATTGGGGGAAGGCGCTGCGATGAGTGCCTGGATGGGTACCACAGAGTGCAGAAAGGTCACTCCTTCCTTTGTCTGCCATGTAACTGCGAGAAGGCAGGCACGGTGAATGGCTCTCTGCTTTGTGACAAATCAACAGGACAATGTCCTTGCAAAGCTGATGTGACTGGCCTTCGGTGCAGCCAGTGCGTGCTGCAGACGTACAACCTCAGCATGAGCAGCGCCCACGGCTGCCAGCCCTGCCACTGCGACGCTCTGGGCACCTTGGCAGGAACAGCTTGTGACCGTGTTTCTGGGCAGTGTGTGTGTCTGCCTCAGCGCCAGGGGAGAAGGTGTGATGAGTGTAAACCAGGTAAGAAAACTGGAAGACAATTGATTTGATGTAATAAGTTTTCCTGTGTTTGTTATAATTTCCTACAGTTTTTAACATGTTTAAACAGCTTCATGTCTGATGTGTCTCTGACATACAATTATTTTTCCATTTCTTCCTAACTGAGTGAGAAGGAAGCATTATTTTCCTAATCACCATCAAATATTTATTCTATTTCCAGATGTTATATAATTTATATTATTACTGCAGTTTCAACATGTCCAAAAAAAGGTTAGGCTACTTCTAGATATCAAGAAAATATACTAATAATTGCGTCCCAATCCCTGAATAAGAGGTAAATTGGCATAGTCTAATGAACAGCAGCTATTCTCATAATGAAAAAAGTGAATTTGGAAGGCAGAGTGCATGCTCTTCAGGAAGGGCACTTCATGCATGAAGCTGAGGATGGCAGGAGGCATAGAGATGGTGAGGCTGGCAAATGTGCCCCTTAGAAAGTATTCACTTGCTTTGCTATGTTGAGGTTGTTCTGGCTTCCAGAAGGACTGCTTACAGTTTGACCCTACAAGTAGGTGATGTGTGCAGTTTGCTATGTATTTGTTGAGATTTTGCCATATTTGTAAACAGAGTTTAAAAGTTCATTGTAAGTGGGAAGCTCTGTAGTTGTATTTCAATGTTTTTGTTTTGAAAAGTAGGTGGATAAATTGAAACTATAGGTAATGTTAACCTACCCTCCATCATAATATTAAGTAGATAGATTTAGTTCAAGTTAAATACATATGTAATTTATTCAAGTAGCGGGTCACATTAAAAGGTACATTACAGCTCCATTGGTTTTAATATGCCATTCAATAATTTGAACAGAGGTTAAAAAAGCTGCTTAACCTCCATTAAGTATTTTTTTAAGTGCTTTCATTTAAATTATTTTAGGTACATATACTAATAAATAAGGCAGCATTCTGTTTTTCTTAGTTCCTCCTCCAGTGCTTTTTGACCTGCTAACCCTCTATAGCAGCCACTTAATCAGACATTGGCAGAGGAGTGATGTCAAGGCTCCCCGAGTCAGTGACCGCCCTTGTCCTTGGAAAAGAAAGGCCAGGGTTTATGCAGAACTAAATGGTTTAAAAAGGTTTAATTGATAGTGTGAACAAGCTGGTTCGTAGAAAAGCTTACATGGCACTCAGAGGAATAGTCCCACAATAGTTCCTGGCAAAAAGAGAAATAATTTTAATATTTGTGTAAGTATTATTTTAAAATTTTTTGACTAATAGCTAAAAGCATGTGTGTGCTGAGAACTCAGTTCTCTGCTGCAGGTGAAAGTGTAAATTCCTATCTTTGTAAAAGTACTATATTGCTCTTAGGAGAGATCAGTGCTATTTTCACTGTTTTAGTGAGAGCTCATTTAGATGTTTAATATTTCTAACTTTTATATAAATATTCTTTGTTAGTATGTGCCAAAACAGCCTTTTCTCCCAAACAGGGAACAGTATAAAAAGTCTTCCATATAGAAATATAGAAGATTTTAATTGGTTTCAAGTACTGTAAACATGTCCTATGACTTTTCTTGGGTCAAAGATTAGAAAACATACTTCTAATATATAAGAAAGTGTATTCCAAGTGTATATGTAGCCAACACAGCCTAATAAAAGCAGACAAAATTAGTTAATACGGGCAGCCCTGAAAATGTAGAACTGAGGTTTTTTCGGCATCTGTTGGGACATTTCAAGTCTATGACAGAAGTTAAGTGACATTCAAAATAACATCCAGTGTAGCATGTCTTTTATGTGCTTTGATAAAATTTGAGAAGTTACCCAAATCTTAATGCAGGAAGAGTTGCCCATTGAGAAAAGGACAAACTGGTTGTAGCTTTTGGAGACTGTATTTCTGAAAGCTCTTTTTGGTGCATTCAGCCATGTGTTTGGCTGTATTCGTGGCCTCCTGTTTTCCAGTTTGTTTTCATACAAGCAACATTTTGGTAGATTGGTGTACTTTTATTTTTTCTTTAGGCTAATGGTGTATCAAAGACAGGGACTCTTGATTCTAGCATGAAGCAAAGTGAAAGAGCAGTTTTACCTTGTACAGAAAATTACTTTTGAGATGTCCTAGGCTGCAGTGGTTGAAACACAGGTTCTCTGCAAGCCCCAGATTGTTGTGCCTCATTCTGGAACTCTGTTGCCGACTGGGATTTGTGTGACACACATCCTATTCAACACAAGTCTTGGATCTTGTTACAAGAGCAGCAAAGCTGTAAAAAAGGCGTTTTGGAAGTTCTTTACTCCATAACCACAGGTTTGCATAGAATGCTACATGGTATGCATGCATAGTATGGAAAAGGTGTACATTAACATGTAGGATGTGTGTCTGGGCACCAGTACTGAGGGTTTGTGCACATACTACCTCTCTTGGAAACAAGAATATGAATTATCTTGTGACAACATTGCTGCTGTGGTTAACTGTGCCTTTTGAAGCCCAGCCTGTGGTTAAGAAATGAGCATTACTTCCATAGATGGTAAGCAGGTAAAAATGCTAAGGAATTAGTCATGTCTTCCTTCTCTATACAGTGGGAGAAATGCTAAGAGGATGATTAAAAAAAGAAGCTGAATACTTTGCTGTGACTTTCATTCTTCCTTTTGAAAAGTGTGTTTGATTGACAAATGTGATCAGTTATGGTTGAATTGGAAAAAAATCTGAGAAAGAATAAGCATAATACTAGTTACATACATAGATCTCAGAGAGATTTGTGGTGGCTGTCTTAAAATTGGAAATTGGCTCTCTTATACAACAGTGGATCCTTCATAAAGCAACTTTTATGAGCCCTTCTATCCTTGCTGTAAATTAAGCTTGCATTAAGTTGTTACTGTTTCCTAGGTGGAGTCAAATTCTAGATGGTGAAAGTAAATAATAATAATTATGATAAACAGTATGAATTTGTAATCTCGTATTTCCTCTTTTTCTTCTACATTTGATCGTGGTAATTTACTTACAAATTAGTTAGGGGAAGAAATCTTTTGCATTTTACTATCCCTCACTTTCAAAAGAATGTTTTGCCTTTACCTATTACTTCTGGGGAAAAAAAGTGGTAATGTCCAGAAACTTTTACAGTGTTTCTAAAAGATTGTAATGAAAAATATCCTACTAAATTCTTTGCTACTTTACAGTGGTTTAGGCAGTATGGCTGTAGGAGAGCCAGGATGTTTAACACTAAGGTATAGATTAAAATCAGTAATTTCACTGCTATGATAAAAGTAGCATATGCTGTAATAATTGATCCTGCTCAGGGAAAGGAATTTATTTTCTAGTGATGTGCTTATTTACCCATTATAGACTTCTCTTAGATATTATTTTATACAAAACTTATACAAAGTTCTATGCAAAATTTCAAATGGTCAAGGATCTAGTTTAGCCTGAGTGCTTATCACTTACTTCAACTATAAAGTGGGTCCTGAAGAAGTGCTTTGACCTTCTGCACGAGTCCAAGGCTTAAACTTGTTTCCAACCTTCCTGTAAGGTTCTTTGAGTGGAGCTGTTCATTGTGCTCAGGAGTGACATTGCTGGGAAATGGTCTTCTCTATTTATGCACAGGATGGGCACTGCAGAGCACAGAGAAGTGCAGCAGGAGATAATACATGCTGCCTCACTAATAACTTCAGGCTATTTGCTCTCTGTGCTGCCTCAGTTCGGGGCCTCTCTGGAATAAAGTGCCAGCAGCGTGGTTTTTTATGATGCGAATATATGTTAACTGGAGACTGATATCTCTTCACTGTCCACTTGAGATTTATCTCACTGAGGACCAGAGGCTAAACTTGAACAAAGATTTGAGCAGTAAAATTCTAATGTTTTCAATTTGTTTAGTTCCTCTGCTATTTGGATATGAGCTCACAGTGCAGCACTGCTGCAAAGACAGAGAATACCACCCTAGGGGTGTATATATAGAGCTATCTCTTGTAAGACAAATAATAAGGCCTCGGGCAATATGACATGTTACAATATAATTTTGGGCTCCTTATTATAAAGCAGAACATTGGGAAGTTATTGGACAGCAAAAAATATTCAGTAGCCGAGAACATGACTAAGAAACTACTGATTGAACTTGATCTGGAGAGAGGGCAAGTGTCTGTGAAGTCTGTGCAAATGCTGCATATCTCCATAGCAGCTGAAATTTTTCTGTTGAAGTTGTACAGTAATAACTAATAGCGAACAGCTAAGGGAGATAGAAACTCGTATCAATGGCCCTGTTTTACAATTCATGTTCACGTTGTCTTGTGTCTCTTAATACTGTGGCATCAGGATCCTTTGCAGAGCTCTTATGCCTTGCTACATTTTCAATAAACTGTGCCACTCCAGGGGAAGAAGGGGAAAAATAAAGAGAATAACAACTTGTGTGGAAAAAAACTACAGGGAAATGTTTATTAATAATCAGGTGAAAATAGAAAACGTTTTGGAAACGTACCTAATTACATTTTTACCAGCATACCATAACTTGAATTGTCTTCTGATCAGAAAGAAATTATTGAGAATTAAATAAGTCCATCCATAGTGAAATAGATTATGCAGGTGGAACAGCATTATTAAGAGAATGTGTGTAAAAGCTCTTTTGTTAGGAACTTCTGGTGAGGTTGTGAATAATGGGTAAATTCTTGAATTACCAAATTAGAGCTGTATAAACTGTTTCTAATTGCATTTATCAGTAATAGATAAATACCAGCATAAATAAAGATTGCTTTTGAGGGCAATAGGATGAAAGATAGCACAGCAGAAGCATACCAAATACACTGTGGGGAATGTGAAATGAATGCTCAAATTCATAATTGAAATTATGATTACTATAATACAGGAACAGGACAAGATTCAGGGTGAAAGCTTTTTAATACCAGATCAGTAACTTTCTTTTATCAGTTTATTAGTTTCTGTCAAAGTATTTGTGTAGGTTACAAGCTCTGTGTTAAAGAGCAGTAAAATGGAAATGCTCATTGGATATAGTTTTTCCAAAGAAACATTATCTTGTTTTAAGGATTAAGCCAACCACTGGTTGAGAAGAATTAAGAGACATTCTTAAGAAGATATATGCATTTCTTATGGTTTGCAGCTGGCCATTTTCAGAGCTGAGATCTCAGATTAGAATAGACAAATGTCTCTTCTCTGTATGTAATTTTTTGCTTCTACAGGTTGTGGTGTATTCATGAGTACTTCTCATGTCCTTGGGTCTTTACTTTCTCCACAGACATGTTAATGTACTCCCAATATTTTGCATTTGCTCTGGCTAAGAGTGAAGAGAGATAACAAACATTCTCAAAATCTCTTTCTTCTGCAGGTTTCTATTTTTCTCCATCCAGCGTTACTGGCTGTCTGCCATGCCTGTGCCACATAGCTGGTTCTGTGAATCAGATCTGTGATAAACTCACTGGCCAATGTAGTTGCCAAGATGCCTCTGTAACAGGACAGACATGTGAACGTTGCAAAGAACTTTATTTTGGATTTGACTCTGTCACTGGGAGGTGAGTGTTTCTTTTTCAGGTCATTTATAACCTCCTTGTTACATTTTCCTCATGGCTCGGTCAAGGGTTTAGTGACAATGGAAAGATATGTTCTAGTTATGTTAATCCTTCTGTGAGTTCATGTGTGCACTCTGATTTACATGTGATACATTACACAATCCTCTGTGCTCCTATGAGCTGAAAGAAATAGAAATTTTTCCACAGATATAAGTAGGGACAGCATGAAAGGTGTGTAAGTCTTAGTTATAGCAATTTGTTAATTGTTTCCCTATGTTTTCTCTGCATCTTCAGCAAGGTGTGTTGTTTTCTGAGTGTTAAACATTGACTATTAAAATGCAGGTAATTTGCCATTCTTACAACTAGTGAATACTATTGAAGATGTCAGGAAGATTTAGTGGGGGCCGTCAGGGAGGGAAAGGGAAAACTACAGATATCCCTGACTTCCCAAATTCCTTTTGGTAACAGCAGTACAAATATTCACTGCACCTTTACTCCTTAAGAACTTGTTTTTCTGAAGCTGTGTATTATTTTTTAATATTTTGTTATGTGCCACAGGGTAAATTGTATTTCTGATGTAGCCTGGGGTCTTTAGGTAAATTGAAGTTATATGGATTCCCTGGATTATAAGGGAAAAACCTATCTGTATAGTGCACTGTTATTTCAAATATTGCTCTATCTATTTTTGCCAGGATCATCTTTCTTGCCTAGTCCTCACAATCTCAATTTCCTTTTAAATGTTGTCCAGAAAGACTGAACAACTCTTATGCTATTATCTTTTCATGCAGACTGATGGTGTTAAATTGTTTTATTTGGTATTTTTGCCTTTTAAAGAACCAAACCCACATACCACAGATAAAAGCAAAATCTGTACAATGTTCCCCTCCCTCTGCTCCTCTCCCCTAGCTAGTATGGGGTAGACATGCTTTTAGGCAGTGATTAGCAATGTCATCCTGCATATATTTGACATTATTCTGCAGATTTTTCACTTTAACTTTTATGTTACGCTCATTAGGAGATTTTTTAGATTATTTTTTACTGTTTCGGGTCATAGAGGCATCTGCTAATAGCCATAAAGTAATCTGTAGGAGTAAGGACTTCCTATTTTCACTTCCTGTCATTTCTAATGGTGAGAAATAAAGTCTGTGTAATAAAGTTCCCTTTGAAATATATATTTCCTTATTATTAATGATACCCTTTTTTTTTCAGTTACTGAGAATAGATTCTTCCCTCACCCCTCAGTTTTAGCACATTTGTGCTAAGCAGTAGCTTTTTTGAGCTACTGGCTTTCAAATACCTGCATTTTAACCTGTCTTTTGAAATTCAAAATGTGGAAATATAAATTATCTAGATCCAGACCTTGTTTAAAGATACGAAGTTTTTAGAGTTTGGGAATTCGAATCTGAGTTGGCTTTAATGCTTTAATACTAGTTAATCCTCGTGGCAATATTGAAGACTACTCTGGTTGTACATTAACATGATTAACTTATTTTGCATTTGCTTGGCTCCCTTTTCATTGTTGTCTTCTTGGGCAATGTACCTTTGTTCCTCAGGCAGAAACTTTTATCCACTGAAAATGATAATGCGGGTCTTTATTTGTTAATCTATTTTATTCCATTTCTTTAAATGTTAATATCTTCATAAAAAGAGTAATATGGTTTTTCTGTCTCCATAAAGTTGCCAGGTCATTTAAGCCATCCTTGCTCCAAGTGTCTTTTAAGGACAGAAAAGGATGTGAGCTATCTGTAGTGGCAAAGACATATCTGTCTTTGCACAGTAGCACAAAAGAAGCAGAAGCTGTGATGCACAGAGATTGTGAGGCTTTAAAATTCTCCCACTCTGAATGCATATGTGAGTTGATTTATTTTGTGGTGTTTTCGAGATAAAACAGGAACTCCGTATTCTTTAATGTACTTCAGGTTATGAAGCAGGGAAAATTTCTTGGCAATTAATGAATTAGAAATACTGAGTGCTTGCAGCCGTCTGAGCAGATCTGTAGTGGTTGTGAGCATCTGTACACATTTGAAATGCTTTACCTCTGTATTGTTTACTATAATGAACTGGTCAATGAACATCACAAATTGTTTATCTATTTATATATATATCTTGACAGATTACTGTTTATGAAATCCATTTAGCAAGTGAGGTTTTCCCATAAGGATGAAAAATGAAGATTTTAAACAGATTGCTGGAGAGGCTCTAACTGCACCTAGAGAGTCAATGTAATAAAGGTTTCTTTATATTAATATTACAAAAACCATTTATCCTCAGAAAATCAATATCACAATTCATCTTGGCATGGCATTTCTCTTTCCATGTTTTAAGTCTGTTTTCCTTGATTATGTATAATTCTGTTTAAATAAAACTCAAATATGTTTGACTCAGAGTACCTTGAAAAAGTAGCATTTTGCAAGAATACTGCAAGTATTTCTCACATCATTGAAAGTTACTTACCTTTTAAAAGAATTGGATTTTTTTGAAAAATTTTAATTGACTGAATTCTTAATTCTGTCTGAAAAGCATGAACAATGCTTAGCAATAAATCCAGTTCTGTTTTTTTACAATTTAAGAACATGATGCATATGATTACACAGAAATGATGTGTAATCACATGGAGCAGAATATGATGAAGTATCTGCTGTTATTTGCAGGATCAGGACCCTCATTTGGTATAGGTGAAGGCAGGGAGCCTACACTTTTTCTAGAAGAAAAATGCAACAAGCAGAAAGGAACAGCCAAACCCTGCCAGGCTGAGAACTATCGCTGTGACTGTATGGGTATTGAGTTTGATTGTCATGTGTGAGTGATAATCAAAACTAGAATAATCAGGAGACTCTTATTCATAAGAGGTGCAATAATATACAGGAACAAAAAGGGATGCTTGTCATTGTTTATCTATCAAAAACTTTTGTTAATATCCCCCCACACTAAATAATCAGCATGTAATGAAATTATAAAACAATAATAAAATATGGTCTTACCGAGCAAATTTTTTTTTGGTAACTAAACTGGGTTTTTAGTTAAAATACTCTAAACAAAACCTCTATTTAAAAGGGGATTTGGATGCACTGTCTATAGAGTAAAAGACTTGAAAAAATTGCCCTTTTCTCTTGACTGTAAAAGAGAGCAAACTACAGTATAGTGGTTTCCAAGAGAGAATGTATTTTATTTATTCTCAAAAGGATATTAGTCCATAAAACAAATTTGCAGCTTATTTTGCAGCTTTAGCTTTTATCAGCCTTTTTAAGGGTGTTGAATGATTCCCCAGGAGATCACACAGCATGAGCTGCTGTGGAGTAGAGGAACTCTAATACAGAGAGCTCTGCAATAGGCAGAAAATGTATGTGAAGAGTTTCCTTAAGCTTGTTTAAAAATCTGTCACATTTAATGCCTGTTTCACTGATTACTGACCTGAATTTTAGTGTCCTAATGTGAAAACAGTTTCCACCTTCCCCTCCTCTCTCTTTCCTTAAAAAAGCTGATACCTAAACCATAATTGAGCTCACTTTTTTTCCTGCTTTCATGAAGGTAGGAGAAACAGACCGAAATGTGATAGTGATGACTGGGAAGATGGCAAAGCAACTTCTGTAAAGGCACCACCACATATTTCCTGGTCTGGTGAAATTGGCCAAGGAAAGATCAGCCAAATGTAAATTGTCTCTCGTTTAGTATTTGGGTTAGCAGAATAGCATGCCTGCCTTGGACTTCTCTGGTGTCTTCTTCTTTTTGATGCTTCATCACCTTGGGACCTAACATCTGGAGTAATTTAAAATTCCCTTGAGGCTGATGTTGCTTAAGCCTGAGAACTGGAGAATTTTCCTGCTCAGGAGAAGGGCAGGGAAGTGCAGACTTTCCAGTACATTTTAGCTGCAATGTACCTTCCCACCTGTTTCCCAGACAATGGTTTTCCAGAGCTCTTTTAGTCTGCAGCAATTAAAATGTAGTGAAATTAGAATCTAAAGTATGAAGTTTTATTTGCCATTTTGGACTTTGTTATGAGTAATAATGGCAGTCCGTATTGCAAGGGGTAGTGTATTTGTAGTTGTTTGCTTTGCTTTATTTCTGGTGTGTTCAAACTCTCTGAATTTTTGTACAATCTAACATCGGTATCCATGCTATAAATGAGTGTCAGTGAGGAAATAGTGTGTCAGGTGAAGAGCAAGTTGATCACAACAGATTTCACATGCAAAAGCCAAAGTGTAAATTAATTCTGAAAGTATTCTACTGCTGCCAGAGAGATTTACAGAATTGAAGCATGGCATTTGTATGATACCAGTGCTTTTACATTTTTTGTTCTTTCTAATTTAAAAATAATTTCCTTGTACATTTAATTTATAACAGCTGTTATTTCAGATTTTGTCCAGGCTGCAAAGAAATTGTGCTTTCAGTTATAACATCAGTATTTCTGCTGTTTTGTTTCCTTTCACTGCTTTAATCTGAATTTTTTTTCTCCCAGTTTTGGTCTTTATTCCCTTTATTCTCCTTTATTCCCAGCATGTTATTGTTTTCAACATTAAGTTGTCTTTGTGGGCGAGAAATTATGAATTGATTTATTTTTTCCAACTAAAGCCTAATATTCCCTGAGGTAGAAGGTTGCCTATTTTGTGCAGTAACCTCTTCAGCTGGTTACATGTGTATCACTTAACTCTGCAGCTCTCAAGAAAAGCTGCGTGATTAAGGACGCAGGACTGAGTGCATAATGTGGTTATTACTAAACATTATTATCCAGTTTGTGTATGGATCAATATATATAAAAGCTCTTTAATTCTAAGCCATTTTTATATAAATTAGAATATTATTCTGGCAGCAAAATATTTAGTTTTGTAGTGGGCACCTTTTTTGGGAGTTTTTTAAAATCAGACTAATAGATTTTCTGCTCTGTTTCAGACTACTGAACTGTTTATGATGTTTTAATTATGTTGCCCAAGAATCTTTTAAACAAAACCCTACTGTGCTTAACTGAAGTGTTGATGTACGTTGATGACTTCTTTGATTTGTTTTTGTTTATAGATGTCAGCGGTGTAATTGTCATCCTGCAGGAGCCATTAGTGGGACTTGTCATCTTGTTACTGGACAATGTGTTTGTAAACAATTTGTAACTGGCTTGAAATGTGACAACTGTGTTCCCGATGCCAGTAATTTGGATGTCCACAACCTCTTTGGCTGCAGTAAAAGTAAGTGGATGTTAGGTCTTAAAAGCATGTCTTTCAAATTAAAGTTTTAAATTGATTTAGTGAGCATTGAATTAGGTCAGCAGTAATAAAACTGGGGTGTATTCACTCCCTACCACCAAAAGTAGGGTCACTGAAGTTCAAGTGATTTTTACTGTATCTCAGGATTGTTTTCTAGAGAGATGTATAGAATCCCTAGTGTCATACACACCTTCGGCTTGTAGTTTAACCCAGGGGAGAAGTGACAACCCTTAGTTTCTTTGCACATTTTCTTTGTAGCTTTGTAGTGACCAATTCAGAGTTCACCTTTTAGTCACATGAATGCAACAACACGTACAACTTAGACCTTAGCCCCCTTTCCTGCCACTGACAGGAGGCAGGACACCTGCCTTCAGAAGGTCAGAACAGAAGACCTTGTTGAAAACCTACTCCTGGTGATTAATTGTAGATATTCTCCTCAATGCAATGTAGCTTTGCCTTTCTCCTCCTGGGGCACTTTTTCAGTCAGTTCAGGAAAATATGTGATGTGATGTAACAGAGCATCATAAATTGACATGTGAGCTGGGGCCAATGCTGTATTGAGGGTCAGATCATGAATTGTAATGAAACAAATTGCAGTGGAACATCTGGATGTGAAGATCACACAGTCTCCAAGCTGGCAAGGTTTCTAAAGAAGAAAAGGCAAAATTATTTTCCATGAGAAAATTGGGTACTTAAGTTTTCTTTGAGTCAATGTTCAGACATGGGTTTTGGGAGCATCACAATATACAATGCCAGACATGTGGGAAGGAGCTCAGCTCACTCTGGAAGAGCTATGTTACATTTTGGTGGCACACCTTGCTGCCATACGCAGTTAACAGCCCAGATTTGGAAGTCCTGGAGGCAACAAGTGAGGAACTTTGCAGATGCTAACTGGACATTTCTGTCAGCAGGCCTAATTAATATAATGGGCACACTGGTCATACTGTGACAGTTAGCTCAGGCAGCCATGTGCAATGCAACAACAGAGTTTGACATTCCACAAGTTATCTCTGGGGTATGTTTCTGCATCTTCCTTCCACAAACTATTTCTTTGTGTATTCTGCATGGGTATTTATATGATATTCATAACTATGATATGTGAAAACTGTAGATTTGCAAGCAGAGATGTAAATGCACAAAGTGTTTACAGGTAGAGAGAGCTCTCACTTTGATACCAGTTTGTATTTCATTTTGTAAATGAAATTGTAAATTGTAAATTTGAAATTTACAGTGTAAATTTCAAATAATATGCATTGTAGAAGGTACAGCAGTATAAATAGATATCATAAAGAAACTGATTTGTTTCCAAAGGCAATTTTTTTAGCTTTCCTTAAAGTTTGCAAGAGTTTAAATAGTTTTGCTTTGTTTTTCCCCATACTCTTCTGTCAAAGGCACAGTATCTATTCATTGTTAAGGTAGTTGATTGGCTCATTGTTTCTTTAAAAAATGCAAGATGTTTAAACTGAATGTATAATAATAATAATACATGGCACTTTTATGATGCTGTTCATCTTCAAAGTGCTTTACAAATATAAGCCAACCTATTATTTGTTTTGGGATACACATTGGATAAAGGTCAATAGCAATTCAACTATAAAATTGATTAATAATAGTATGACATAGAGAAATAATACAATAGATTTTAGTTAGATAAAAGTACATCAGGCAGTATTCTAAATGACAAGCGGAGTCCTCTTCTGGACATAGAGGATATAGCAATTGAAGTCTTTTGGTTATTCATACCAAAATATTTGAACTTGTTGCACACGCATGGAGCTTTGCCTGCCTTGGCATTTGTGGTTATTTTCATTGCAGAAGAGTATTTTGTTGACACATTCATTACTGGTTATAAGTCTTTGCCAAGGGAAGCAAATGTAAGTTGCTGTCACTGTCCAAGTATGTGTTCTTTAAGGAAAATACCTTTTTCCTTAGCAATTTTTTATCAATATCTTAGATGCTGCACAAAAATTTGCAATTAGTACTTTACTTACATATTTAGAATTAAAACCAGCAAACTTATGGAAGCAATATGCAATAGTGTGAGACTGCCAGTGGAGGATTAAGGTGATGCTGCTAAATTGCTGTGATTGCTCAGGTGTTGTAAGTATGTATTACATGGAGAGAAATCCTTTTAAAAGCCAAAGGGATTTAGGAACACTTGTTTCCTCTGATTCTCAGACTTTACTTCTGTAGACACCTAAGCAAACGTTCATTTCCTAAGTCGGATGAACTCAAAAGCTCCAGATTGGCAGCAAAACAACCTATGCTTTTAAAGGGGAGATGATGATCAGTTCAATCCAATGAATTTTAGAAATATTTGATAGACTGCAGTAGAAGCAGGACTTTTCATGATCTTACTCTAAATAAGGAGCTTAATCTCACTTTCTAGATTTGTTTTAAAAACCTGTACATAGTGTGGCCCACTGATTTTGGCATAACTCTCTACATCTATGGCTTCTGTGGCTTGAGATCCTCATGACATTTTCTGTCTGCAGCTCCATTCTTTGCTTCTTGTCTCCTGTTAGGTTGGCCGAACAGATTTTAGTAATTAACTTTGGGTGATTCTAAGCAAATATCCACAAAATTAAGGAGAGGATGGTTTTTAAAAAGAACAAACCCCATGATTCTAATCTTGATGTTCTCCTTTAATACTTAAAGTAGGGGAGGAAAGATAATTGGGTGGTTCTGAATCCAGCTCGTGGTAGCTTATCCCATGTGCCTATTTCTGTGCTGCCCTGGGCTATTCTCATTCCTTAAGCAAAATGTGTTCCTCTAGATCCACACTCCCTTGGTGAAGAGGATGGGAAAATGGCACAGTCTGCCTTTAACAGCAGTTACTATGTGCCAAAACAGACCTGTCTTGTTCTGTGCTGATGTATGGTGTAAGGAGGGACAGAGGTGTAAGGAGGGCTTTCCTCAGGGTAACTGGGTTACTGGAGGTCCTACAGCAAGCTGTGGACTCATGCTCTTACCTGAATGATAACGTAAGTATAGAATAATGGAATCATCTAAGTTGGAAAGGACCTTTGAGATAGTTGAGTCTATCCATCAAAACGTATGTTTATGTAAGCGTGTGTATATATGTAAAGTTTAATTTCTGAGTATTAGCTATTATTTTAGGAAGGACCATGATCACACATTTGGATTCCAAGAGAGACCTAGGAGGGATTTTGAATGCTCTTTCTTAAAATGTGTGGCACTTGACTTTTGAACTTCAAGTTTGTTTTTCTCTGTATTGATAGTAGTGCAATTAAGTAGCACATTTTTCAAAGTTAAAGGAGATGGTAGTAGAGTCATATTTTAGCAAATAAGCATGTCAAGCTTATTTCTTAAAATGTTAGATACCTTACTCTTATGGGTTTCAATTTCACTGGAAACCAATGGAAGTGAATTGCCTAAATACAATTCAGAATTTTACCCTTTCTGTTTTTGTGATTTTATTATATTAAGTAAGCTTATTTTGACACTTCAGTAAAATCTGGACACAGTTGGACTTTCCATTTGTACTTTACTAGAGGAAGTTATGCCTGGTCTATGCTAAATTGGAATAAATCCTCTGAACAATAAATCCTAATTAAACCAGAAACTTCAATAAAGTGACCATATAAATAGGCTCTCATTTTATAAAGGTCTTGAAATAAATTAAAAAAAAAAACACAAAACCACCTTTTTGGGAAACATTTGCTTTATTTTGGGGTGGAAAGCGTGATTAAATTTAATCATCATTTGTTTAAATATGTACACTTTTTTCATGGATAAAAAGCTTTGTTGGAGAGCGTTTGAATGGATTGGCTTTGGTATCTTGCCCTGATGACTGTGCATTTACTCAAAAGGTATTTTGGGTGAAGAATGTTTAGCAGTTTGTTCGCATTTTTCTTTAAATTTGTGTGATTATTGATTACCTTAATTTTTACATCCTCAATTTTTGTGTATGTTTTAGCTCCCTTCCAGCAACCTCCTCCTACAGGAGAAGTTCTCAATTCCTCTGTTATAAATCTTTCATGGAGTTCCCCTGACTCTCCAAATTCTAACAGGCTTATTTACCAGTTGTATAGGGATGAGGAAGAAATTTATGCAACTGAAGACTACCATCCTTACAGTAAGTAAGGTGACATCAAAGACTGTGTATGTGTGTGCATCTATATTTATGTGTGGCATTTCTTAGCTATTTCTCATTCCTGTCATTCTCTGTGGTTTTTAATACATTATCCTGTTTCCCTTTAATGAGTTACTGTTCAGTGTTGTTAATTTTGCTTGGAAGGAATGAATATCCTAGTTCAAAATATGGCAAATAGAGTCACTGAAAATGGCTGATAATTATTTTCCTTTTTAAAATTTTTTTTTAATCTGAAAAACTTTAAAATTTACTTGCTGAAAGTATTTCTTGAAAATATACACAGGTGCCAAAATTTAAGAGTCAAAGTCACAGATAAAGAATTAGGGTGAGCAGAAGAGACCATTTTTTTTTTAATCTTCTTGATTTTAATCTGTTAACAGATAGGAAAGCTTTTTGTGGCCTCTAACTTTTAGCACCTTCTGTTAAGCTATCAGTGTAGCTCCTGATTTAACTTTAGCAGCACGACTTCTCTCGTGTTGAGGCTTGCCAAGGGATCCTCAGAAGTCAGTCCTAAAGGATTTGACATTCTGTCCAAGCTGGAAAGGCCATTTTGTGCTAATATTGATCCACTTATCAAAGAAAAGGAGTTGGATTTGGATACTGTTTGTATGTATACGTGGCACACAAATGACTTTATTTTAAGAGAATGAGTGTGGTTTAATGCCACTAAGATTTGACCTCTGTTCTAGGAGCTCCTAGAGTTGTTGAGTTTCTTACCAATGCAACATTAATGTTTTGCAGAAGTTGAGTCTCTCTTATTTATGATGTGTACGCTGGAGGGAAGAAAGGAAAACAAAAAAGCTTTTTTTCAATGGTAGACCAGATTCTTTGGAATGCACCTCACATTGCTATCTTTTGGTTCATGCTGCAGTGTTACAGTTTGTAACTATGTGGATTATGTTGTGAATTTGGGCACTCTGCAATACATACTGCATGGAAAGGTACATGACCCCCATGTAAGCATAAGATTAAGTGATTGAGATAAAGAAACATTAAAAAAATTCAGAAAACCAATAAATAATATTCTAAGTCCTTAATTTGATTTAAAGGCCTAACTTTAGTAAAGATAAAAACAAATTTCAAAAGAAAAGCTATGATATTTAATTGTTATGCATCTATTTAATAACGTACTTGAAACAGTGCATTGTTGAGGATGTTATTTCATTATTCTACCTACATACTTTTAGAAAGCAAAAAATTTCTGGATGTATTTAATGGAATAATGAGACATTAACGTGTTTCTATTTAACAAAACATTATCTTCTTAAAAACAAAGATTTGATTTCAAAAGACACTTTTAACATTTCCTGGAAAGCCCCCTAATTGGTTATATGAACTCATCTGCTGGTGTTTGGATATCAAAAATACATTGTTAATGCTGACAGAAATTTTCCTAATGTTATATTTTGTAATGCTTATGAGCTGAGAGTACAACTTGATTAACATTATCTTATGGCTAAATAAGAGTTTTATAGAAACAATGAACTTCCCAAGGAAAAATTAAGAATAATCAGCGTGGTGACCTGGATGATAGTATATTGCAGAATGCCGAATTTAAACATTGTTTTCTTAACTGCTCTGGAAAACCTCAGCCTCAGGTTTCCCAGAGCAGTCTTTGTCTTGAGGATAAAATTAACTACTTGATCTAAATGCGAAAAAACCCTCAAAGTTACCAACAGTTCTAACTCCAAATTGAGATTTTTCCCTAATTGCTTATAAATGTAACTAAATAAGAAATCTGAAGAATCCTCATTACAGATGGAAAAGACCTCCAAGATCATTGAGTCAAATGATTAACCCAGCACTGCCATGCACCTCTAAGCCATGTCCCCAAGTGCTACATCTTTTTTGAACACTTCCAGACATCTTGAGTCTACCACACTGACAGACAGCTCATTCCAAAGCCTAACCACCCTTTCCATGAAGAAATGTTTCCTGATATCTAATCTCTTAATACCAAATATCCAACCTCCTCTAGCACAGTTTGAGGTAATTTCCTCTCATCCTGTTACTTTCAGGAAGTTGTAGAGAGTGGTAAGATCTCTCCTGAGCCTCCTTTTCTCCAGCATCCTCAGCAGCTCCTCATAGGACTTGTGCTCCAGACTCTTCACCAGCTCTGTTGCCCTCCTCTGGACATGCTCCAGCCCCTCAATGTCTTTCTTGTAGTGGGGGCGCAGAACTGTGTACAGGATTTGAAGTGGGGGCTCACCAGTGCCAAATGCAGGGGGAGATGCTGTTGCATCTTCTTCATGCTCTCTGCTAACACACAAGGAGGTCTCAGTAGCCACAGTTCAGCTGGCAGAGTTGTTCCCTGGCCCTGCCTGAGGTAGCATGTTTGCAAGGCCTGAAGATGACATAAAATGGTCTCATTATTGCTGGACGCCAGTGATACCGTTGTGATTGCTATAAGGAGTTGAAGTGCTGTATGCAATTACTGGGCTGACTCTGCTGCTTTTGTGCTGCAATGTCAAAAGTTGAGTATCTAGCAATACTCAGAAAATTGCAAAACAGAGAGTTTTGTGGTTCTCTAAGTTGTATTCAGGGCTGGTTTGCCAGTATGGATGTACAGAGAGAATATAGAAATAGCTTTATCCACTTCATTTGCTTTGCAGAAGTTTGAGTATCTGTGTTCTGACACATAATATATTACTCAATGTTAGCTGTTTCTTAAAGCAAAATAATGTATGGTGTTATGGTTGTGCATAAATTCATAATATGCTGTTATGACTAAGATGTGTAACTGGTTCTGGGATATGCACAGGAGCTATTAATGGTCATTGGTACTAAAAATATACTAAAAAACTACTAACTAAGAATAATGGAAAGTAGGGGAGAGGAAGGTATTAATTGTTGTAGAATAGGGAAGTGAAAGCACACAGAATTGAAATATTAGGTCTTATGCAATCAAATTAATAAAAAACAGAGGTCTGAAAGTTTGCACAATGGTTTGGGTTTTTTTCCTAAATTATATTCACTAATATTGATGCTGATTTACATTTGAAATAATTATTTTCAAGAAAAAGATGAATGAGAAGATAATTGTATTATTATTCTTCATGATTAAAGCAGGAAGTAGAAGTTCAGTGGAAAAATAATTTCTCTAATGATGCTAATGTGGCATAGAAGGTAATAAAGCATAAAAGGGGACCTCTTTTTCCTGTGCTAAAGAAACCTGAGAAGTTGCAGTGTTTATAATCTCAAGAAGAGCATATGAACAGGGATAAATATGTCTTGGATTAGATCTGGACAGGCTTTAGGTATAACTATTGAGATTATTTTTAATGTCTTAGACTGACACAGTTTTCTTCTCACCTGTTTGTTTCAGGTGTTCAGACCTTCACTGATACCATGTTAGCTCCGTATACCTTCTACTCCTATTATATCCAAGCCAGCAACGTTCATGGTTTTACAAGAAGTGACTCGGTGACATACAGGACAAAATCTGGGACACCTATAGGAAGCTTGGATTTAAATCCTGTCTTTCCTGTCAGTCACCGCTCTGTTTTACTTTACTGGACAAGTGTCTCCAATGACTCTGGGCCCATAGAGAAATACATTTTGACTTGTAGTAGATTGGCTGACCTGCAGCCTTGTGGTCAGTATGAAGGGTTAAAGACTTCAGCAATTATTTGGAGTCTCATTCCATTTACAAAGTATGTTTTTTCTGTGCAAGCTTGTACTAGTGGAGGCTGCTTAAAGAGCGAGCCAGTAACCGTAGTTACTGCACAGGCGCCACCGGAAGGGATACACCCACCGACTGTAGACACCATCAGCTCTACTGAACTGGCTGTGAAATGGTCGCCACCTGAGAAACCAAATGGTAGGATGTTGTGTTTACTTTTGTCAGTCGAAGTCTTTGCAAGGGAAAAGCAGCATTTCCTCCAATCTCATTAGAATATCCTTCTCCATGCACCATACACTGAGAAATGAAGTGAGGCATTTTCTTAATTTGCCTATTTGGCATTAAGTGTATCCTCAGAGTCTGTGTTTTATATTTCCTTATTTCCTGAAATCAGCTAACTGTTAGGTCCGGATTTAGCACTCAGTGGCATCTGCTGCAGAAAAAATCACATTTATAATCAAACATTTACAGTAAAGCTAATTTTTTCCTAATTTGCCAGATTGCTTAGTTCACACAGATGTAGTAGTATTGCCTGACAAAAAATAAATAAGCAAATAACAGTTATGGAAAAAAAATCTAAGAATTAACAGAGAAGTCTGTTTTTGAAACCATCCGTCATGTGCAGTAGCCAATTCTATTACCAGTATAACTTTGTTAGGGATTAGGTGATTGCCAAGAGTTGCTGGTCTAACTTGTGTAATAATATTTTAGGTTTTTGAAACTGAGAACACAGCTGTTGTAGGATACTTCTGTGATACCACAGATTTTTTGGGTAAAACAATCTTTTAATATATGAGCAATGGAGTTTTGTGAACTTGCACTAATGTGCACAAGTATTTGTTTATGTGAACACAAACATTTTTATCTGTTCACAGATTGGACATCTTGCTTTGGTGAGCTCAGTTTACACTTTGAACATCTGATTTTCCAGCTATCTCCAGATTTGACAGGAAGAATGCACACAAGAATACCTATGTATTTAGAGGGGCAGTTTCTACAATGTACATCATGATAATTGCTGTTGGCCCCTCAAAGTGTGTCATACACTCTTCACAGTCCATAGCCATGACATGCATGGGCAGCACAAGCAGATTTAAGCAATATTCTCATATTTGCTTTGATGGCTCATCAGATTTCCTGTTCTCTCCAAAGACAAAGAGAAAAGCTCTTTTCTCCCAAGCAACCTCTTGTTTAGCATGTGAATACAGACCCAAATACATAAATTTTATGGCAGTTATCTCCTGACTTTGCAAGAAATCTCTGGTCAGATTTCTTATGATCTTGTAGTTAAACTACTTCCATGATCCAACCTAGATCATATATTGCTTCACGCCACAACACTGATTTTTCTATTTTACCCCAGAGTGGTGAGGCCTTCCTGTGTATATGGTAAGTTTGCATTGACATAAAACTGATCTCCTATCCAGTAATGTGTTTTGAAATGTTGGCATTTAAATCATTAAAATGTCACTCAAAATTCTCTTTGTCTTAAAGAAAAAAGAAAAAAAAAACAGAAAAAGAAAAAGTTGACATTTTACTGGAACTCCAGATATGTTTTAAATTCACTAATTTTTCTGGCCTTTTTCTCCAGGTATAATTATAAGATATGAACTTTACATGAGGAAGAAATTAAAATCATCTGGGAACTTCCTTCCTCCTGAAATTCGTATTTTTCAAAGCAGTGGATGGCTCAGTCCTCAACCAGTTGTGGAATCTCAGAATGAAAATGCCTTGGCTCCACCACAGACCAGTACCACAGTGGTTGATCTGGAACCATTCACAGAATATGAATTTTATGTGCTAGCAGTAAACATGGCAGGTAGCATATCTTCAGACTGGATATCAGGACGAACAGGAGAGGCTGGTAAGCACTAGTTTGATTTTATTTGATAGAAATAAAAGGAAAGTGTAGATTAGCATGTATTCTTAATTTTCAATAAAAGTGTCTAGTGATGGTTAACTAGGGATAAATTCCCATTTTTAACTAATTAAACATAGCTCAGATTATCTCAGAACTGAGCATGAAAAGTAAAAGCATTTTCTTCACCATAATATCATGTTGTTGAGGAAAATAATCCATGTCAATTAACCCTACATTTAAACTACAAGATTGCAAAATATAACAAGCAGTGTTCTAACTTGAAGGCCTTGAGAGGGTTATCTTTTTAGGAGTATAGTGCTTGAAAATTCTGCTGAGACCCCATTAGTAAGAGAAGCCTCTATCCAAATTAAGGTTCAAATGAGGCCATATGCCAAAGTCAATAACATGGATTTTATTTAACAGTAAATATGAGGTTTAGAGATAGAAAGAGAAAAGAAAGGAGGGAGAGACAGTGATCAACAGAAGATAGTTACCACCCATGGATCCAGCAGTGTCCTGTTGGTCCTTCTTCACTCTGGTCTTCTCAGTTGTGATTCTGAGGTCATTCAAAATTTTTCGTTATTTAATTATTTTAGCAAAAAGATCTAATGTTCATTAGCTACACAGTTCTCTTATTCTGTTGGTTGAAAGATTGTCTTGCTTCTGATGCTAGTTAGTTCACATTCTCAGTCTTTCTCTTTTTTCAGTCTGTGGGTTTCTTGGATTGATGGGCCATGAGTAGGTGGTCATGATCTCCCCTGATGGAATTATCTTTTCCCAGTCAGAGCTGATTTCAGCACAGTTGCCAAGTTGGGCTTTCTTATGGCCCATAAATCTTCCATTCTTTTTCTCCACTATCAGTGATACATTCTTCCTCCCAAGGTTTTTTAACTTCCAGCTGGGTCTGAGATAACATCTGGACAATAGTACATCTTTATCTTATCTCAAGTTCTTGCTGTGGTGGCTTATTTTACAGTCCAGGTTCCAGGTAACCAGAGAAGGATTTTTAGGGGAGCTTCAGTGGTTCTTGGTGGCAAAAGCCATCTGTCCTATGACTAGGGATGATCTTTGTTTGGCTGGTGATATGTGTGTGAGTGGTTCCTTCTTCACATTTTGCCGGGAATTTTTGTCTGGGTGTGTTTAACCAGAATGAGCAAGGCAGATCTTGCCAGCACCAGACCTGGAGTTATCCTGTCACTTCCTTCTGTGCTTATCTCATGGCAAAGTCTTTCGTGTTTGAGGCAGCCAACTGTGCTCTCTAACTCCTTACAACTCTTCATGTGCTTTTATAGAGGCCAAGTGTCATTATACGGCCCCTTTTTATCAAAGCGTAACCAGTTTGCAACCTCTTGTGTTATGACCCTTCTCTTCAGATTTTCCAAAGGTCTTTGCCACTTGACATATTATTTGAAATATCAGCAGTTTCTTTCAATACTTTCAGTAGAAATCTATGGTTTTCAGACTGATTGAGCCCATGGTTAAGAATTAAACATCTCTTACATTACTTATGTTTTGGTGTTAGCTTGAAAATGGTGTCCTCTGTCATTTACTCCAGCAAAACAGCTGGCTAAACTAATTCCTCCTTCAAAATGTGCCTTTTTGCTTGTCTGTTCCTAAATACTATACGTTATAAAAGTGTTAAATTGTATTTGGGAAGAGGTCCATTAGTGCAGTTGTTTGTACGTAGCAGAAGTGCTGTGAGTTGGTATCCTATTATTACAGAGGAATCAGGTGGGGATTTAACTGCAGTGCAAACAATCCTTTAACAGATTTACTATGGAAGACAGGGGAACTGTTTTGTAAGAAGTGAGAGACATGTTAATTTCAAACTGGCCTAGCAAACAGAATTGCTTTTAAGATGCTGAAGTATTGAACACATTTTGCTTTTATCAGTTTTTTCCCATGTTGCATGAAGTTTTTCTTCAAGGCCTTTTCATTCGTATGTACTTTCCTACCTGCTACAGGGGATAGGACTGTAGTGTTGATTAGTATTTCTTTGAAGACAAAGGCAGAGTTTTAAGCTACATTCACAGCCGAGCAGAAAACAGGAGAATGATGAGTGAAGTACTTAACCGAAGTTAGGTGAAAATTCCAGCTAGACTTGAAAATAAGGTTAGAAAGGGAAAATGAATGATTGTCTGAAATGGTGTTTTACAAGTACAATGAGGAAGCTTGCATTATACATAATGCTCATTTATTTTATGAATATTATTAATTTAACTTTATTTCAGCCCCAGCGTTCATGCCATCACCATCAGTATTCCCTCTTTCACCATATTCCCTTAATGTGTCATGGGAAAAACCTGAAGATAATGTATCAAGAGGAGAAGTGATGGGGTATAGCATCAGTTTGGTGACTGAACAAAGGTCCTTGCCACCATTTTCTCAGGTATTATTGTTAGTTACATTAAGTTTCTCCTAACTGGTAATAATAAAATTAATAAAACCTGATGTCCTCTGAGGAGTTGTGATGAATTTTTTTCGCTGGTTTGTTGTGTGTTCTCTGATCTAACTTTTCCACCTACAGGTTTGATTTAAGGTTATATACTACTTCTGCATTTTAAGATGTCTTTCTGATCTGACTTGTTTTCAGTAGCAGACGAGATTGTGCAACAAAATTTAAATTACCTTAATATTTGTATACACTGGTTTTGTATTGTAGCTGTACTTGCTGATGTGCTTAAAAGCCACATTGTGTTGTAGGTATCTACATTTTCCTTAAGAAGGTACTTGTCTGGATGCGTTTTTGAATTGGAGAAACCTAAAATACTGGAAAGAAACAGATTTAAAAAGTCAAAATATGTGACTTTAAAATATTGTCGTAATGTTTGGATGACTGCATTTGGCAAGCAAATATCATGGCATTAGTAGTAAGCTGAAAGCTTAGGAATGAGCAGAAACATGATACATAATCATAATGTGGGAGTGGATCTGGTGCTGTCATACTGTATTTCTAATTCAGAGCTGATTTCGTCTTTTGATATTACCACAGATGGGCTTCTCTTTGTTTGCTTATCAGCTGGGGATACTACTGTTCTCAGAGCTGTGGTGACAATACATACATGCCAATTGCTTCTGGTCACTGGTATGCAAGATTCTTCATGCAAAAAACCGTCTGATAACAAAGACATCTAAAATACTACAGTTTATTCCGTTCCCCTCCCACTGATAGCTTATACTGATATTAAAGTAAAGCAGATGCAAGTGTTTGTAGGTATTTGTTATTCCACTCCCTCCTAATGCCTGCTAATCATGTCATTCCTTCAATGGTGGTCAGATTTCACAACTTAATAGTGTCATTTTCGTCATCTCAATTGTAGCTGCACTGTTTGTAGTGATAACAGCACCACCACACAGTTTTATGAGGCAATAACTTTGTTTCCTCATTTATCCACTCAGGAACTGGCTTATTACCTCATAAAACAGTGTGATGGGAAGTATTATTATCTAAATCCCAGCTTGTTCAAACTCTCCAAAATAATCCTCTCCCTCAGTTGGTCTATTCAGGCTTTCTTATGTCTGAGTGAAAGAATCTGCAAGTTCAGAGACAAGTTTCTTGCTAGTGATCATGTTATCAAATGATAGGAATGAAAATATTATTAACCAACTGTTGTCTTCCAATCTGTTTGCTTTGCAGGTTTTGCATATAGCTGAGGCTCACGAGCTCTCCTACATAGCAACGGGATTAAAACCTTACAGGACGTACAACTTTACTGTTACTCTCTGCAATCAAATTGGTTGTGTAACCAGTGAGCCAGGCATGGGGCAAACCTTGGCAGCTGGTAAGGAAATAATCTGTAGCAAAGTGCAAAGCTGACACATGGTTTACTAATGAGTACCATGATGATGGTCTTAGTTTGATGCACAGTGGCAGGGGTAGGTGTTCTATTAATACAAAGTGACTTGCTTAATTATTATTTGTCTGTTTTGACAGATTAAACCCAAAATGTTTTCAGTGGAGGTTTAAAATACTGTTATGGCAGCAGGATTTGTGTACTGCTCTCTCAGTGGCAAGTTATGATGTGTATAGTTTTTGTTTATGTTTTTTAAACAGTGAAGGTACATAAATGTGGCTGCATCCACTCATTCATTCATGATGCTAAATTGTTAATTTGTCGTTGGGGGTTTTCAGTGTATGTATGTATAACAAGAAATGTGAAATGCTTCAGCTGTGCCAATGCCTTGCTTAACACATGCAGGAGGGGTGTCATGGCTTTAAGAGTAACATAAGTACATAGTGTATTTGTGTGTCTAAATCAGAAGCAACATACATAGTTTGGATCTGCTTTTTTGAAAAAGTTTGTTTGTTTAGCCCCTGAGATTTGAGATTTTGCTTTGTAAATTTGCATATCTACATATGGGAACAGTGCTAAAGAAACTATATATATGTTCCTGTGCACCTTAATACATTTTTAGTCTTCAAGTTAATTTCAGTAGTATTGTCATGGTTTTCAAAGGTACTGTCTAAAATTTAAGGGAAAATACACATCGGTGCAAAACAGAGATGGAAAAATCATGTATTTACTTTGAAGAAAGGACTGGCATAAACTCACTTCTTGGACGTTGGGGGTTCAAGAGGGTTTTAAGAGAGAAATTGTTAGGAATATCAGATTAATAAGTCTCTTTATTCATGGAATGAGGTAGTCAATATGATTCTTTGATACTATAAATACAAGTTCAAACCCATGCTATGTGACATACTGGTGGTCTGAAGAGAGCTGACTACTTAACTTTGTGGAGTTTTTTTGCCTATAAGCATTTAAAACATGTTAATTAATTTCACAATATTACCTAAAATGCTTAACTAAAAATGTTAAACAATTAGAACTAAAAACATTAAGCAATTAGTGGTGGTGTCATATGGATATTGTGATGATGATCTTTGCAATTACCTCTCTTATGTAATTTCGTCTCACATAGCAAAACATCTGAAATTTTCTGCTGAAATGAAGTTTAAGGTGTTGGGATATTGCCTCTAATCTGTCCTCAGTTTATATCTATTTGTTTCATTGCCTTTCCATTTGTTTTCAAGTGGAAGGCTGGCCATATACAGAGCCTCCTATTTGAATAAGTATGACTTTATCCCTTTCCACACAGCCATGAGGAATAGTGTTCCAGTCTGTGCTGATAACCATGGAAACAAATATTGCCTAAACAGCACACCTTATTACTACAAATGATCCAACTTTGCATTTATACATTTATTAAAAGATTCAGGAACAATAGCTTAGTTATGCTTGACAGCTTGTTTATGACCATCTCCTCCCTCGTTGTGTCAGAGACCTATCACATTAGAAAAGACAGGAGAATACAAAATAGCATAGCAGGCATGTCCCCATTTATTAGCTGTTTTGCAGTGAAGCCTTTTCCTACTTACTGTTGTAAGCCTTGAAAGAAAAGAATCAGTGTTGTGTTCCTTTTATGTTTTTAAAGCATGTTGTTGGAATGTTTTAAATTTTGACAAACTGAAAAATGAAAAACATACATTTTGCATGCAATTTTGTCTTCAAGTCCCATTTTTTGTGTGTGGTCTGTTTTGTTTGTGTGAGGTTTGGTTATTTTTTTTTCTTTGGGTGTGTGTGTGCACATGTTTCATTCTGTGAGGTTCTGTAAAACTGTGTTTCCAAAGACAGTTTAAAAAATCACTACTTATGTAAAAACAATCAAAAGGAGTTAAAACTTGGAACAATCCCCAGCATTTGTAAAAATAGATCATCAAGTCTTAGTCCATTTCTATCTTTTCTTTTTTGTAGTCATTGGAATGTGCAAAATGAAATTAAAAGTGTCTTTCTAGGACTGTTGGAGAGTTCTTTTTTTGTGGAGGAATGTCTCCCTGGCAAAGAGACAGCTTTCCTGGCTGGATGCCAGTCCCCTTCCATGCCCTGGCAAAGGCAGTTTTTGGAGGAAGTCTTGACTGAAATGTGTTCCAGCATGATGGTCCCCTTGCATCATAACACAATCCAGGAGCTTTGAATTGTGTTTCAAGTTGGGCTAGAGGTTACACTAAATTAGACTAATTCTTCTCCTGTGATCCTCAGGAGGAGGAGGAGAACCATAATGGAAAACCATTCTATGTATGGAGTATACATTTATCACATGGACTATTTCATTCAATGGGTATCGTGATTTTGACATGTCCAACAGATGTGTATTAGCAAGGGACTTCTTTTTGGAATTGCCAGTGGCTTCTGAAATTTGCCACTAGAAGTCTTAAGTAATTTTTAAGCTTTGTTAAGATCCATTAGAGTAATTTGAAGCCTAGTTGTAAAAAAGATACTCTTTAAAACCTAATCTTTTTCTCTGAAAACTGGTGTTTTTGTTTGGTTTTTTTTGTTTTGTTTTGTTTTTCTGGGTTTTCTCTTAATACTTTGCAAGACAGAAAATGGAAACAAAGGCAGAAAAAAGGGCACCAAAATCACTAGAAATAAAATTGTTGAAGAAGAAAAGTAAGGGGTTTTGAGATAAGATTGAAAAGATAAAGAAAAGAGACTATTTCATGCAGGAGCAGAATTTAAGGATAGCACCCAAGGGACCAGAAGCATCAGGAAGAGTCTGCTGATTTTTAAGTAAGATGTCTCTTGGACTATGGTTAAAATCCAGAAATAAACTTAATGAGTGGATTCATTCTAACTTGGATCAATTGGAGGCAATATCTCGTGTAGCTTTGCAGGAGCAGAGTGAAAGAAAACTTAAAATTGGCCATGTGTTCTTGTGTCTGTCAGACTGGCAAAATCACTCCTCCTCACCAATACATACACCCACAATGTTTGTAAATGGTAATAAAGAAGACAAATCAGAAGAATGGGAGGAGAAAGTGTGGGAAAACAAAATAAAATTGCTAAGAATAGAACTGTTTTATGAAAAGGCTGAGTGTTACAAATGCATATGAAGCCAGGAGGGTGAGCTAAATAAAAGAGTAGTTATGCCTGTTGAAGAGTGGTAAAAAGTGTTGGAAGATCAATGTTAGAGTAAATGCAGTATTGGGACGAAAGATCAAAACAAGCATAGGAAGGTAAGAGAAGAGAATTACCCATCCCTGTTACTCAAAGAGGTGACTGGACAGAAAGAGAACCTCAATTTTGTCTGTTCAGATACAAATACATACATAGCAGACTTTTAAATATGCAGTTAATTAAGAAGTGTTTCATACTTTCTAATCAGTCTTTTAAATGGTAAATTAAGGTACTGCAGCTTCCACAATCCTTGTGGTGTTTGAAATATTTTCTGCACTGCAATATTGTGCTCATGCTACTGAAATCCTTGGCTGATAGATGAGGCAAAAGTTCATTGTTGATACTTTATTTGAAAATTTGAAATCCAATTTGAGCTTTGTTTTTGTGCTATCTCAATATCATCAAGTGTATCTACACGTATGTGACTGAGGGCAGTAATTACACATTTTTCCTCTCAATACGTAGAGCAAAATTTTACTTTATTCTTCTTTCTCTCTGGGTTCTGCCATATTCAAATCCTTATTTATTTTTAATAATGGCATTCAGCCTTTTGTTTTTACTGGGTCATAGAATTTTTTTTATTTTAAAAATTTTTTTAAAATTTCAAAAGCACTTTTTGTTGCATGGTTTTCTCTCCTGTAGGATTCTGATCTGGTACCAATGGAGCTCTACTATCTGGTACCAGCGAGAGACTTGGTCCTTTGAAAGTTTCTTTTTGTGACAATGTGTCTGCATGAAATTATTAATTACCAATACAAAACATGCATGTTTTCAAAATTTTTCCGTCAGGCAGAAAAATGCCATTTTATTCCCATCATTTTCTGTATTTTCAGCAGGATGAAATTAGCCATTTGAATGCTTGGACCAGTACAATTGCTTAAGCTGCTGATCACAAATAATATAGTCAAAGGTTGCCTTAAACAATCTATACAACTATGTTTCATTAGCTGCTCTGTGGCTAAGCTTATTTCTTGTAATTAAGTTTGCCTTTCCTTCGCCCTTAATTTTTTTTAAAATTTGTTTAAAAGCACTTTTTAAGATGTAGCAACGTATTTGCTTTGTGATTGCTGCCATTTACCCCAGCACACTGTATTCCTGATCTTTTGCATTTGATGACAATTACAGGGTTCAGAAGCTAATTTCCAGGAGATATTCTTCCAGCACCAGCTGCATCTGGCTTCTTGGCAGACTTCTCAACCAGTTGTATTTGGGGCTTTGGAGTTGCCTCTGGGTTTGCCGGGGTAATTCTGGGCTGTCTTACACTCCTTGTTGTTTTCTTTTTGATTACCCTTTTAATCTGAGTAATTTGTCCATTTTTTCCCATTTTTTTCTATTCATGAATAAAGTCCAGTGCAGACCCTTTTCAAAGCCTCATTTGTTTATGTCTGTCATGGATGTCTTTTCTACAAAAGGCTATGCCTCAATTTTAAAATCACCAATACCCATTAAACAGGTAGTAAGAAATATATAGTTTCCTTTGTTACAGAAAAGAAATACGAGGGCCATTTGCTGCTGGCCTGGAAACACAGATTGTTTTGCATGCATGTACATAATTCTCTTCATTGTGAATAGGACCCAAAGTGATTAAACAAGCACTCTTAATATGTTAATTTATAATTTTAATTACAACAATCTTGTATATATAGTCATTAGTGAATACTAATATAAATATTTTTCTACCTTTTTATTCATAATGCATAAACCAATCATCCAGTTACTTCTCGGCAGTTGCCTGTTTCCGTTTCATAATACAATCTTTGTTCTTAGTTATGAATGCATTTTGTTCATTCCTGTCTTGAATAATCCCTCATTAAGCTAGTCACTTTCTGCTCCATGCTAAAAAGGAAAAATTATCATGCAAATGTGGCATGCCATATTAAAAAGCACATTACCACACACTTTTGTTGCTGTCCTTCAATTAGTTTCCCTTCTTTGAATTTAATTTCATTTGTTGTTAAACTACTGACTTGATGTATGGACTCATGAATTTGAGGCTGCTGCCAAGAATGTAGCAGGAAAAAAATCAAAGCCTCTTCAGAAAGCTACAGAGGCAAAGCTGAAATGAATTTGCTTCACCTTTGACAAGAACACTTGAGCAGCACTGGAATCCTCTGATGATTCAGCTTGGCTAATTATCCAATTATTTATTCCAAGAATAAAGACTCTGTTTTACAATTAGAAAAGTGTAAAGTAATCTGAGAAATTTCATAATGACAGATGACTTAAGTAACTTCTGAGATAAATAGAATCTGCTCAAACTTGTCTTGCCATGTGTTCAAGCCATAGTTAAATTGCTCTTTGAGTTTCAGGGAACCAGTAGGGAATGAAAAGTTATTTGTTTCTTCTCCCCTACCAACCACACATATTATGTTAGAAAACAGCTCAAAACAGCTCAGTTTGTTCTGTTCTCCTCTCTGTCGAATTTGCAACATTTTTAAGCTATGTTTAAGTTGTATTCCTCTTGATTAAAAGCTTTTGGTTCAAAGCAATACTTTTTAATTGCCTAATAATATAAGTCAGTTCTTAAGAAAGAACCGTGCATTTAGGAGTTCATTTGCAATATAACTGAAAAATTCATTGCATGGCAGTAAAACAATTTACTGTTAATTACAAGGAGAAGAATTTGCTGTACCATGCTCACAGATTGCCATGAATCATGCAGCACTCCTAGAGATTTATAACAGATGTGTAAGTGGGATGAATTAGCAGGGTTTAATAACAGAGACACAAATCATGCAGACTTCAAGGAGCTTTAATTGATATACTAGAATGTGACGGGCATGAATCACTCAGCCATTCAACAGCACTGTAACATATGGTCAGCTCAATATGCTGCATCTTAAATCGGTTGGTGAGTCGTTGGTTGTCCCATATGGTGGAAGCAATATATTTTTCATGATTTTAAAAAAATACAGTGGATTACATCTATTTTAAAAGAAATATTACAGCAATATGTCCATGTTACTGAATTATCTTTTGATGTCCATTGTTGGTGGTTTTATTTTTTTTTTGGGAAGTATAGACTGGACTCTAAAAAAATCTCTTAAAACTCAAAACATTGTCAGAATATTGCTTGACTCATTTACTGTTGAAATGACTGATACCATTATGAAGTGCAGAAAAAGAGAACATAGCTGAAATCCAATGTCAAACTCGAGGTCCTCTGGACTAATTGCTGGAATCAAAAATCAAATGTATGGTCCATAGTGAGGTGTGCAATGTTACCTGCAAAGTAAACTCCAATATGAAAAGAAAAAGACATTTTCGGTAACTTTTTGTCCTTGAATTTGGCATTTTTCTCATTTTTTTTGTATGTATGCATTTGGGATTCAACTTAAAAACAGTTAAAACCAGTATACTTTTCATTGCTGTTACCTTCCTGGACCATTCAGTGTCTATTGAGGTTTTTGGTGGAAGAGTATACAAATACCTACCTACAGTAAGCTGAGCAGAAATTACTCAAACATATGTAAGCCTGTAAAATTTAGCCACAGTGTAAACATGTTATTCCTGAGACAAGAATCTGGCAGAGTATGGAAAAGCTTTAGCAGTTGTATTAGTAAACCTGACAGACTTGAGAAAGGAGTATTGTATCCTTAGAACCATGGCTGCCAGAATTTAATGTCAACAATTAAAATTTATTTTGATCCTTACCTAGTGTTTATTACTGTTTGTATACACAACAGACCTTACTAATACAGAGATGCACTATTAGATGGAATTACCATCTGTTCAGAGCGAAAGGCTGGCATCTGTCTTCAAGCCTAAAACTAAAATGATATTATTTCAAACAAACAAAATTAACTGCTCTTTACTTACCAACTTCATTTTTGTGTACACGTGTGTGCATAAACACATGGGAAAGGCTTATTTATAATGACCTGTGTAGCAATATCTATATTTAGATATATGACTTCAACATAAGCTGTATGGACCATCTGTCTTTATTGGTCTTTTCTGTGCCCTCTACTACACAATGGCATGCAGCAATCATGGGCTTTTAAATACTGTTTTAGCCTTATAATATATTAAATATGTATTTTATAGCAAGACATTAAAACTACATAATTAAAATACACAAAAATGTGACTTAGAATCCACTAAAATGCAGTATGCTCATTATTTTGACAGATGTGTCTTAACAGAACGTGGCTAAAAAAATTAAATAGGTAAAATTATACTCGATTCATTTCCAGAAAGTAGCTACAGGTACCACAGTGACACCTTTAGGAAAATATATACTGTATCTTTTAGTGTTGAATATTTTTAATTTCAGCATTTAGTACCCTGCTGGGCTAGTCCTACAGATTTATTTCAAGACCTTCTGTGTTTGTGCGCAGTTGTATTTTCTATTTGGATTTTTTGTTATTATTGTTTAAAAATACTTCTGTAACCTATTCTGCACAGTTTGTTGCTGTCTTGATGCAGAAGAATTCTCAAGCATCAAGGAGACTGTAGTTTAAATAGTAATGCTATAGCAAGGATGCTACTTTCTGAAAGGCTAGTCTTGTGTTCCATATATCACAAAATAATAAATTGTGTCATGCCAGTGTTTAATGCGTGTACACAGTGCATTAACTGTAACTGTAGTACATTTATTTGTGCTAGAGCAGACTTGAAAATGATTAAAAAATCAATACTTCCCTGTCAGAGAAGCAAGTGTTACGATGCATTTAAGTAGTTAATTGCATAAGGCCCATAAAAGCTTCAGGTTTGGGTATCAGAGATGCCATAATTATGGTCCAAGTAACCACCATTTATTAATAGTAGACTTTAAAAGAAGATGTAGTTATTGTCATGAGTGCTAGTCAGCTGTATGCATCTTAAAAATAATGAATTTTAGCATCTCTGTTTGCCATCAGTAATCTCAACTGGAGGGCTCAACCTCCCTCAGTTTGCAATTAAAATGCTGACGTAGGCTGGTTCCCTCAGAGGTGAAGTTTTGATTGTTATCCGTGTTTTCTATTTAAACTTGTGCATTAATCCCACAATTCATTAGTGCTGTGCCCTACTTATGCAGGGAAGCTTATGACCTCACACTGCATTACTTCAATTTTGACATAGTAAATTTCTACCATCGCGTGAGATACTAATTAGATTGTGAAGTCATAAATGATACCTAATCAGGAATTTACAGCACACAGTGCCTTTGGCAGTTTCCCAGGTCCCCCACTCCCTGCTTTCTCCAAGAAGAATCTATCAAGTTACAGGGTGTAGGGGACAAAGAAAAAGAAGAAAGAAAGAAGTAATATACTACTGGCAAATGGGGAAAATGAAAAATATATTAATGATCTCGGAAATGCAGGAATGTTTAAAAGGATGTTATTAATTCATTTTAAATGAAGCAATCTCTTCTTCTCTAAAGAACTCATGCTATGTACAATGCTGGGCTGTGAAGTAATATGTCAGATTTTGAAGGCCCATATTTTAATTCAGGTTTTATTGTTCTTGAAAGGCGTTTATTGCTCTTTACTGTGTCATTATAAGAACAAGTAATTTTTACAAGTTGTCATTGTATTTCACTTCCTGGGCACAAATGAAGTTCCTGTTGTTAAATCCTTCTCTTTATCAGGGAAAGAAGGGTGAAGAAAAAAATCAAGATAAGATGTATATAGATTCTGTACATAGCAAACTGTTCTCATACTTCTCCAGATGACGTCTTCTATTGTTTCAGAGATTGTCCATTTCTTTCCACCTGTAGGACCATCATGTCATTGATCCAAACGGGTCATGCTACCCTCCAGTGGCTTGCTGTGCAGTATTTTATTAAAAAGGGAGTAAGTTTAGTTAGTAACTCACCCATAGAGTAGACAATGCTATCAGAGTGTTTAAAAGAATATCATAGTATTGGGTTTAACAGTAGGAGGATCATTCTGTAATGTAAAACTATCTTATGATGCCACCTTTGTGGAAACAGTCTTGTTTGGAGTCCTGGTGTGAACCAGAATTGGTGGAGAAAAATTAGGGCTGTTTTCTTGAAGTGGGTTATTGTGTGAACACAAGCTGCTGTCTGGTATGCGCATCATGAGAACAACCAGATAGGCCTGTAGGACTGTGGACACAGAGCTGTTCTGCTCCTCTTGGTGAGGATAAGTCAGTGACAAGAGACGTCTGTTGTCATGTACCATACCGAGATGTAACAAGAGTTAAAACTGTTCAAATTTTCCTTTGGGTTTTCACCCACATGTATGACATGTATGACACTTGCGAGAGTCATGCAGATACACGCAGGGAGCTTGACGTGAGACACCCATCAAGGAAGGATGGAATCCAAGTATATTTTTCATGAAGGTGTTGATTAATATTCTCAAAGATTATGAACAAAAATATTTTAGATATAATTATAGAGACATTTGTCTAAAGCCTGAATAAATAAATAAAATATTTCTTGTGCAACTGAAAGTTTCTCATAAAGATTTAGAATATTTTTGAGGGTTGTTTTTTTTCCTCTCCTAATTAATCTTCTATGGATATCTGCGTTTATTCTTAAGATCAGAAAATTACATAGGATGTTTTGGTATAATCTTTGATAAAGATTATGTTATGTGCAATAAATAATTGCCCAGGTGTTATGGACAATGATACCTAGATAACTTTCTTTTATCCACAGCTCCAAGAAAACTTAGTGCCCCTCGTGTTGAAGGAATAAACGGCACAACAGTAAAGATAATTTGGAATGAACCTGATGAGCTTAATGGGCCTTCTCCCATCTACCAGGTGGAAAGGATGGATTCATCTTTAGCTACAATGAATATAGAAGTGACAAAAGGGATCCGTTTCCCAGGAAATGGGTATTACAAATTTGCCAGTTCCACTCTCCCCACCAATACTTACTTTACAGGTAAATGAGTTAAAATTACTTAGAAAATGTACTAATTGTGCTCTGATTTTGTTCTACAATTTAGTATCATGTTAAAGTGGGAAGGTTCTAATTTATTAAAGTACTGTAATGATTAGTGATATATGGGCTATTTTGATTCTCACTTAAAAAGCCTGTGGAAATCATTGGACATGTGGGATTTTAATTACCTAATGTTTGGACAGAGAGATGTACATGACAGTGAATGTTGCTGCATATTTGACTTGTTTGTGAGTTGTAAATATGAGATTTTATTTATTCTTCTGGGATTAAAACTTTTTAATTAATTTTGTTTGAGTGCTAAGATGTATTTTATTTCATGTCTTTGAGGATTCTTGGGGCTGCATAAAAAAGCTCTTTACTCAAAAAGTTGTCTCTTCCAGGTTCAGAGCATTTGTGATGTGATCCTGTTTGTTTTGTTAAGGAAAGAAAAAAGCCTTCCACTCTGACAGAATCCCACTGTTTCTGGGCCTATGAGTGTTCTGTCTTTTTTCTTGATTTGTTACTATACTTTGGAACCAGGATATTTTCAGATTGAAGCAAACCTATGTCTTGTTTCTGTGATTCTCATCATTTGGTGATGTCCTGATTTCTGGGATAAAGAAAAGATAGAGACAGTATGTTTTTTGCAAAAAAAAAACCTGATTGCATGTTTGAGGTGTTGTGGTGGTCTGTAAGTGAAATCTTACATTTGCGTGCATGAAATATGAGTGTTTAAAAGAAGAAACAGCAGAGCTGGAGACTTAAAGTGTATGAAAGATGTGTGTGTCTATATTAATCTCAGGTCATGAGCAGGAAGGGGAACTCCAAAAGGAATCTAGGTAACTGTAGGAACAAGCATTAATTAGCACACTGATGGTGCAGGAGCCACAGCAGTGGCACTGACACAACCTGGTACTAAGCCTTGTTGAAGAGAGAGAAGGCGTGCAAAAACTGTGCAGCACTGTTGACACACAAAAAAAAAAAGCTGGAGCTTTGAAGAGCATTCAGCTGACATTCCTTGTCTTCAGGGTCACCACAGGTAATTCTATCAAGGATATTTGAGCACTTGGTACTTGCAAGTGTGTATGGGCAAATTCGGATCTTGTTTAAAACAGAAGTCAGCTTCTCGCCTCTCTATGACCGCTCAGGAATATCTGACAAAAAAAAATGTTGAAGATGATTTCACATTTTTTTTCTAGCCAGGTGCTTACTTGAATGATAAATAATAATAACAAGTGATAATGTGTTCGTTAAATATTGACATTGTGTTGACTGGCACAACCTGTCTCTGTGCAGGAATCTGTAGAAACAGCTGTTGGACTCCTTTCCTCATCCAAATTGCTCAATGGTTTTCCTGACATCAGTTTGCACCCTTTACTATGTATTTAGAGAAAACCCCTTTGATGTTTCTTCTGTTGTCTGTTGTGTCTGTTTGGAACCAACCAAGCCCAACACCAATCTACCCAAGTGTCAATTCACTCTGGGTTTTAGTTCTGCTCCATACGCTGAGACTGATGCCTTGAGTAAAGCTTATTGTGATGGCTGAGATGATTTGAGAGTTTGGACAGGCAGGTTGAGAGATGTTAAAATAAAGCTCCCTTCATACTGCAGCTGATGGCTGATAACACTATGGATAAACATAATTTATCATAGCTTTGGATTGTGTTCTTTTTCTTCTACCAGCTATTAGTCAGAGTATTTGGAGACAACCTAGAACTACAACACACTAGGCAATTTGTCCAGACATCTGCTAGTGATGGCTGACAATCAGATTAAATCAGTGCACGTTTGGTACCTAAAAATGTGTATTTCAGGTTTGGCAACTCAATAAAGATTTTGAGAAATATAAATCTGGGTATTTCTAAGGAGCTCATCTGTCCTTCTTCCAAAACATGATGGAGAGGAAAATGGTAGCAAATCCAGGAGAGTTTAGAAAGAGAGACACTTAAGGGGAAGAAAAATATTCTTGAACAGCACTCTGCAGTTGTTTCGTTGTTGAGACCCTCTCTTATTACCCATTTCTGAAGACAAGCAGCTGGCAATTGGGCTTTATGGATGGAACAGCTTTAGTGTGCATGCAGCTGTGTACATTTTTGACACAAAAGTGTGCCAGCTTGTATGTGTCAGTCAGCAGACAGATACTTCTCGGTGCGTCTGGGGTCTCCCACTGTTAATCCAGAAAAAGATTGATCAGTTTATTCATTGCTAATAAATGCAGTTGTCCTCACTATCTCCCTGGCTGGTCTTACAGTCCAAGGTGCAAGTAATAGGGGCAGATGTATTTTCTGGGAAATTTTCCAAAATCATCCTTAAAAAAAAAGGTTATTCAATAAACACTGGCTACACTAAGCAGTGTCCTGTCTGTAACAAAGCCTCCAGCTGCACAGGAAGATGTGTTCTGAGTACACATTAGATGAGAGGAAATCAAGTAAAAAGACTTTTTTTTTCTGCTGGAACTGTCCACATGCAACTTTTCAGCTCTTCAAAATCCGAAGTGTTTTAGCCATGTATAATATCATTTCCCCTGCGATGCAGACTTGATTTTTAGGACTTATTTGCATTCCTTGAAGTTCTTATATACAACAGCATTCATTTTATCTCCCAAAATACCACAAGGCAAAGGAGAGCTGTTTCCATTCTTGTTTTAGCTAAGGAATTTACCCATCTCTCATGACTCTGAAAATTGGGGTATTTAGGTGTTTATCTTCCTATCTTCCCTGTGAGACAACAAGGTGTTGGCATTTAACATATGGGGAGCTGAAGTTCAGATTCTACTTAATGTAGGATTTTATACTTAAAAGGACCTCTGGAAATGTTTGGAAGGTTTTACAAATTATTTAATTTGTGTGATTTGCTTTTATTGGTCCAGCTTGTGTGCTGTGGCTGTGAATCTGGAGTCAGAATGCTGCAGTACCACTGTTGTGTTTGCTTTTCTGGTTCTCTTGTCATCAAGAGAAATAATATCTATTTTATACAGAGTGTAGAACAGGCAAGCTTGGAGTTCAAATGTCATTCCTCTTGGATGCTACTTGTTCTAAAAGAAAATTATTCGTGTAATATGATCAAAATGCAGTCTACTCTGAAGAAAGTTTTGAGTTTGGCTTTGCTTTGATTCCAAGTGTTCTGAAATAGGATATTGCACTTAAAAAGAAGCATGCCTTGTAATCTTTGCTAACCTCTGCATGATGTGTATTCAGCTCTGTAATAATTAGAAAATAACTGTATGAGGTAAGATGTTAATATATTAATCATTACAAGGAGAAATTTTTTTTTTACAATGACATTTTTAGTGCTGTAAAGTGGTCTTAAAAATGTGTATTTGAAAAAATATTTATATCTGTGCTAGTGTTTTTACTGCTAGATTCTGGCTGGGATACACAGACATTTCTCAGAGTGGAGAATCTTTCCAGTAATGATGTTTCTTGATGCGTTTGCCATGGAACATTGCACAGGAAAGGTTTACATTTGTCCTGAGCAGAAGTGCTGAGAACGACTATGGTCATTCAGTGTCGGATCTCCCTATAGCTCCTTATCACAGTGAACTCTCTTTGCAGTAATGTAAAACAAATTCCACTCCACGGAATCTTGAACAAACATTTGATAGTTAAAGGGGCAGATATTTTAATTAGTTTGTGGAGCCAAATAAATAGGCCTTTTCCTGCATCCCAGCAGAACTTTATGGGATGCATTATGACTGAATACCAAAAAAGTGAACAGGAATAGATGTCCTAAAACAATGTAAGAGGGGAAGCCAAAGAAAATGGTATAGTTTAGAAAAATGAAGAGAAAAAGGAGACATGATAATGGTGTTAAAATATATAAAAATGTATAGTTTAAAAGAAGAGACTAGTTTAAATAAGAGAATGAACTTTTTGTGTTTATGAGAGTAAAGCAGCAATGCACTCATAATAAGCTTAAAATAAAGCAAGGTAGATTGTCTTTTTTTTTTTTTTTTTTTAAGATTCAGGCTAGTTGAGCTGAAGAATTCATTGTGGTGAGAAAGAAATGAAAGCTCTGACACTGCAGATTTTAAAGAACAGTTAGATGAACATTTGTCAGGAATAACCTGGGTAAAATTGATTCTGCTTTGGAGTAAGTGGATTGTTTCTGTGACCTCTAAGAATGTTTTCCAAACATATATCCTGTTATAAACTCAGACTAACGCAATGAAACTGGGAAAGATGTTCATTTCATCAAATAACTTTTAGTGGGAAAGAGCTGTCTTTTAGTAGGAAAGAGCTGGTTTTTTTTCCTCTGGTTCATAATTTTCTGTGTAGAGGGAAGGTTGCATGAGTTGAACAAGTTTTGCTTTGTTTATTTTACTTCTTAAGATGTTTTTTAGAATTTCTTTATACAACTAATGATTTGAGATGATTATAAATTAATTTTAATCACTAATTCAAAATAGTGTACAGTAATTTCACAATTATAATCCGCACCTGGTTATAACCCACACATCTGGGTAGCCGGGAAGACCACGGGATTTGTCCATGTATAATCCGCACCGGCATATAAACCACACCTTACTTTGACAGTGTATACATGCAACAAAGTAACGCCGTGGGCCCCAGGGCTCTTCACCCAGCCCGAGCTTTACGCAAACACGCTAGCGGAACCGCGAGCCCGGCAGGAGCTGCAGCCTCAGCTGTAGCTGGGCTGCTTCACGCAAATGTGGTAGAGAAACTGCGAGCCCGG
>VRYO01002297.1:8520025-8535007 GCA_009812075.1 Sialia sialis
TGTAATAATCTAGTGTTGAAGAGAAATCATCTAGTTTTCCTGCTCATATTGTGTCCAGCTAGACCTCTTTAGGCCTTTGTCTGCTTGAGTTTTCTCTCCATATGTAGCTAAATATGTTTCCAAATATTGTTCCAGTTTCCAGTTTGGCCCATCTTTTGGTTTACTTTTCTCCCTTATATCTATAAAAAATTTTCTGCTTAAGAACCTGTGTCCATTGCCTCTTGTTCTGTCACTGTAGAGGTCCAAAGAAGCATGGCTTCATCTTCTTCATATACTTTGGAGAGGTAATTGAAGAAGGCAGTAATTTCCTCCATTCTTCCATGCTAAAGACTAAACAAACCTGTTGTCTCAGCCTCTTGTTGAATGTCATGTGCTTTGCTTTGGCCTCCTGACTATTGTGGTGCCACTGGATTTATTCCAGTCTGCAAGTACCTTTTATATTTGTACTGTTTTGTTGTTTGTTTTTTTTTTTTTTTCTTTAATGCCAGAGTACCCAAAACTTCACTGTAAGACTTGCATTTGCCTCTGCTAGATTTCATAAGATTTCTGTCAGCCCATTTCTCCAGCCTGCTAAGGTTTCTCTGTATTGCAATGTATCCACTGTAGCCCTTAATTTATTTTTTTTAATTTCCTCCCAGGTTTTTGACAGCACACTCCATGGGATCACCTGGGATCCATTTTAATGAATAGAAGCATTAAACAGAATTGGTCCCAGTACCAGTTTCTTGTAAAGGCTGCTCACTGCGCTTTATGCTACTTTCTGCCACAAGCCTTTGAGTCCTGCTGTTTAGCCAGTTTTTTACTCGCTTTTATAGTCCACCTGTGGTCCATCTATTTCTCCAGATTGATGGCAAGGATTCCCTAATCTATAGGCACAACTTTACAGCAAATGCAGTTAAATTTGTTTGCTTCAGCTTTATACCAAAAAGATGGAGAGAAAGGAAGAGGAGGGGAGAAATCTGAGATTTTTGCTTAGATTGGCTTTATGTATTCTTTATCACTCAGCTGGTACCTTTTCCTTTCTTAGCTTTTGAAGAAGCAGCCTTTTTATTTCATTACATTGAACTGAAGAAAGTAAACAAGATTTTCTGAGGGAGAAACTATTACAAACTAAATTCTTACTCCAAGCTTTTAAATACTCTTAAGAGGAAGAAAGAGAGCACATTTGTTTTGCAGACTTGAACAACATATATTTTGTCAGGAAACTTTTAATACTGCCAGTCATTTTCAGAGTTTTATATTAAATCATACACTAAAAAGCGCTTGGAGAACTTCCATTTTGTGTCCTCCCTGTCTAGGTTGTTGCCACAGGACTTGTCCTTAGAAATGCTTCTAATTTTTATGCGAACTTCTTATGTTTTCTCCTCTTGTCTTCACAAAAAAATGATTTGAACCTGCATCTTCATCTTCTGTGAAAGAAAGATAAAGATCTTCTATATTACCGTCAAGTGACTGGCTTCAGTAAGAGAGAGAACCATCCTTTTTTCTGCCTGAGAACTGTTTGCACAGAGATTTTAGGTAGAATTTTATCTTAGTCCTTAAAATGAATTCAGAGTTTCATCTTGAAAAACACATTCCTTCCTTTCTTCTTTTTGAATTCCAAGAAGCCCTAAAGATAGGGAGCAAGAGAGGGGCTGCATATGGAGAAAAAGGAGTGATCCAGCACAACAAAGTGAACTCTGCTGCTTTATGAACAAAACAGCTTAAAACATTTTTGAACATGCACAACAGGGACTTAGGCAACAAATAAGCCAAGCTAATGCTGACCTTGCTAGTGTTACAGGGGTAATGTTTTCAGTAAGATGAGCTGGTTTTTAGGCACTGACATACTTTCTATCAGTATGAAGTAGCTGCTTTTTCTTCTTTTTTCTCTTTTTATTTTTTTTTCTCAATTGTAGTCACTACAGAAAAGAAGAATAAAAAAAGAAGCTTACCTTATGTATTATTTTTCATATTTACCTCTTGTACTTTAACAGATCAACTATGCAGCACAAGTTTGGGCATACAAGAGCAGTATGGTTTTTTTTTTCTGCATCTTCTTGGCTTTAGTGCCAAAGTAGGTTTTGGCCAGTGTTGTGCATTCTGCACTTCATGGTTAAAACTGTTAAAATTTTTTCTGCTTGTGCATAGTAATTTTTAGAGAACATAGTTCAATGTGTTCACAGTGTTGTACAATGGAAGTTGTAAAAGCAGGAAATTTCCCATTGTTATATCAACCTGCCAGTAGAAAGACCCTTTCGTGGACTAGATCATGGTTTCATCTGTCTGTGCAAAAAACAGTTACAAAATTGGGTCTTTTGATTATCATAAACACACAAGATGACTGTACTTTTCAAAAGAGCAGTTCTTCCCCTTTGGTCACAACTCTAGTTGGGCTCTTGCTAATGTTGTGCAAACATGATTCACTGTTTTGCAATATACTAGGCATTCTTTTTGTAGGTGTCAAGCCTAAAAATTAGCAGAAGAAGCAAGTTTGGAAGTGTTGTTTTGTTTCAGGCATGATTCCTTTTGTGCTTGTGCACGTCTAAGAAAAGGTGCAAAATGGAGGGACTTGTTGAGGGAGATTTAGGGAAATAAAAGTTGCTGAAAATAGCAAACAAAATGAAAAAGCATTAAGATAGAAACTGCAAAAGGCACGGAGTTTATTTAATTTAGAGTGGAAGGTACAAAGCATCTCTTGAAAGCTTAGCATGCTAGAGATCCATGCTGATTTCACTTCAGTTAAAGCAAACAGTGGAGAGCAAAGAATTTGAAGCAGGTTTGAACATAGAAAAGAGTAGTTCAATGGATGGTCACCTTTTAGAGTGAATGTATGAGTGCTTCTGGAAATTCTCAAACTCAAATACCTGATGGTGCAGGGATATGTGAAAGAAAAGTGACTATTTCTAAATAGTCACTTTTCATTTGCTGGAACAATTGTGGGTCTTCCATACCAGTACTTCAGTACTATAAGATTTTTATGAGATTTATTTGTGCTGTTATAACAAACTTATAACCTAAAGTACCTTTTCAGAGAGGGATTTAATGAGAAATAATATCCAAAAAGAAAAAGATCATTTGGTTCAACCTTTCTTGACAAAAGTATAATCTAGACAAGATGACCCAGTACTCTCTAGCTGAATCTTAAATGTCCAGAGCTGGGGAATCCACCACTTCTGGAAACATTATTGCAATTGCTGGCTCATTGGTGAAATTTTTTTGTCTTGTGTCCAGTTGGATTCTTCTCAAGAGTAACTTTTACCCAATACTCCTTGTCTCTTCCAGGTAAAAGACTCCTTGTAAAAAGGGACTCCCCATCTTCCTTGTAGCCACTCTTTTTAAGTACTGGAACATTGTAATAAGGTCTCTCTTGATCCTTCCTTTGTCAAGGCTGAACAAATCCAGTTTTCTCAGTCTTTCCTTATTTGACTGGCTACCCAATCCTTTGATCATCTTTGCCCTTCTCTGCATTCTCTCCAGCTGGTCCACATCTTTTTTGCACAGTGGAAACCAAAACTGAACAGTGTGCCAGGTGTAGCACTGACAAGCACTGAGTAGAGGGGAGTAATGACTTCTTTATCTCTGCTGGAGATGTCCTTGTTGATGCAATCCAGCATCCTGTTGGCTTTGTTTGCCACAGCAGCACACTGGCCACTCATATTGAGCTGCTTGTTCCCAAGATGCCTTTTTCACAGAGCTGCTCCCCAGCCTGTGCTGCAATGCTGGTTTCTGTTTTCCCAGGTGCAAGATATTTGTCTTCATTGAACTTTATAAGGTCCTTGTCAGCCCATTCTTTCAGTCTATCCATGTCTTCCTGCAGGGTGGCTCTCCCTTCCAAAGTGTCCAGTTCCATTCAGTTTGGCGTCATCATCACATCTCATCAGGGTACACTTGATTCCATCATCCAGATCACTTGTGAAGATACTGAACAGCTTTAGGCTCTTGTGACAGGCTGCCAGTTTGAAAAGGAGCCATTTACCACCCTCCTCTGGGTGCCGCCTGACAGCCAGTTCCCACCCACCCCATGGACCACTTGTCCGGACCATCACACATTGGGTTCTCTATAAGTAGGCAAATAGTGTAGAAAACCTTGGTGAAATTGAAGTAGTCCACTGCTTGCCCCACATCCACTGAGGAAGTTACTTTGTAGTAGAATGCAGTGAGGCTGGTCAGGCATGATTTGCCCTTGGTGAGTCTGTGCTGTGGCCGCTCCCAGGAAGGTTCGTTCCATAACTTTGCCAGGGATTAAAGTAAGAGTAATGGGCCTGTAATTTCCCGCGTCATCATTTAAGCCCTTCTCATAGATGAGAGTGACATCAGCCTTCCTCCAATCTTCTGGGATTTCCCTCAATCTCCACAGCTTCTGAAAGATTGGGGAGACTGACCATGGCAGCCATGTCAACAAGTTCTCGGAGCACACTCAAGTGGATATTGCCAGGTCACATCAATTTGTAGGGACCAAGATCTTATAATAGTTCACATACAAATCCTCCCTTTTCTGATGGTGAGCTTAAGTTGGCATCAACCTTGATTTTTGTGCTGGTGAAGATGAGGGTGAAGAAAGTGTTTCACCATTGGTGTTGACTAATTCACCTCTCCTGCAGGCCAGAAATTTCCTTCTGATTCAATAGAGAGTTTTCAACAAGGTTGCAGGAAAGAGACAGTTAGCATTGTTTTCACTGGAGAGAATCTTGGACTGAAATTAATGCTTTCTGGTACCTGCCTGGCCCTTATTTAGATTATTTCTATAATGGGTTATTTTGTCCAATGACTTCAGACATTGTGTTTGACTAATACTGAGCCTTTAAGGTATTTCTGCTTTTGAGATGCGAATTCCTTCCCATATTGTTTTTAAAGGGTGAAGATGTAACTACTGAATTATGTATTGACTAAAGTGTGTGAGGTGTCATGCATTGATTATGATTGCATTGTGGATTTGATCAGGAAATTTTCATAATAATAATATAAGGAAGCTTTTCACCTTCTAATTGATTTTCAGGGCGATTAAATTAAGACCTTGTCTAAGTATGACTGTCCTTATCAATTACTGGCAGAATAGAGAAATCAAAGGATTAAAAATTTACGTGTGTTAAGATTCAGTATTTAAGGTCTGAAATCAATCAGATCATAGACTGAATAATTCCATTATGGCAAAACTATCATTCAGGATTAGACTGTGGTAATTTGGAGGGGAAAAAAAGCTGTCTGCACTAGTACATACCGGAAAAATTAGCTTGCAAATTTAAGCACCTAGAGCTTAAGAAATGGAGTTAAATAAGCAGCATGAACTTCATTCAGCTGTGTTATATTTATATGTTATGATGGCATATAACTGGTTGATTAGAAACTATCTTTCCACAGGTTCTGTGTATGGTATGGACCAGCTGTTGCCTTTTGAAAATCCTTTCTTTGTTTTTTATATGGTTTTCTTTACTGCACGTGTCTATTCTGAAGTGTATGCAGATTTGATTTTTTTCCTATGCCATTTTCACTGGAGTACCAGAGTACTTTTTAATCATTGATATACATTTTTACAACACTTATATTACCAGTGTCATTTTATAATTAGGGATTTGTCTAAAAAAAAAAAAAAAAAAAGAGGAATTAATGCTAATTTTGAGTTTTAGGTAGGACGTGAGTTTTCAGAGTAGTTCCTGTGTTTTAAGTAGTGTTTCTGCCAACCCCTTTTCAATTAGGAGCACTTAACACTTCCACAGATCTCCATGGGGTGTTTAAATGCAAGCACTCAAGAAAATGAAGAGTGCATAACAAGTGAATAACTCTGAAAAGTTTGACTTAAGTGCTTTACCTCACATTGCATGAGAATTTTGTGGCAGAGGTGGGGACATGTTTCTCGAGAGTGACATTGAAGTGTGCTATCTGTGAGACTGTCCACTTTTCATACTCCCATTCCTCTTTCATTAAGCATCCACAGAGTACTACGTCAGAAAATACAGGCTTCTGTGCACAAAATCCTTATTTGCTAGATGAATTCTGATTTCGTTGCTGAACATCATAAAATCCTTGAGGCAGAAATCTTATGTGAAGTGTGTGTGTGTAATCGTAGACTATATCGTTACTCATCCTCTATTTGGGTATGCATTAATTACTTGCAGACAGTTTTGGTTTTGCATTGCCTAATTTTTGAGAGTTTACTTTTATCTATATAATGTGGCCTACACAGTTATTCTGAATAGTAATTAAAAAGATTCAAATGTGGTAGGACAGTCCCACACATATCCATTGTTTGGAACATTGCTGAGAAGCACAGAGGTCAACGGGTAGAAATATTTAATATTCATAAAATCTCTAATCTGGACTATTAGGGCCATTGACTGCTGCATTGGATGCACATTTATATGTGAAGGATAGTGTGAACGCATTGTGTTTGCAACATGTATTTGAATTGATTTATAAGGACAGCCTTTATTAGTGGTTATAGGTTCTCCTCTGTTTCTATTTACACGTCTTTTTCTTGTCTTCTTTTGCTTTTCAATTATTTTCCCACGGTTTTTGCACTAACTGTGATTTGTTTCCTGCTTCTACCTCTTCCACTCATTCTTTTTACCTCCTGGTATTATCATTGTAATCTCCTTGATTCCTTCTGTATTATTCAAAATGTTGTCTTCTATTTTTTTATATTACCTTTCACGAAGTGGCAGAAAAGTAAGTGGAGAAGAAAAGGACTTTTTGCCTTCCTTTCTGCTGTGTAGTGAACCATGAGGATTTGGCATCCAGGATGAATTTCATGGAAGAGTCTTTTTAGCCCCTAAATATCTAAGATGCAAAGTGTCCACGCAAATATAATTTTTCTTTGAGAATTTTGTCATCATCTTCTAGATAAGCATCCTGCAAACAGCAGTTTCCTGACATTGATGAATTTAAGCTTTTTTTTTTTTTTTAATTCCTAGATCCATAGAAAGAAGGAATCAAAATCTTAAAAATGTTTGTTTATTAAAATTATGGAAGTGATGTAAATTAATTCTTCAAAGTAATTGTGAAAAAGTAGTTGACATGAAAAAAAATACAGTTAGAAAATATTTCTTTTTCTGACTTTTATAAACAAATTTAAAAGCCCAGAACTGTCCATTGACAATTATATTGACAGAGTAACAGCAAAGTTATTGTGCACTGTAATAATTGTGAATCCAGAAAGAAACTGTTAGGATAACCAATAGAATGAAAACACAAACCTGCCAAGTAGTACTGTTCTGGTCTAAGGGCCATTTAATATAGTGACAGAAATGTCATAAACTAAATTACTGGAGAATTCACGATCTTGATAGCAAATTGTTGCATGGCATTTTTATTAAAAGCTATTCTAGAGAATTGTATGCTGGTATTTGTTGTAGAAAGATTGCAAAAAGTAACTATAATCTATCTCGGTATTTACCCAAAATGAGATTTGATCTAAAGTAGTTAGATCTGTGCTTACTGACTTAAGATCTATAATACCTTAAGATTAATTGGGAGCATAAATGGAGAAGCTGACAACCTGGAACCTTGACTGCTTAAAATTGCTGACCCAATTGCTGCTAAGCCTTTTGCTGACATGTTAATATGTCTATTTAAACTGGTAAATCACCACCATTTCGGTGCGTGCTAGAGTTGGTCCATCAGACGAAAGAAGATGTAAGTTTAATTTAAATAATTATTGACCTATTATGACCTTTTCATTTCATTTGCACTGCTTCTCTCAAGGTAAGCAATTATATTTTTATAGTGTTGGATGGTAATCAATGTACAGGAGCTATCTTTATTGATTTAAGTAAGGCCTTTGATCTGGTAATCACTAACTATTGCTATCTAGACCGGCCTTAACTATATTGGATATTATTACAGTTAATTGGTTTTAAAATATGCAGAATTTAGGATTCTTTAAAGATACTGTATCCAAAGTTTAAAAAAAACTGGAAATCCAAAAGTTATTGCTTTAAAAACCTTCCTTGGAAATAGCTTATTCTATACAACCCATGCAATTTTTTTGTATTATTATTAAGTTTAGGTCAGCAACCTAATTTTATTTTTTAAGTAGGTATTCCTTTTGGAATAGTTTTACTTAGAAAGTCTGGCATTTAAGTTTTTTAAAAATTTGCTACCCCTATTGAACATTTCTGTGAGGAAGGTTTGGTTCATTGGCTGTTTATTTAGTTCTGCCTTACACTGTGAATTCAGAGTTACAAACTTCTGTTCTTCCATTTGTGGATAGAAAACAATCCAAAATTCTTTCCTTTTTTTTTTGGAAGGTGATGTGTGCATTCAGTGAATTTTTTTCAACCAATATTCATGGCAATGTGTTACTAAAAAATAATTGAGATATTGTATTTTAATCATAGTTTGCAGGTGGTACCTGAGTATCTTCCAAAACATACTCAGCTAACTTGTTCTTTTTTTTGTTTCCCCTCATTCCTCATCCATCCCCCTTTTTATTTTAACCTCTTGCTTAACATTCTTCTCTAGACAGGTTTATATTTTTTATATCCTCACTTTTGTTTTAATGTATGACTTGGGAAAGCCTGACTAGGTCTGGGTTCAAAGTGTCTTCAGAAATATGTGAAATTTGTGATAATTTTTGATCTGCTCGTCTAATGAGTTCCAAGGCCTCTACCCTTCTTGGAGAGGCAGTTCAGTCTTGCTCTGGTGAGCCTTGAAACTAACAGCAGTTGTTCAGAGTGGTCACCAACGTAATGAAAAGGGCACTCTTGAGATACCTTGAACCACTTCCATGGATGGCCATGAAGATTAATATTGGGACCTTACATTTGACCTAATATTCTATGGAGAGTCCATGTAGTGAGCAGAGCAAATGGGATGATGTGCTTGTGACAGAGAGTGTAAATAAAACTGCTGCAGTCTCAATTTTTTCTTTTCTTTTTTTTTTCACTTCCCCCCCATGTTTTGTTTTTGGTATGTAAGCTAAAATACTGCAATTTGTTCTTGCTAAAGATCATGAAGGTGAGAGTTGTTGTGCCCAGGTGCATTCCTGAGAAGCGGTGGCACTGTCTCTTTGCTGGTCACAGGTGGGACAAGGCAGGTTTTTGCAAGCTGCTGCCTCTGCCAGCCTGTGCAGAAACGGCTGGAGCTTGGTGTTTTGAGCTCTGCTCATGAAGAAGTTGATGATACAATAGAACTGATAATTAAGCACAGCAATGTTCTTCCCAGACACCACATTTTGTGATTTCATTATCTGCAAATCTTGTAAAATAGTTATTTTGAAATATTTTTCCTAGTTTTTGTACTGACAAAACACTTTATTCTTTCCTACTTGCTCTATTTTGGTTTTAGGAACCATTCTTTGTAATTTCAAAATTCTTCTGTCAGCATGCTATATTTTTATGTAGTTTCATATTAATAATAGTTTTAATGGTGCAAGCAGGCAGTACTACAGCATTGTTGTTCAGTCATGTAAACTGTTCTTTTCAGTCTTCTGGTCGAAGGCAAAATGAGGTGATGAGTGAAGCTTGGGACTGATCAGCAGGCTTGAAAATTTTACCTTAAGTCTATCATGATCCTGTTTTAGGACTGCAGGTGTTCACAGTGCAGTGATAGATATACTTGCATAAATCTTTTATCTCTAAATTAGCAGCAGCATATTCCAATAGAGCATTTGATTTCAAAATAATGTACTAAAATAAATACAGGTACTAAATAAATATAATCCCTGTCTGCTAGCATGACTAAGAACTAAAATTAAAAATGACTCAATAGTGGGATAGCTAATTTTATGTTGGGTAAAATTATGGGGATTTTTCTCCTCTGTGGAAAAAAAAAAGTTAAATTCCTTGGAACTGTGGAACTGTGATAAACCTTGAAGTCATAAAGGACATTTACTTGTCTTTTGTGCTGCTGCTAAGGTTCTTTTTCTTTTCCCCGGGGAAACTGCCAGAAAGAGGTCTCTCTCCCCATCAGGACAATTTTTTCCTGCTCAACATCATCTCTCTCTCTCTGCTGTTCCACCTTCTTTGGGAGTACTCAGCCAAAGCTAAAAGACAATATGAAAGCTTTAAATATTTCTTGTATAGCAATGACTTCACACTTGGTGTTTCACACAGCTGTAAATCTCATATCAGATTCTTTAAAAAAAACTTACTGTATTAAATGGCTATAAATGAACAAAATTCTGTTTTATTCTGCCCAATTTGCTATAGATATATACTAGTATGAAACAGCATGTTCATCTAAATAACCCTAACCCCATAGGTGCTCCCTTGGTCCCCATTTTATTACATGGTGGGGTTTTTTTTCAGATTTCAGGAGGGAGTTGAGATAAAAGATGTCACCTGGTTTTGGTACAATGTTAGTTATAAGATAGATATTTAATGCTGATGATAAAAAAATAGATTGACATGCTTCAAATTAAAAATATTGAACCAAGTCATATCCTGGATCTATATAATCTTAGGACTATATTTGCTAGTCTGTATTTCTGTCTTCCAAAGTAAGTTCAACCAGCTTTCACAGAGTGCCAGGTCATTCACCATTCCTTAATATGCATTGCAGATGGCAAGTGCCAGTCTTTGTCATTGTGCCCCAAGGATAAGGCACTCTGCCTGAAGATATTAGATCAGCCAATTTGACCTGTGCATAACGCTGGAATTTTTATTTTCTCAAGTTTTCCAGGTAGGCAGAATGAGATCTGCAGTTCTTTTTTTTTTTTCTTTCTTTTTCTTTGACTCATGGGATATTAATAATATTAAGTTATTTTAGGTGGTTATATTATGTTAAAGTATATTTTAAATTGATCAAATACAGTCTGCAGGAAAAAGGGGAAGCATAAGCAAAGAAAAAAAGTGTCTTGGTCCATCGAGTAAATTTTCAGAACAATATATGAGCATTTAGTCACGCAAGTCCCATTAATGTTAATGGTCCCAAGCTTTCTTTTATTCATCACGGCGCTGATTGCACTTGGTCAGCTCTTTATCAGTTTGAAATATTGACAGTAGGAGGAGGCGTTCCCTTAGCCAGGCCTGACTGTTGCAGTGTTCTTTTAACTTAGTCATCCTGCAAATGCTCCTATAAATGGATTTATTTCAGCAGATCCAAAATACATCAACTGGATCACCTTACCCTGTTGTTAGCCCTTTTGCATTGGCTTCAATTTGCAAGAGCATTGATTTTAAACAGTGATCATTACTTATATGGTACTCTATGGTTTTGCAGCATCCTATTTATTAAACTAACCTGTTACATGTGCTGCTGTTAAAGTTCTATCTTTACCTTGCTAAGAAGTGATTATTTGCTCTCTCTGATTATGGTTTAGATTATAAAACAAGGCTATTCCCTGAAAGGTGTGTTGGCTGCACTAACTCAAGATTTTTGCATTTTCTGCTATGCAGCTCCACTTTTCCTTAGTAGTCTATATAGGACAATGGGTAGTGTTTTTAACTAAAAGAGGGTAGATTGAGACTATTTGTGAGGCAGTTGTTTACAATGAGCCTGGTGAAACACTGGCACAGATTGCCCAGAGACGCTGTGGATGCTCCGCCCCTGGAAACATTGAGGGTCAGTTTGGATGTGGCTTTGAGCAACTTGATCTAGTTGAAGATGTCCCTGCTCATTGCAGGCAGAGTTTGACAAGGTGACCTTTTAAGGTCTCTTCCAACCCAAGCCATTATATGATTCAAAACTCTTCCAGTGCTTTCTGCAACTGATAATGTACTTATTATAGTTACTGCAAAAGAGATTTATCTTTTGTTTGCCATATTCTTATAGAGTGCTTTGTGGGGTTTTTTTTAAATTAGAAAAACAGGCTTTAACTGGGGGAAAACTAGGCTTTTGGGGGGTCATGCCTACTAATTTTTAGATATTTTTTATATATCTTCCTCTGCTGTCCTACGAAATCTAAGCTATGCTGGTCCACAAAGTTTATGTAGCACAATATATTTTTCAATACTGAATAAAATGGCAAACTACAAAAATACCTTGCTGTTCTATTCTTTAATTCATTTATACTGATGGTACTCTTTGGTGCTATACAGAATGGTATTCTTGCAGAGTTCAGAAATGAACATGCTATCTACCTCAGAGAGGAAAGAAAAAAAAGAAAAAAGAAGAAAAAATCTAGGTTTGCCTGATACTTTATGTCTAAGCCTGCCTGCTTATAATTCTTTCTTCTGATCCTGCTTATGGGCCTAAATTTAAATTAGTGTTATTCTAGGCTGGTTAGAGTTATAAAAGCTGGTACTTGGAGTGGAATGTGTCCTCAGGTATTCTCCTGAGTAAAGCAAAAAAATAGTTCAGTAGTAAATAGTATCACATTTTTACACAGAATTTTTTTTCTTTCATTCATTTTTTTCAGACTTGGTGATTAATAATGTTCTTTTATTCTGCTTTACTTTAAAAGTGTCTTGATTTATAGTAACAAAACTTCACTGGTGAAGGGGTTACCTCAAACAGAATGTGTTCCCTTCTGTAGTAAATAATGAGAATTTTGGTGTAGTGAAGTTTTAGCCCTTGGGGGATTTTATTTTATGCATTTTCAAGTTGTTCAGTGACTTGCTGCAGAGACAGGGAGGAAGGAGGGGGAATCTATTTACACGAATTAGAGTCTTTGTTCCCATGAGCCCTCATAATTGGATGAACAAAACGAAAGCTAGACTGCAAGGTGCAACCATCCCAGGTAATATCTTTTGAGCCAGAAACAAATTATGAAGTGAATTGTAGAACCAGGGTGAAACCTTGTTGGGAAGATTCAGGGAGGTTGTGGGCAATAAGTGTTTTTTGAGTATGTCTGCCATTGAGAAGGCTTGTTGAAGTAAGAGTTTTATCTTGGGATGGAAGTAATCCTTTCCACAGAAGTTTTGGCCCTACTCAGAATGAGTTCCCTTACAAAAGATTTGTACATTAAATTATGATTTTTTAAGGTTTTGTTAATTATTTTTAGAAGATAAAGTTGATTATAAAAGCACTGCCACTGTACTCCAGCTTTCAAAATTGGGTGTTTCTCCCATTTATTTTCCTCCTTTAGTATTCTTTAATATTTCTTTCATCTGTTTTATATTTTTTCTCTCCCAGATTCTTCCAGTTTAGTGATTGAAATCTGCCAATTCAAGCTGCTTATTCCAAACTCATGTTAAATTGTCATGTTAGCTTCATTAATTAAAAAAAAAACCCCAGAAAACAACAGGGGTTTTTTTTGCAAACTTGGTTATGCTACTGAATTGCATGCGCTAAGAACTGAATGGGAATCCTGGGTGAAGCAAAGACTGCATAATTGGTTTTATGCCAGACCTTCTGCCTTTCACATAGGCGGGAAAGGGCCAGGGAAATGTCAGAGGTGGAAATCAGGGCAGCACAGTACTCCTGCAGAATTGCAAAGTGACCCCCTACTGCAGACAGCCTGAGAAATGGACAGGGCTCAAGGCTGCTTTAAGATGGAAATGCCCAGTTCTCCTGAAATCTTTCTACAACTAAGAGCCTTGGGATGGCTACTGCATGTTTTGGGAGGAAATGCATTAAGAACTCCAAACAACCTAAAGTTGCAGCCTTGCCAGTCCAGTGCAGGCTTTTCCCAGCAGTTTGGGGTGTGGATTACCCGAGTTCCCGTGGCTGCAAGCCCTGCTCTGACGCAGCTGAGACACACATGCTGCTTGAGAGCCTTTGTCTCCTCTGTGACTGTGCCATTCTGTACTAGGCATGCCTTGCTACTACACTTACAGAATTCAGCCTTTTAGAGGCAGGTTTTTTTTAATTATTCTTTTTATTTGGTGCTTCAAAGAACATCTATAAATAAGGGTTTCTGCATTGTTAAGGATGAGGTATTTTTTCCCTTTTCCATTACACTGCTCTATGATCACAAGGAAAACTTTAAAATAATCAGTGAGTTAATCAAGCTGGTGTCATCTGAATCCTCAGGCAACACAAGGGATGGGAAAAAAGGTACAGTAGTTTCACAATTATAAGCCGCACCTGATTATAAGCTGCACTTCCGGGTAGCTGGGAAGACAATGAGATCTGTCCATATATAACCCGCACCCGAATATAAGACGCACCTTTTTTTTTTTTAAAATGAGGATCCCTGTGCAACAAAGTAACGAGTTAGTAACAGAATCACGTGATCATGGGGTTTGTTATCAGGTGCACAATTTGCTAACGGTTTTCACAGACCAGCGAAGCCTTTCAACACAGCCCCAGGCACCCTCCCGTGCCGCAGGCCCTGGCACTCCTGCCCCCGCCGCCAGCCCACCTGACTTGCCCCACCTGCTTTTCCCCAGGCTTTGCTTGATATTATGTTCACCCCCAGGGCTTCTGAAAAGCAGAAAAACAAACTCCTGCCGAAGGAGAGAGGAGGCAGCGGGGGGGCCGGGGCCAGCAGCAGCCGGAGGATAACGAGGGGACGGAGGAGGAGGAGCTTGGTGCTACTCCTGAGATCAGTGCTGAGCATCGTTCCCTCCGCCTCCCGAGTGCCAAGTAGCCAGGACTCGCACCTCGGGAAGCCTCGCCCCCCTCTTCCTCCTCCTCAGTCTCCTCCTCCTTCTCCTGCTGCCGCTGCTCCCTGCCGGTGGCCGGGGCACGTCTCATGGAGCGCTCGGCGATGGCAGCATGGGGCGGGTGGGCGGGCGCAGGCGGGGGGTAGCACGGGGGTCCCACAGCGCTCTCCCCGCCAGGGTCTTGGGGTCGGAGCCCGGCAGAGTCGTGGCAGAGCTTGGTCGGTGTTGGGAGAGGTGCGGTACCGCGGGATGTGAGTGGCGCAGCTGGGCAGGGACAGGGGCAGTGACAGGGACAGGGGCAGGTGGTGCGGGCAGGGCTGGTGGCCCCGGACCCAGCATGCCGCACTGCCGGAACTGCCGCCTGCTGCATAGCTCGGGGCCGCGAGTCGCTCACAGGCGCTGCCCCCGCTGGTCAGAGCTGCAGCCGGCGGGGAGCCTGGGGATAGCGCGACACTGATCGCGCTGAGCCCGGCCCGGAGGAGGACGAGCAGCGGCAGTGGGAGAAGGAGGTGGAGGAGGAGGGGTGTGCCCATGGCACGGGGGTGCTGGGCACTGGCACTGCGCACTCAGCTGC
>VRYO01002297.1:8536007-8546561 GCA_009812075.1 Sialia sialis
TTTTTTATTTAATCTACTACAGTATTGTAGTCAATAATGATTTTATCTGTTGCACTAAGTCTTATATTTTGAGAAAAAGGGAGAGAAAGGAGAAAGAAAAAAAATATCAGTGAGTTTTGCAGAAGATGAGAAATTTCCTTATTGCCATAATTCTGAATTAGTCATTGTCATGTATTCTGTAATCATTCATGTTTTAAGTAATAATGTGAAAGTCAACTCAAAGGCAGTCTACAGCATAGAGGTCTATAATTCAAGAATCCCTTAAGGAATTAAAAATTCTGAAAAGATGACATAGCCTCAATCAATACCTGCCTGAAAATATCGTAATATATGGGGATTAAATGACATCATGCTATGCAAAGAAATTAAAAGAAACTATTGGCCTTATCTCCTTTTATTTAGATTAATAAAATCACTTGAATGTTAAATCTTTACATATCTCTTTTGTATTAGGAAAAAAAGTTGACAGTAGTCTGCCTTAGGGTGTGTACCAACAGGTACAGTTCAGAATTTAGTGAGCAACTTAATTTCTTTTTAGTATTGATTAGAGCATGAGAAAACCATGATACCCTTACCATACATGCAAAAGCACTGAAACACCAACATATATCATTGTTGGTGCTGCTGTGTGCACCAGTTGGCTTTTATTTGCCTCTGGACACTTGGTGAAAATCTCAACTCAAATCCTCCTCTAGGGAGCATCTCCACCACGTGGGTAGGAGGGAGGTATTACCTCTGTGTTCCATTACTGCCAGCATTACTGTGTACCACTCTGGTTTTCCAGGTGGGTGACTGCACACAGGACAGAGTACCTGGTTATATCTCCTGCAAGGTGGATTGACCACATTAGCTGGATTGCTGGATGTAGTACAGGAACTTTTCCGTGTCCGCTGCATACCACCAGAGTGCTTCCTTAAAAACCAGAGCAGAGGGAGTGTTGGAGTTCTATTTATCACTCTGAAAGTATTTCATACTGTGTGAATATTCAGCTAAAGATAAATGTGATTTCATTGCCATGCTAGTTCTGTTTTATGCTTCTGTATGTGTTTAATGCTTCCTGTGAGTGCAGGGGTTTGGTTCTTGGGAATATGCCAGACTACAAATTGATGACACAACCTCCACAGCTGGTTTACTGCACTGAGTCATGTTTTCTGTGGCACACTATATACAGAAGCTTGGCAGAGCAGAGGATGTTGGTGAATTTGGTGAATATCATCTTAACATATGATAAATAACATAAAATCCCCTGTTCAATTACTGGGCTGTATATTAGGCCATGGCTTTCCAACAAATGGAAAGGAAGTGATAACAGCAGCCAATGCTGAAGAGCTACTTACAGGTGGTTCTTCCCTCCCTCCCCAGTTCTATTTTCAAACTCAGTCCAGGAATTGTGAGTGCTGTATCAGTGACAAAATATTCCTTCTGTGCGCTGGGAAACATTAGGGAGAGTAAGCAGAGATAACACATATACTAAAGTAGTTTCTAAGAAAAAAAATTCTAGTTTTCTTAGCTTCTCCTGCAGCATTTGCCTCTGATTATGTTCTAGATAGTGCCTAGTAGTTGAATTTTGCAGCCCCAGTATGTTGGTTTTATCCTGTTGATTTTCTTGCCTTGACATGGTCATTTAAGCAGAGCCAAGGCTGTCTTTCAGGATTACAACTAACAAAGGAGGTCAAGGAAGGATGGAGAAAGTCAAAGAAAGCCAGATGGAGTTGGGCGGACAGAACAGCAGAAAGGATGGGGGAGGTAGATGGGGAAGAAGGAAAAACAGGCAAAAGAGAAGGATAGAGAATGTAGCAGAAGGGCAAAAATGAGCAGAAAGGAGGGTAGATAAGGTCAAAGAAGAGAGGAGATGGGCGGAGCAGAGGGGCAAAAATTGCACAAATATTTGCACCAAGATGAGAGTGGGAGTGAACTGGAGGTGAGCAGAACTGTGTTAGTCCAAATTGCAAATCATACCAGGCAATGAAATAGACATAAACCAATAAAGGCAAAGATAAAAATAGTAACCTAACACCAGTTCAAAGTCCAAATAGAAATACTATAAAATCAACTATGAAGTGGTACTGATTTAAATGGTCCACAAGAAATATTCTGTGAAAGGAAAGGTAAATTGCATACCTTTGGCTTTTTCTTTTCTCACTTCCTTCAACTGCAGCTTCACTTGCATATCCTGCATATTATCCTTCTTCCTGCTTTTGAGACTTGAATTTGGTTAACGGCTTTCCAACTTGCCTCTCTTATTCTTTGTGTACATTACATTTTAGCAGTCTTCTTTAGCAGTCTGCTTTAGAATTTATTTTGCATTCCTCTCATGAATTCAAACAATTCAACGCAAATGTAAAATAAACTCTGCCTCAGGTAGGTTTCTCACTGAAGTCACTGGGTCTTTTTCCTGATTAAGTAGATACAGACTCTGGTCTATTCTGAAATTCATATTAAGGGCATAATTAACTGCTGATAGAGGCTAGTAATCCAGCAACGCCCTAATACTAGAATGAAAAGGAGTTTACACTAAAAAGGAGCAGATGTACTTTGTTATCATGTTCCTGCACTATGTTTTGAATAAACTGGTTTCACCTAGAATCTGAATCCTAAAGTGAAAAATGCTGACATATACATGTCCAGCACAGGAGAGGCTGGGCTGAACTTTTGTATTTCTGTTCTTGTCCTGATCTATAAGAGCTGTGCTTTCACTGAAACTCAGGTATTGCAGACAGTGCTTTGGTAGCGCTAAATCATGTCTTAAGTAAAATATTCTGTGTAATTGCTACGAAGTGTTTGGATATGTTTTTAGTGAACATTTCATGCCAAACTCTATAAAGCCCTTAATGCACAGAGTGTGCAGTTCCTGGATACGGAGGCACAGGAGTAACAGAACGAAATATTATTAACTTTTTCAAAGCAGGACCAGCTGCATACATAAGATGTAGTTCCATTAGATGGTAAATAGCTTAGAAGGCTGTGAGAGAACCCTCACAGTTTCCTATATATCCATACATAAAGTTTGCACTTGATCATTCTATTGAAATTCTTTTCTGAGCTTAGTCCCTACAAATAAAACCACTTTTAGGCTTCATCTGGAAAAGGATATTATGTGAAGAATACTCAAGGGAAATACTACTGCAAATACTACTAGAAGAAAATATTACATATTCCTTTCAGTTAATTCTTAATTTGACAGTTTTGTTGCATTTTGCTGCTCTACCTTAAATCTCTGCATAAACTTGAAAGTTGTTAGCTTTTTTTATATTCAGTTCTACCAGGAGGAGTTTGTTGTTGAGTTTGTAACTCTAGTCAATACTTTTTGCTGAGTGTTTGCTTTGTGGTGGTGTATTTCTGTCTGTAAGGGTTTTTTTTGTTTTTTTCTCTCCTTGTTGCATTTCCATTTTTGTCCTCTAGTATTTCTCCAGACACTCATCAGCTTATTTTAGTTATTCTTCTGTTCCTTGTGTACACTGTCTAATCAATAATCCTTACTTGCTGTAGGATTTCCTCATTATTGTGCTTTCAGCTTCTGAGATGCTGTGTGAATGTGATTCTGCCTTGGCTAGTGCATGGTTGTCTAAATTTGCTGTGTTTCAGATCATTACACTGACTTTAATTTTGATGTATTTGCATTTTACTCAGTTGTAGTCTCTTTTCCCTTGATCACTTAAATTACTATCGGTACAGTGTTACATTTGTACTACTGCTGGAAATACTACTAAAGGCTTATAATTGAAGTGCTATTTACAACTACTGACCTCCAGCTTGTTTCTGATTTTACTGTGATGTTGACCTTTTATAGATTGTACTGTTGTAAATCTTTGAAGTGATTCTTCTTGTCATCATATTTCTAGTAATTATGATTTGCATTGTGTTAGCACCTAGAAGCCTCTCCCACCTTACCCTTATTGCATAAGATGACCTTTTTTATGCACTAATTCACATATGGGTATCAAAATACAGTTCTTTCTCTAAAGAATTTATGTTAAAATGAAGAGGAATGCTTGCCTCTGTTTCCATGCTTTAAATATCAACCTTTGAATTAATGAAATTGCTCATAAAGGGTTCTTAGTCATAGAAACTATTTTCTTCCTTTTTTAACAAAATCAGAATCTTTCTAACTTTTCTAGGCTTCAAAAAACTGCATAAATAAGGATAAATAATTTTAAATGTTTGAGAGACATCATGTTTGAGTAAAATTTTCTCAGTTTTTGCTTGTTGGGCATCAACATCAAAAAAAGCATTATGTGAAATCTGGACTGATGTTTCCTCTTTGTTCATGTTTCACTTCAATATTGAGCAGCACAGAAACTGACTTGCAGCTTATCCTCACAACAAGCAGCATTTGATTCTGTGAGTTTTAAAATTAGAGTTCTATTTCTACTCTATGCTTTTTATTTCTAGCTATGCTTTGTGAAGGTGATGCTGGATGGATGGTATGCTCATTGTATGCTTTCCCAATGTACGTAATGGAAATCAGTTATGAATTCTGTTCCTAGACTTGCTTAATAAATGAATTCGAGGCAGGTCACTAATTTCTTTAATGATAGTATTGCTTAAAAGTCTGTGTAAAGAGCTGGCTGTTGACTCTAATGACAGAGGATGCTCACAGATAATGGCAGCACCTGCATCTTCATATTTGATTTCACCCTGATCTCTCATACGTTATTTCTGAGGCCTTCATTTTTTTGTTTAAATAAATCTAGGTATGACACTAACTAGTTGCTTTTGGGTCTTGGCAAATTCTTAGATAACATGTGCCAGTATTTTGAAGCTTGTCCTAGTTATATTTCTATTTTCACTGAGAAAGTTGTAAAGTACCTGGGAAAAGCCATGTTTTTGCTTTCAACTTCCTTTTTACTTCCCTTAAATGCTCTTTTTACTTCCCTTAAATGGTCTTGTTGGAAAGCTTCTCTGTTGCCTAACTGCCTTTCCTAAGCAATCTGAAATGTTTGTATTAACATTTTTATTAATGAAAGCTATTCTTCCTTGTATGCTAATTGTAGTAAACCAGTCTTTTTCACTTCATATTCTCATGTCATGATCAATCTTGCTCTGAGCAAGTTAGTTTTCTCTTAAAGAATTACTTCCTAGAAATATAAATTATTTAATGTACAAAGTAGGATATTTTTATTTTTTCACGGTACAAAAAGAGATAGGGCAAGTCTGGAATGGCCAGTTGATTCTGAACTGCGCCTACTGATGTTCAGCATAAAATTACTACAGACTGAGAATTTGCTCTTTGGGGAAGTCTTGTGATGTTCTGCATATTATGCAGTGTTTGGAGGAAGCTAAACTAATTCTCTCCTTTGGAAGTATTAGTGTTTCTCAAATGTGAGTAAATGCTTAGTCTCTAGGTAACTTTTCTGAATACATGTGAGTGTTTTACTGATTTTATCTGTGTGTTAGGCTGTGGAGGACACAACAGTAATAATTTTTTCAAACATTATAGAACCTTATACAAGCTGTATTGGCTATGGTTCTTCAGGAAGGAGGAATATGGAGGGAAGGTGGTTTAAGTGATGGCTCTCAAGTGACATACCTCAGTCATTGACTGAGTAAAGGCCCAAGGTCTCCTGATTCTGAGTATCTTGATTTAACTACTAGGTATTGCACTATTCCTGACAAAGCATCACTCTGTTAGTGAGGGGATAAAGTGCTACTAATACATCAAATCTTATCAAATGACTTTAAACTTATCTTGGCTTTCTTTTCACCAAGGTTTGCTGTAAATCTTTCCTACAGGGGTGTAGCAGGACTTGTGTCCTTGCTAAAAGGAGAAGATTGATTTACTGTATTCATATGGAACCAGCAGATTCCTATGAGTATGCAATAATGAATTGGAGTATCCATAAGTTTTTTCCCCATGTAACACTTTGGGAGACCTTAAGACCTGAAATATGTTACAGAAGTGCATTTGATGGAAGCTTATAAATGTGTGTCTTCTGCATAGAATAATAGCATAACAAATCTTTTAGTATGAGCAGTATTCTTATTCTTCAAATAATCTAATTGATTGTTCATTGGGCTCAGTCAGCCAAAAGTGGAGGGAAACTTTGTACAGACATCATTAGTTTTTCTCCATTTAAAGATTAATCATGAAGAGCTCTGGCTCTTTAATTCTGTAATTTGTATATTTAATGGACTGCTGCAGAATCTATGACAGTAATTAGCATAGCCTGAAAACTCATTAATACGCAACAACATGATTAATGCAGCATTAATGCAAACATGACTGAAGTTATTTGGGTTATGTAGTAAGAAGATTAAAGCTAAAATGTCCTGTTTGTTTTATCAGTAGTGGGTATAATGGGGTAGCAAGCAAAATAAGAGAAAACAGGTATCAAATTAGTCATTTTAGTGTAAAAGGAACACTCAGATCTCATCAAGAGGATTTGGGGTTTTGCTTGACAGTTGGTTTCCACGGGAAGTGTTGCATGTTTTCACCTTTCATTCACTCACCATACTCTGTGTTTATGCTTGCTCAACATTTTAGTTTGATTTAGTTTATTGGCAGTTTGATGTATTAAGAATGCCTAAAAAAAATTCATATGTTGAGTCATTCTGAATAAAGTTAGACTTTTTCAAAATACGGGGTTTTTGTACGATCTAATTTAGAAACCATGAATTTTTAGCTTCTCTTGGTTTTACTGTGATCACAAAATAAAAGAGAGTCCAGTTATAGTTTGTGAAAAAGTTTGGGAACTTTTTGTAGGTAGGTTTTTACAAATATATACTTGGGTGTACACAAGATATGCACCTACATATGTGACTTTTAAGTATATATTTTATATTTGTAATAAAAAAAAAACTAAATCAGCTTAAAAATGAAGAGGATTTACTTCATCAATGGAATTGCTAACTTAGTGTAATGTTAGTGAACACAATTAAGGTAACAGTAAAAGATGAAGTCTGATCCTGTATAAAAAAACAACAACACGTCTTGGACAGCTTTGGGAAGAAGGCTTTTCATCTTCTTCTCTTCATAAAATCCAGGAAGCTGTAGGCCAACACAATGTGTGAAGATGTCCTTGTATTCAGCAGAAGATCTTCATAAATATGTCCAAGGTGGTGTCCTCTGAGTTTCTTCTTTTTTTCCAATTCCACTATCCATTAAGTGAAACTGCTTTGAAAACTGATGCATTTTTGTTAAGTCTTCCTTGTATTTTTTTTCCTAAAGGTGCATTTTCTTATATATAAAAAAATGAATTAAATATTTTAGCTATTGTGATGACATGAGGTATTACTTTCATAGAAAGAATAGCAACAAAATGCTATGGAGGTATGTAGCAACTGAAATTTTTACTCTCCATCTCCCCCCTTCCCAGTTAAAATAAATTTTTGTTTATAATTTCTGTGGGAAAATGTATTTTCCTTAGGCAAGAGCCTTTGTACACAGTCTTAATGTTAAGCAATTAAGGTATGTCATCCTGAAGGGGCTGCTGGGAGCCTAATGCTGTAGTCAAAATTTTATATACAATTTCTGTTCATTTTAGCTGGCATTATGCACAAATAAGGCTCTGAGTGAGCATAAAGTGATCACTTTCTTTGCCAACAATTTTCTATTCATTGGAATGTGCAATTATATAATTATTAAAACAATTTCATTTAACAATGTAAGTAGAATGAAAATGCAAATTATGTTTCTACAATTGTGCAATTTTGGGAAAAATTCACTGGAAATGGATGTGCTGCACAGATTATGCACAATTCCTTTCTGAAATTGCTTTGTGATTTCCAATGTATTTGGCAGATTTCTTACTTTTTATTTTTCCAATTGCAATGTACGTTTTTTTCCATTTATTTTCTTCCTAAGTCTACAAGGAAATTGTGCATAATATGCTAAGGTATTATTCCTTTTATTATCAATCTTACATATGAGTTGGGATTTGATGTATTTATAAAAATTAAGCTAAAAATAGTCTTGCTGATCACTGACAAGGTTGGAGATACATTTATTTGACTAAGCACTTTCACAAGAGTTCTTCATGTGGCTATATGTAAGTTTTGGTGGAGGGTCTTGAGACTTTTGAGACTTGTAGATTTTTTTTTATTTAATAATTGTAATAAAATCTAATTTTTAGTTATTTTTCAACTCTGAACATCTAATTTTAGAGAAAAGTGCTTTAGAGCTGTTTTTGCTGAATAGTTGTGACAAAATTAATTTTTAAGTAGGTCACTTTGCTGAAATCTCTCAGCTGTTATCGCCAAATAGGATTTCAATTGCCTTGTCTCCCTGCCTACATTCTTGCCTCTACTCTTCCCCAGAAAGTCAAATGAAAATTTTTGAGGACTCTAAACATTTTTGTATTTTGAAATGTTTTTGATGTTTTTAAAACTTTTTTTTTTTTTTTTTTTTTTTAGAAAAACTAAACTCAGTTCAGTAATTTGGAAAGACGCTACAGCAAGTTGTATTCTGTAAAGCCTATTTAAAACTTTTTATAATTTTTATTTTTTGAGAGAAAAGGGGTTTTGCATTAGTCAAAAATTAATTTTATTGCTGTAATAATTATAAATTATTAGTATATATTATGCTAATCTAGGAGCTGCTCTAATTTATTATTTTCCTGCTGACTGCCAACTGCTTCTTCTAAACTCAAAATAATCCCATGTGCTCTGTAAACTTGCCAGAAATGCAATCAGCATCTCAAGAGCACATTCCTGCCTCTTAAATACTTTTGTGCTGGTCTTGTAATTCATATTGAAATGTGCTGATTCAGAAGAATCTGAATCCAGGTAGTCTGAATCTGAAATGCTGCTGAAGTTCTGAGCCTTGCTAAACTTACACAAGGCAAGCAAAGAAGGGGTGGAAAAATCCCACCATGTGCATTTTCTTTATTGGACAAAAAACCTGTGTTCTGGCACATCAAAAATTAGAGTAATATTGTATAATTTTATTTGTAATGGCAGCCTGTACCTGAAAGGGACTCTCAAAGCTGTGTCCCTCACAGGGTAATGTGCTGATGTTGCATCTCAGTTGAATGCCTTTGAAAATGCCTGCATTGGTCATGTTTCACAGCCTCATTCCCATTCTAACCTGGGTTGCCATCTTTGAAACTTGGACAGAAACCCAGTCCCAAGCTGCTACTGCATAAATTGAAAGTATGTACATCCTGACAGAAGGTTACTCTGCCCTAATACAGTTTGGGAGACTTGAAAACACTAATGCAAATAATTACTAATTTATTTCACTCGTCCTTTTTATTACTCTGTAGTCTTCATCTTTTATGTTCACTATATACAATGCTTGTATTAGTTTTTGTACAGTGCCATTATAATTAAAGAAATTCAATTATAGAAATTAAATAAATTTCTTTATTTATAATTAAAGGAATTCTGACAGCTTCTCCAATTGCAACTATAATTTGAAATGGAATTAAAGAACTTATTTGAATGACATACATTAATGTTTAATTTGTAATAGAATTTCCTGTTAGTTTTTATCCCAGAAATGATAACAAATTCTTGTGGAAAAATCATTTGTGTCACACAAGTAGGTGTGTTAGGTGAATTCTTGAGTTGCAATTCAAGATTCAGTTGATTAAAAGTACCTTCCTACTATGCCCCACAGATGGTCATGTTTTCCATCCAAGATTTAGTAGCATGAGTAGTGTGGCTGAGGTGCAGTTTCTGTATATGACAAATTACAGAAGTAATTGTAATGTCATCACTTTATTTATGTTTCTATTTATATGTTATATTTACCATTGAAATTAAGATTTTAGACATGCATACTGAACTAATAGACATGAGTCTTTGAGAAACTTGGAAAATGTCTCACCCTATCCCTAGGTATTTAAAAAAAAGAGGAAAAATTGTTGGTAATACTATGTGGTTTTCAAGTTCTGTGAAACTTTTCAGATGTTGGAAGGAAAGTGAAGTAAATCCATTCCCAGTGTTCAGTGCCACTAAGAGAGGAAAATGCCATGTAGTTGCTGCAAATCTGAATGGGCTTCTGGGCATGCTTTGTGTTGACCATGAGGTCCGTCATTAATTACTATTTTCTTGTGAAAAATATTAATTTCACAAGTTTTGTACCATGCAGTGAAAATATTGTCTATGGAGCAGAAGTTTTATTACTATTTGGTTTCTCTCTTTGTAGTCACTTCTAAATGTGAGAAATTGTTAATATGGAACTTTCTTATCTCATGAGAAATTCCAAAGATCCTGGAACTTAAAGGGATGGAGCCCTTTTCTCAGCTCTTTAATAGGTGACAAATGAATTTAGAAGAAAATAACAGTTCTTGACTCATCAATAATTTCTATAAAGCTCTATCTGCTCTACAAGCAGGACTCTTCAATAAACAAAGAAAAAGAAGGTTACTGCATAACAATTGAAAACTTCTGTAATTTCTGCAATTTTACTGCTATGAACCATTTAATTTATATTTTCTAACACTATATTATACAAGAAGAATGTTTTTACAGAAACTCAATTATTTTGTTTGTGTTTGTCCTTCTGAATTAGGTGTGAGAAGCGATCCTCTGGTCTTCAGAAATGTCTTTTGGCAGCTTCATAAAAATATTAGCAACTTGTTAAATTACAGTAATTTCATGATTATAAGC
>VRYO01002297.1:8549347-8621847 GCA_009812075.1 Sialia sialis
ACAGCTTAAACTACCAAGATTTCAGAGTTGTGCAGAAATAAGTTTTGAATTGGTTAGTATGTTTATATAATGTTAGTCAATTATTTTTAAGCCTCCCATCTTGAGACTAAGTGTTTTCCTATAGGGATCAGCATGTCTCCATTATGCAAAAACATAATAATGAGGGAAGTATCAACAAAATAAAAATAAGGCCACATACCTTGCATTTCTCTTTGGGTATTTCATGTTTTCTGTACACCCAAAAACTGGATCTTCTTATGGAATTAAAAAACATTATGGTCTCACTTATATTTCATAAATATGCAAGAAACTGTAAATAATTATCAGATTTTCTAACCCACTGTTAACCTTTGCCTCCTGAGCTCTGCCACAGTCACTCTGTGGCCATATGGAGGTGTTGTGCTGTAATGAAAATACCCTTAAGCTTTGGAGCACCTATAGAAGAAGCAAGATGCTGTAGAGAGAGACTGGCTTGAATGTGATCCCCATACTAGAAAATATTAAATCTGCTTCTAAGTCCAAGATATAAATTTCTATTAATTCTACTGCATTTAGACACAGGCTTTATCTTATTGTGTACTTCAGCTTTTGAGACCAAGCTTAATGTTGTTAATTTTCTCCTCATCCACATTTTAATAGGGACTAATTCTGTTTTCTTTCTTACAGCTATACCTTCTTTTAACTGAAAATAAAGTTTAATTTCCTTTGCAAGATCTTCTGAGGTTTATTTAGAATTTTTGTTATTGTTTGATGGTTAATTGGAGTGGATTTCTTTCAACTGACATCTTAAGGCTTCAAATAATATTCCTAGTCCTTCTTGCAAATTTACTTCTTCTGAAGGAGCTTTATGTCAGCTTGTTTAGATCATTCCCTAGAAGATATTTTGTTTGTTTGGATCCACATTATCTGGGGAGCAGGAAGAGGGCTTTAATCTTTCCCCTGTCTTTTTTACCTGTCTTTTAATGTAAAAAGCCCCAGCAGGTCACATATTCAGTCCTCAGAGCTTCTCAGTTCAAGTAATATTTGCAACAAAAATTTACTGTCTTAAATTTTAACAGATTACTTGTTTATGAATGTATTTTGTTTATCTTTTTGTTGCATTTGAATCAGGCAGCTCTGTTCCATGCTGATTTTTAGGATCATCACTTCAATGGTTTCCTCTTATAAAATAGCCTATGGTGTTGCTTCAGTTGCTGTTTAGAGGGAAAAAAAAAAAAAAAGCTGACAATCAGGAACAGTGTAGATCCTAATAGTTGCTTTCTAATTTCTCATTAATAATGTGGAAGAGATTCCTGCACATTCTCAGATTCAGAAGTGGGATACAGTGGCCTACATCAAAGTCTTTTATGTAGAAATCTTTTCAAAATCTTTTACCTCTGAAAATTCAGTTATCAAAAATTTTCAGTCTTCTGTATCCCTGACATGCTGTGCCACCTTACTGTCATTGCCTTTGTTTCTATGTTTTTTGTCATAGCTTCTTTTTTCCTTTTGCCATGATTTGCTATTCCTATCCTACAGTGTCAGATATCCTGTACTGTAGCAGCATTTCTTCATCTTTCATTTGTGCATCAAGTCTGCATTAGTGTGCGAATGCTTTAATTACTTTTTATTGACATCATGTGGTGTCTTAGCCAGGTTGTAGGCATTGTTGTCTCTATTTATAGTCATGGCATATGCAGTAAACATATATGGCCCTTCCTTTGTGCTCTTCTCTGAGATATTGCAAACATTCTTTTTGATGACAATTGTGTCTCTGCAGCTTTTTATCTGTAGCAGTGTGGTGTAATATTCTGTGCTCCCTTCCAGCTGTGACCTGTCGCAGGTTAATTATTTGTACCCTTAGTCCCTTTCAGGATGCTGGGCTGTATCTTTGCTCGTGATCAGCAGCTCGTTTTCTCTTTGTTGTGTCTGCTCTGGGGATGGTCCTGCCAAGTCCTCCTAGCAGGGAGCCTTCAGCAGCCTCGCTTCTTCCTTCGCTAAGTGTTAATTTCAAATCCTTTTCTTCGTGTCCATTCATACTTCTCTGAGCTCCATGTACACCACCATTCATCTGGCTGCTGTCTGACCATCCCTTTTGTCTCCCTTTTGTGCTGTGCAACTGCTCTTTTTTCCTTCCTAATTGTTTTACTGCCATACTTTGTGGGTTTTTACTCATGGTCCAGGAAGCATGAGGGTTTTTTGCACACAGATGTCTTCCTTAGTCTTTTTGAGCAATCACATTTTTCCATAGATCTTCCTACAAACTCTGAGTATTTGTACTTTTTTCTTATAATGATGTCTTTCCATCTACACCTAAATTACACAATCAATTCCAGCTAAATTTATGGTTGTCTTTCAGTGACTACAGGTAATTTCTTTTTTTCCCAGGGAAGCCCTGAATATTTTATACCAAGTGAAATCAGTTACAGTGGAAATATAAGCCCAGTGTGGAGCACCATTTTTCCTAAGTGATTAGGACAGTCTGAGGATAGACTGAGATTCTTCTCCCAGTATGGCAGGAATTGTATCCAGCTCTTCCGTTTTAGAAGATCATCCATTTACTAAATTTTACACCAAAGAGGAGGAACAACAGATATTTTCCTTGTGTGTGTTGCCTTGTTGGTTGTTCTTGTCATGGAGAGGCCAAAGTATTAGGCACAGTCTGAGGGTGAGGTTGTTATCCCACAGAAAAACGAAGGAAGGTGGACAATACCTGGCTTATGATTCCCAACTAGACGTTCCTCCTTGGCACTGGCAAAACTTCAGTACTTGTTCACCTTCTTAGTAGTAGGAGTTTAGGCACTGAAAGGACCTAACTGGGAAAAGTGTTGCTGCATTCAAATTTTGGCACCTGAGACAGTATCTCTGAAGATTCATGTTTGTGATGCTTCTCTGTATTTTCAGTGTGAACATCAGTATGACAGAACCATTTATACTTACTCGATTATTACTGACGGCAACCAAATATGAGGACTTACAGTATGGCATAGCAAAATAATCCAGATTTCAAAATATGTGATTTCCAAAATCCATGACAAGCCATCTCACAGCAGGCTGTTTGAATGTGATCCCAGAGTGACTCTGGTAATTCTGCAAGAAATATAAAGAGGTGTCTCCAGTGCAGCATGTGCTGAGCTCTGAACACTTTTTTTGTCTTCTGCCTTCTCCCCAACCTCCCCCCACCAAAAAAAAAAAAAAAAATTAAGCACAGGTTAGCACATATGCTTGTGTGGTCCCAGATTGAATTGGCTACAAATAAATGTGGTTTCTGATGTATAAAACTGTTAATGCTCTAGACTGTCACCAAACATAATATGAAGAACCACTTATTCAGGCACCTGATCTTTAGAATGCAGCATCGTTTGTAACAATTTTAACGCTAACTAAGTACACTTTGATGAGACAGCATTTAATAAAATGCTCATTAATTTCATCATTAGCAAGGGTATGCTAAGAAGTAAGCCAGTTTCTTATGTCACGCCCAATTAGCATCCCATGCTAGTAATCCCATTAGTATTGTTGAATTCACTAATGGAAAAACTAATGGGCATGCTACCAGGGCACATTAATTGGGCATGACACCAGTTCTGGTTTTAATTATTAAACTACGATAATGAAATGTGTGTGTTTGTAAAATATTAAAATGTTGAAATAGGAGAGAAGACAATAAAAAATAGTATATGAAAAAGTGCCATTAGTATCTAAAAATATATAGCTTTATTTTCTTATTATGGGGCAGAGGGACTGCTCTCCAAACCTCAGTACCAGGACGCTGGCTGAATGGAGCTGGAAATGTGCTCTAAATATTCACAGGAAATAATTTTTTCTTTAACTGAGTGCGCATCACATATTTATTTTGATACATAGGATACACAGAGACAGTCCTCAATGCCAAATGTAACTGTAAAATGTATTCATGGTTCATAAGTCTGTGTGCCAAAATGCAATTTCTAATGGATGAACAACATCACAAAAGGCAGAATACCACATTTTAATAAGAGGGTTTTAGTATTAATCAAAATAGGTGGTTGTTTCTATCAACAGTTTTTCTCCATGTGCATAATTCCGAGATCCTTGGACCACAAAGAATACTAGATGATCTGGAAAAAACTTGTTGAACTGTCTGGGTTGCTGCTGCAAAGTTACAAGCTGGGCCCCCAAATTATAAAGAAGTGAATTTTTAATTTATATACCTTTTGGAAATAGTTTTTTTAAGCCATAAGGTAACTGCAGTGATTGAGATCCTTTAATATACACAGTTCCTATATAGAGAAATGTTTTCCTGTCTGTAGTTGCCTGCTGTACAGGACAATTCTGTTTTGCAATTCAACGGAATAACTTGGAGTTCCCAGATACTTAAAGAGTGATATAAAGTCTGGAGGCAATATTATGGGAATTTTTAAAAAGTGAAATGATTTTTTGGATATAAATATAAAGAAAATTCTTGAAATACAATAATTTTATTTTTATTACATCATTATATTAATTTATGTAATATTTTGTTTCGTTTTTTGCATACTTGAGATTTAGTTTGGTAGCTGCATCTATTACACTCCTCTTACTCAGCAATTCAGAAAAGATTTCTCTATGTTTGTAATAAATGTCCTTGAATTCACCCCCTCATGTCATATTTTTTTGTTTTATTAAAACCAGGTGAAAATTCTCATTAAATTTAAATGCATTTTTACAAGCATCCCTTGTATCATAAAAGCAACCTCAGTAACTACTCTTTGGAGGTTTTTCTTGTTTAGTTTGCTTTGTTTATTTGGGGAGGGTTTTTTGAGGTTTTGTTTTGAGGTGTTTTTGCTTTGTTTTGTTTTCCTGAATCTCTTGGTATGACCTTTTCCCCCCATAAATGTATCGTACTCTCACATATAGAAATTTCAGTCCTTTTGATACCAGGTTAATGTGAAGAGAACTTGCATCTACCGTGCTACGCATGTACCCCTTTTTTGGATCTCTTCATGTGGTCAGGTGCTGCAATTAACAATCCTGATATGCAGCTGCTCTCCGTGGATGGCACATTGAACCATGGCCATCAAACTTCACAGCCACAACAATCTTTGAAGTAAATAGAGACATAATTTTAAAAAATAAATAAAAAAGTCAAAAAATCAGAGTGACATGACCCTCAATAATTTGTGTCTCATCCTGGTCTTTGTCAGGGGAACTACACAGGATTTTCTATTTTTAATAGACATGGAACTGGATCCTTAATCTTTCACTTATTATTTGAGAAGGTTAAATTTAGTGGTTAGATTTAGAAGGTTAAATAAATCCTAAACATCATTCAGCAGTCCAAAGGAAGTTAAGCATAGGACTGCTGTCTTTATTTTTAGATGCTAAATGCTATAAATTGTCATAAAAGAGTAAGATATTATTCTAAATGTTACCTTCAAAATATTCTAAATCAGACTCTTCTGTTAATAAAAAGGGATCTGCAGTAGCAGTCACTCCAACCAATGATGGTGGAAAAGTGTATAATGACAACAGTTGGCACCAAATAATTGCTACAAGAATTCAAGCTCTGGGAAACATCACAGTGGATGAACAGTACACAGGTAACCAATTCACTTAAATAACTTTGGTATTACTAAGGGTATTGTTCACTCACTTTTTCACTACTTGTGTTCACCTATATAGAAAAAATTCACTCAATTTGCTGACTGTTTTCTGACTGTTTGGTTTCTCTGTTCATCTGAGGGATCTGTCCACTGTGAATCTTTGGTAATTGAATACTAACTCTCTTCTTGTGCTTGTGAATCTATCATTGTGTTTTCTCTTGTTGTCAAATAATGCTGTAAATATTTCCTGGAGATTTATTAGGAAAGTCTTAGGCGATTGTATCACATTAACCTCTTTATAAAATACCATTATTTTGTTATTGAATTGAAAATCTGTTGAAAGCATTGAATATGTGAATAATGAACAATTTTTGTTCAGGTTCTTCCTTAGCAACAAGTGGCAGTACCATTATTGGAGAGAACACAGGAGTTTTTGTTGGAGGACTTCCACGGGGTTATACTATTGTAAGAAAGGATGAAGGTAAGTATCATAAATATGTCTGCGCAGTTTCTCAAATTTTATCTTTTGGGATAGACTGAAATGTCCCTATAGCTGGTTTCATCAGCATTAAACCAGCTTACGATGTTTGTGTACATTTTAATGAATTTTGTACACAGAACTGGTATGAGTGTGAAACTTATGGGCATGTTTTACATACATTTCACAAATTCATTCCAAAATACCTGAGTAAATTGTTTTTATTAGCTTAAACAAATGGTTATGCATCCGAGTTTGATGCAGGATACATGATGCTGGCCTTTTTGGTGTGTTTGTATCCTTCAGAAGTTGTTGCACTGATCTAAGAGGTGTTTGAATGTACCTGTATTTTACAGATATAGAATTTATGAGGAGCTGAATCATATCTGGCTTCTTGAAGAATCAATAAACAAAAGTTTTCATACATAAACTTAGTGTATATGCTAAGTGTGTAAACTGCTATCAGATGACAGAGGTGATTGTCTACACAAGTATACAGTCACTGTTTTCAGTGAATTCATATCCTGCATTTTGTTTTTTTTATATTAATTTGAAAGCCAATTTGTTTATTGAGTTTGTGTTTCTACCTCTGACATGAAATCTAGTTGATAAATTGATGTGGGGTACGCTAGAGTTCAACTCCCCCCTTTATTCTTTATTTCACCTCACTGACACCAGAAATACATGCATTTGTTCTTCTAAAACATTGGTTCACAAAGTAATCCAGGATATGTCTCTCAAAAACCCCAGCTATGTATTCACTCATATATATGAATATATATATTAATGAGACTGACTATAAATACCATTTAAGAGAAGGGCACCTATAAAAATGGATTAAAATTTTTGCCCCTAGTAATAAAGGAAGGATAGCAGGTGTGTCATTGATTTGTTTTTTTGTTTTATACAAAAAAATAAAAGAAAAACTTCCTAATGGAGGTTATAAATATATATTTCTCCGCCTCAGCTTTTGCAACTATTGCTTCCTACTCAGCACATCAGAATTATTGTTTTGTTTAAAGAAAGTTTTTTTTGGGATCTTCATAGAGTAGACTTATGCTATTGATTTGAAAGTACCTGTATGCAAAATCTCAAAAAGTTTCTTATTTTTCAGCTGCATAGCAGTAGGTGCTGTCTCTAGTGATTAGACCTATTCAGAAATCCGGATTTAGCTTTATGAACTGATTGGTGTCTGGTTTTCTATGCACACATGCACATATAGGAGAGGGACAGCATGTAGTAAACATGGAAATTGATTCCTATGTTTAGTTGCAGGTGATTGACTAAAAAAAATATTTTCCTTTTTGCAGGGATGAAGAGGATAGTCCAGAAAGGATTTGTGGGCTGTCTTAGTGACATATTTTTGAAAAAAGTGCATTCTCCCTATGAAGGCTGGGAATCTTTGAACTGGCAGAATTCTGAAGAGGAAAATAATGTCTACCATGTTTGGGAGGGATGCCCCATTGGACTCTCAAAAGGAGCACATTTTCTTGGCAGAGGTAGTTTGCTGTTCTATTGTTCTATCCAAATTTGTTCCTAAGATAGAGAAGGTGGTTGTGTCAAAAGTGTTGCGGTGATCTGCTTTTTAAGGCAACTTTAGCTATATGGAATTATTTCTGTTGCTTTAAAATTGTGTCTCTTGGTTGACAGAAGGTTGCTGCATGGAAGAGGAATTGCAGATAGTGCTGCTGTAACTTTATGCAGATTGGGTGTGTGTCTGAAAGGTGAATTTTCACTTTTGTAGGGACTTGCCTATGAGGTATCAAAAAAAAAAACCACAGGTAAAAAATTAAGATATTTTTCTGGTTTGGTTTCTTGCATTACATTATTGATAACTGTCCTGAAGCCTGAGTTCTTCATGTCAGAGCATAAAGTAGCACCTAGAGTTTTACTTTCTATTTGTTTTACCAATTTACTTGTATGATTAATTAATGGATTCACCTTCTTTCAAGGGTTCCTGGAGCTGCATTCAGGTGTTTTCAGTGGTGGACTGGAATTTGAGATCTCATTCAAATTCAGAACAGATCAACTGAATGGGTTGCTTTTGTTTGTTTACAATAAGGATGGCCCAGATTATCTTGCAGTAAGTTCAAAAATGCAATTAACTCTATTTCATACACTACCTGTAAGTTTTCTTCACAAAAGCAAAACTGAAGCCTGGAAGTTTTGCACTGAAGGAAATTTCAAACCATAAGTTATTTTCCTGTCTTACAAGCTTTGAAACGCTTTGGACAGAACATTGTAATGGAGCAAAAATACCTGGACAAATGATAAGTTTTAAGTTCTATTGTTATTTATGTCATAAAGAAGAAAGATATCAATTCTGAAAAGCAGAATTATTGTCTTAACTGGATTAGAAGCGATCAGAGAAGAGAATGAAATACACGTATTAAAAACTTTCATTTAATTTCTAGGAAGCGTAGAGTTTACCTATTTTCCCAGTTCTCATACTAAAAAAAATCCATTAAATTTTAAATTAAAAAGAAGTCATAATGAAAATTATCTGGTCTCCTAATAAAGATTTGTCATAAAAGTATATGTTTATTTTTTGTAATCCATAATTATTATTTTTTTACTCGAAACAGACAGAAATCAGTTAGTTCCAGTTTTATTCCATGTCATCTTGTCTCATCTCTGTCACTATTTTCCCAGCACTCTAGAGGAAGTTTCACAAATCCTGTGTTAGGCAAATTGTGAGGTAGTGTCTATGAATTTACTTTTTGGTGTCTGTTAAATAAGACTGTTTATGCTCAGAATTATTTGTGCTTCTGTAATTTCCAATATGTTGTTTATTTTTAATGTGTTCAGTTTCGTTTTTCAAATTCCTCTATTAGCTATGTGACTCTGGAATTTCATACTTTTCTTTCCCAAGGATTTGGAGCATAATTAGACTGTGGCCACTACTGCTTAGTGGGTCAAATATACTTGCACCAGCTAGTAGGTATTACGGAGGATTACATGGAAAAAACCGCAGTATTTCAATTGTTCCAGAAAACAATAATTTATTTTTAGAGATTTTTGAGAGCATTGTTATTCTTTATGACCCAATCTGCTCTTTCTGCACTTCTATTAAATTTTATTTATTTATTTATTTAGTTCTTATTATGCAGCTGTTTAGCTAATGACTGTCATGTCACAACCTGTTTTATTGCGTGGCGTTCTGTCTAATGTGCCTTCTCTTTTAAACGTCTGACCTAAACTGTATAAATATATTTTTCTCCTTTTCAGGTCGATTATAATTCACTCCATATTTACTTTTTATACTACTGGCTTTCCCAGCAGATAATTTTTTCCTGGGTTTTGAATTCTGCTAGATCTGATTGCTTCTTCTTTGTGAAGCGGTCTTAGTTAAAAAATTATCATGACATCCTATAGCAAATCTTGCTAAAAGTTATTACTTTAACTTTGCTCTCAAGTAATGACCAAGATCATGAGCTAATAGCATAAGATGTTACATAGATGCTACTGTCCCATCCTAAAAAAGAGTTGTATGTGTGTAATTCACAACACAGGGGCACTATTTATGTGAAGAGTATTCACATGGTTTTTCTGGAGGTTCTGGTAGTAGGTGAGTCTTATTCCCTCTCTCTTGCTCTGTGTAAGACTACCAGAAATGTGAGAAAATAGATTCTGACTATAAAGGGAGACAGGGGACTTAGTAAATTGAAAGTGGAGTCAAAAGCACAGAGTAGTTAGACAAAATAATTCCCTTTCCTTTTCAACCTTCCAGGTTTTTGTTTTATATTTATATTTTTAGCTCTGAAAATTGGGTAATTTTCTTAGCATTTGTCCTCAGTCAGGTAATTTTATCTCACTTTAATCATGACCTTAACATCTCCATAGCCTTAAGACTATGAAGGAATTTTAGAGAGGATGAGTATGTGCATGCTTTTCCAAGTGTCTCAGCTCTGTGTTTTGCACATAGATAATGATGACAGAAGGCTTTTCTGTACACTTGATCTCACAAGAAGAGGTTAATGGAAAGTGAAAATGAGGGGTGTAGCTTGTTGCGCATGAGCTACGATGTCTTTGTTAGGAGCTTTGGTCAGGAGACACTTGCACAGCAAAACAGATTATGAGCTCTACCACTTATCCTGAGTACCAGGTATTCCCTGACCCTTCCCTTTGCATAAGTCACAGCTCTTTTATTAGCTTTATAGTTTGGGAATGACTACAGCTACACACACGGCTGGACTGCTACCAAACAGCCAGAGACTCTTTCACATCTTCTGCTCAAGAACAAAATGATGTCCTGGAAAGGTGCTGTGCATAAAGGTCACTTCTTCCATGACTTCCATGCCCTGAGAATTAACTCAAGCCAGCAAGGTCAATCTGATTATCTTTGGATCCAGGCATAATAATTACAAGCAAACTGTGACCAGCTACACTAGGATGAATCACTAGCTCTCACTCTGGCATGTGATTCCTCATAAGTTTATGTGATGAAAAGATTTTGCGACTGCTGATAAAGTTTACCTGACTGATTTTTTCAACAGAAGCAAACGCACTATCAAATTTCTATGCAATACTGAGGCATTGTAGCTGATGATTTGGTTCTGCAAAGCTGCAACTAAGAGAAAAGTCCTGCAAGAACTTTTTCCAAACAGTTTCACTTTTCAATAGCTGCATGAAGTAAAATAACAAGTGTGCAAGATGGAAGTGTTACCTGTGATGGAGCTAAGGAGGGATGTGAAATTTTGAGAACTCAAATTGGAAAATCTAGCAAAGTGGCTGGTACTCACATGAGACTTGTGAGGGTGATATTCCTGTTGGTTACCAGTTATTTCTCTCTGTTAGGTGTCAAGGAGAGATTCTCATTTCCTTTCCATTACAGTGACTGACTGTGAGGAGGCTATGGAGAGGTCTGTGTTTGGGCCTCTGCTCTCTGGCTGGAAGGCTTGAACAGGGCTAGATTCTGAGCTAGAATGGTTGGCTGCATATCAGCAGAAGTGCCATGAACTTTTTCTTTCAAAGGGCTCAAAGACTGCCTGTCCTTGGCAAGTTTTTTGAAGTCCATTGCTTGTCTCCGTTGATATTTCTGAATCTCAAGAAAACTTTGCAAATCAAAGGAGCTAAAGCCATAATCACTCCTCTAGTTCTACATTGGCTGAGGCTGTTTTGTATGGCAGGTTTAGCTAAGTGTCATTCAGCCTCTGATGCAGCCCCTATCCTCTCTGTTTTGTTTCTCAGACCTATGTCTGGATATTCCTTTCATCTTCAAAATCATATGTTTATAATCAGATTGAGTGAAGCAGGGACTGGCTCCTGCACAGAAGTGCAATACAGAACCACAAAATCTTTTAAGTTAAAAGGACCTTTTGGAGTAATTTATTCCAAATCTCTGCTAAAAGCAGGACCAACTTATGTTTGATAAGGTTGCTCCAGGCATTTTCTGTTTGAGTAGTGTGCCTCTCTCTACAGATGGACAGTCCACAGCTTTCCAAATTCTACAGCCTGTTTGTCTTTGACCATCCTCATTATAGGGAAAAAAAGCAAAAAACCTTAAAGTACCCAGCCCATTACAACTTGTCTTTTGCCTCTCATGCTTTCACAATGAGCCTCTGAGAAAAGTCTGGGCTGTCTTCTCTGCAACCTTGCATTAGGCAGTGGAACAGTTCAGTTCTCTTCCTGCTTTACCCTCTTTCTGCTTCAACTTGCACACCAAGATACTACAACCACTGACCAGCTTGGTGTGCCTCCACTGGAGTCGCTCACACATTTACCAGTGTCCACAACTGGATACAGTAGTCCAGATGTGGTCTTACACCTGATGACTGGAGGGGAAGAATCATCTCCTTGGAAGCCCTGCCCACCTTTATTCTAACCTAGCCCAGTGCTAGTTAATCCTCATAATTTTGAGGGTGCATTGGTGGCCAGTGTTCAGTTTTAATCCATCTCAACTCAATACTGTTTTTCAGAGCTGATTTACATGTCTAGGATATCGATGGCAGTTCTCTTTGTTATCAGCTGCAAACTTGCTGGCAGTATACCCCACCCTACTGCCCAGGTCATTCATAAAATTTTCAATCAGAGTTGGTCCCTGTATCAATCTCAGAGAGATACCACAATCTACTAGTGGAACTGTGGAATAATCTTTCTTGCTGCTCTTATCTTCCAGATTCAGGCTAAGCTTTGGCTTCCCTAGTTCCAGCTTTACATGCTTAGGTAGATAAAAATGAGAATTGCGTGCATAGAGAAAAGCATTAACGAAATTCTGTAACCCAGATTCTGAAAAGCAAGAATGCTATTAAGAAATAAACTGAAACCTGCTTAGGTTTAGGGCTGTGATACAAAAATTGGTTCTGTTGAGGGGTGGATACTGAGATACCTGGCAGAATAATATGATCCTCATGCATTTTTCATTTCAAGTAATAATATGTTTTCCAAGGACAGATTAAAAATCATAATGATTAAAAATAATTTTTTTGAAAGTGGTCCCAGAATTCTGTGTAAAGCAAACAATTAATCTGTTGTTTTATAAACCTGTGCTCAGATCCATGCAGGACTTAGATTTTTTTCTATTTTCATCCTGCAGAAAGGTTGAAACTGAGCAGTAGGCCCCTATCTTTAGCTGCACTCGGGTGTTTGGAATGTCAGTCCAGGTCAACACAAAAAGCACAAGCATCATTCACTGCCTGCTTTAAAACTATGCCAAGATGAGTAAATTGGAGGAGGGTTGTGCTGAGTAGTGACCCTGGGTCAAACACTGTGCCCTCTCTCTGGCTCCCAGGTCAGGCAGGTTTGTTGGCATGCTGCTGCACTAATGCCTCTGGAATGCTTTCTTCACACCAGCACAGTGTTCTCCATGTTAATTCTCACAGGTGAACAAAAGCAGTGACTTGTCCAATGGGCTGCTTTTTCAGCTGCATTGATGCCATGATCAGTCCTTCACCTGTATTGTATAGTCCTTAGCTGTAAATGGGTCTAAACTTATGGAAATAGGCAACATTGTGATCCCAAAGAAACAAAGAAAATCCCTCTGTCACAGGAGCAAGAAGTCAGTGTGTGCTGAAGAATAGGAGCCACATTCCCTATAGCATTTCAAGCATACAGCTCTTTCATCAGTTGGGGTATTTCCTGTATTTCCTATTGAGGAAATACTATTCAATTACAAACACTGTAATATTAATATAAAATAAATATGTCAGTTTGTCAATAATAGTGATAAGAATTTATATTAAATCTGCAGTTTTTGTTTCACTTAATAAGGTTTTGGCATAGAAGCAGTAATGTCTTTTTGTGAAATGTTCATATTTTTCAACTACCAGTTCATCTCCTAAGTGTTTAGTGTTCTATACGTGCCAATTTACAGTCTCAGCCTACTTGTGTTTGAGTCAGTTAGGATAAAGAGTCTTGCAGTAAGGCATTTGGAAACTTCTGCAGTGGAAAATTTAAGTAAAATGTATTTCTATTAGAGACTTGGCACATTAATCTCAAAAAGCACATACAAAACCAATTATTTTCTTACAAGATTTAGAAGAATAAGGATGAAATGTATGAATGTAAGAATCAGTGTATGCTGGAAAAATTTGAAATTGAGTTCACCAACCAATTAAAAAGACCTTAATCAGGTCTGACATTTCATTTCCTTATTATCTTGTTACATTCCTCTAAAAAATGAATCAATAAAGTAATGTTTTTTCATTCTCAAAAAAAGCAAAACAGTCTTCTTCATCGTCTTTTCTTTATAGATACATTAGTGCCAAAGTAAGTTGTCTAAAAAATAAAAATATATTTTCCTACATTCTGAATTAACTGATACACTGTATTTAGCATGCTATATGCAAACAGTATTAACCTGAATATAAAAAATTCCTTTTTCTTTGATCTTATTCATAACTCCCTTAAATATGTTTTATGAAATAACTTTCTGTCATTGTCATGTGTTTGATGTCTACTTCAAATATTTTTTTCTGTTTTAAAATGTATAGATTGAGCTGAAAAGTGGAATATTAAACATATTCTTAAGAACTGGCGTTGTCTTTACCCAAGTGGACCTTTGGTTGGGATTGTCTTATTGTGATGGGAAGTGGAATGAAGTGACCGTGAACAAGGAGGGTTCTGTGATTTCAGCCACTATGAATGAACTGAGAGAGCAGGCACTTGAACCCCGTGTTCAGCAGCTGCAAGTTAACTCACCTGTCTATGTAGGAGGAATCTCACCTGAGATTCAGAGTTTTTACAGAGAACTGGGACTAGAACAAGGTAAGATGACACCAAGAAGAACGTATGTTGTAGAAAACTGGTGTCACGCACCAGGTGGATGATGTTCTGCTGCTGATAATCTGAATTTATGAATGCTAACAGGAATTTTTCCTCCCACCCCTTGAGACTCTACCAGTTATCCCTGACCATCTAGTTTTACTTAGACCCAATCCTTTTTTAATGCTATAGAATTCTTCCAGTGATACCCAAGGCAGTCTGTCTGATAAAAGAGGGCCTGGAGTGTAGGAAATGGTAAAGTGAGATGCCCAACCAGATGATCTCAGGTCTTCAACAGATAATGCCAGTTCACAGAAACCTGTTTTACTCGATCAACTTGTGTCACTTGTGGATTTGGAATACAAAACCAGGGGGAGACAGTAAACATAGCTTTAATCACTGTAATGAATCTAGATGCTGCCCCTTGGAAGAGCAGCTGAGAGTTTTAGTCTTTTTAGGAAATACTGATTCTGATCTAAAACACGAGTATAAATGCCTCAACTTGGATTTTGGCTACAACTTCCATGATGTTTTCTTCATTATCAAAAGGAAGACAATCATATATTTAGCCATCAATACGACTGTTCTATTCTGGACAGGTCAAATTTGTAGGGAAAAGAGAGAGGCATTAATTGCATCCTGATACTAATGGTCTTCACAAAAGGATCTACTGTAGGAAGTCTAGCCAAAAGGTGTCTATTAAACTGGCTCTGTTTGGATGTGTTTTTTCATTACTTGTGAAACTGTTCATCAGTCATGGGGTGTTTTTCAGCTACTGTGGACAAATGTTTATCAGTCAGTAAGTGATTAGAGGAGAATTCAGTAAGTGACTTTGATGGCATGATCTCTGAATGTGCACGTTCAAGTGAGCTGTACTGGAGCTTTTTGATTTCACAGCTATAGAATTGTTCAAGACTATTCTTTTAAGTACTCTTCCAGCTCTAGTTATCACATATAATGTAATTTCCTTCGGGTTTTGTATGCATAATATTTATGGCCCAAAAGAGCTGGCCAGTCATACCCGGTCAATGTTGCCTCAGCAGATGGTGTAGCCTCGTGAGTGGATGAATTTGCAACTCCTAAAGCAAAGAGATCTGTGAATGAAGAATCTAGGGCAAAATTTATATATAAAGTGAATGTCTGAAGTGCATATCAAGACATATCATTAAATATTTTTTTCCCACCAAACCTCCTCAGCACACCACAAAATAAGATGGTGGTCATGAATTTATATTAGAAGATAAATATTATCTTAGGAGTTCCTAAGTGTAGTTTCAGGTGAGCAAGATTAGGTATTATTCCTTAAACGATGCTTTCATTTAGGTCTATAATGATGTAGTGGTGAGATAATAGGATCTTCCTATTTAGTAAAAATTTAGAAAGAGTTGTCTCAATTTATGGCTGCTTGATAGTTTTTTAATACAGGAATGTCGTGTTGTTCACAGCAAATAAGTGATAAATATTATTCTCCTCCTGCCTCACGTCTATGCGAAAGAAATTTTAGCTGGATTTGAGCCTTTGCATGACCTATCATGTGCCCTCCTGGGAGGTTCAAAAGAAAGCTACCTGTCAGGAATGTTTGTGAAAATTTGTACTATCTTTACTTATTTTGCAGCTAGTTGAGAATAATCAGGATTGCTTGGCTGATGTCAGTGAAAAATCTTCAAACAGTGATAAATGTAGCTAAAAAGATATTTAAAAATGATGTATTAAAATTGTAGAGAGTGCATCTCACTGCAAATCAAACGACTTCATTTTATCTTACGATTAGGATGTCTGCAAAGACTGGGACTAATTCTTTCCTCTGTCACAGACTAAGAAACTGAGCTGGTCACTGTGCACTACGAGTTGAACTTACATTAGGATGTACTCACTTTAAAGAGCAGTTTAGTGGTATTCCCTGTCTTGTGGAGAGAGAAGGTGTTTTAGAGGATATTCCAAAATGGATTTTTGCCCTCAGTACCTCTTTTTTTGCATGAACTGTGTATGGACTTTAGATTCTCAGTTCAGGTGGCTAAGGACAAATACTACTCTGATCTGTCATCTTGCAGTAATAAAGGCAATAAAAGTACATAACATATAAATAAGATAAATACTTTAGCTTTCACAAAGCTGAAGAGAAGCACCGATCTATGAGAGGCAGATTTTTAATTCACAAAGTTAATTCTTAAATGAATTGAATTCTTCAGTTTGGTTATTGCTTAGTTTGGTTTTGTGTTAAGCACCAACCGCTACTCAGATATGAGATCAAGTTAAGTTTTAACTACTGCATTCTGAATTTTGTAGTTGTGTTGTAACTGCAAGTAACTGATTTTACATATTTGTAATTTTGATAAGAATGTCACACATACACAGAAATATATGGATATATAAATAAATATAAAATTAAGCTTCTTAAATTTTTTATCATAAACTAGTAGTTTGGGGTTATGTTTCTGGAGTATGTTTATAAGCTGCTCATGATTTATGTCCCTGTTAGACAAAACTGATATGCCTCCATCTGATCTCCTGAAGTTAATTGTAATTTTGATCTAGATATTCTTTTCAGTTTGAGGGAGTATATATATTTAACAAAATAGGAGCAAGCAGCAGAAAGCTGATTTTAGAAGCCAGAGAATCACTTTTATGGTAATAATTTCAAAGTGAGAAGTGATGAAAGAGAAAATGGAAAGGTATTTCCTTGTGGGACAGAATTGCTGATAGGGAAAGTGTAGATCAGTAAGGCAGGAATTTACCAGCTTAGTGTCTTGAAAGTGGAGACAGAATGTCATGTTGAAAGTCAACATATTCACATTACAGTCTTTAATGTTGAAAATATAGAATTGAAAGGAGGAGAAGTGTTTCTTAATGACTGAAGCTCTTTACATGGTACTAATCCCTTACTGTTTGCTAGGTTTCGGTGGTTGCATGAAGGATCTTAAATTTACACGAGGGGCTGTCGTTAACTTGGCATCTGTGTCCAGCAGTGCTGTCAGAGTCAATCTGGATGGATGCCTATCAACTGACAGTGCTGTTAACTGCAGGGGAAATGACTCCATCCTTGTGTACCGAGGAAAAGAGCGGAGTGTTTATGAGAGTGCTCTGCAACCATTTACAGGTAGCGCATTGGTTCCTTAAATAAAATATATCATTTTCACTCCCTTCTTTACTAATGTATTACTATGTTCAGTGTGTTTTTTTAATCTTTTGCTTCCTCTATCGTTCTCAATGTCCTTTGAAGAATACCTCTATAGGGTGGTTGCCTTAAGTGAAGGAGGATCAGTATCCAGTGCATGGACCCATGTTCGAACAAGAGAATCAGGTAAATATAATTTTAAGGTTTCCTCATTCTTATTTTTCATAAGCTATTTAATGTCGGGTGGAAGGTGTTCAAGAACTCTTTGGACACAGTCCTGTGCTCTGTGGTCTGGGATGATCCTGCTTCAGCAGGGAGGTTGGACCAGATGACCCAAGTGGTCCCTTCCAACCCGACTGATTCTGTTATTCTGTGAAGATAATCCAACCAAAACAATTTTGATTAGTTAACCTTGCATAGTGATTCTGACGGGGGAAACTGCTTAAACAGGTACCAGATTACAGTTATCAGCTGTAAAGTGTTCAGGCAAGTATTTTCTTCTCATAACTCGAGGTATTTTTCAAATCTTTAGTAGATTATGCAATTAAGGTCAGTAAAGGATTGAAATGCATTAACTGAGTACGGGCAATCATGTATTTGTGTTCATACATGCACATCTAATGTCACATTACATGAGTAGGCTGGAGTAAGTTAATCTGTATTTTCCTACATATAACTTAATGTTACAAAATCAGGTGTAGAGAAGGGTGGTACTGGGATAGCAGGCACAAGCTGTGGAAAATAAGAGGACATGTAGTTGCTGGGGACAGGGTGGTCTTGTGAAAGTTGTTCTTTTAAATGACCCACACATGGGTGTGCTGCTCAATGCTGCTGAACAAGGATTTTTTAGCAAGTAATCCATAGATTGTGCATGAAAATGTGACAATATTTACTAAAACAGAAACACGTACCTTGTTGAGAAGGTTTCAGAGTAGGAAAATTATACATTAAAGATCAATTTTTTAATGTGTCTTTTGAAGAAAACTTAAAAAACTTAACCTCTTCAGTGCTTTTGCAAACTTTATCATGCCACTAAGATTTTGAAGATTTAGTTTTGTGTATTTTACTTCGCTACTATTTTACTTTCCCTCTTCTTGAAATTGAAACCCAATTGCATTCTGTCAGTGCAGAGCATTCTTTTGATGTAAGTCATCCAATGTATCACCGTAAAAATTATGCGATACATGCATAAATACTGGACTTGCAGATGCATTCTTATACTGTACCTATACTTTATGTGCCATCCAGAAGGGTCAAAATATATGCATATTTGCATGCCAGCCATCTGACAACTGTAAAGTTTGCCACAAATTTATGTTTGCAAGCTGACCCCAGCACTGAGCAGTCCGTGTTCCCTGGAGTTGGACAATAATTGCGCTATTTAATGATTTTTGAGTTGGTTTTGTTATATCCCTTATGAAAGACCATCTGCTGTACAGTACCTTACCTCACCCTGTGATACACTTCATAACTAATGAAATCAAAATATTGCTGTAGTAACAGGAGGTTTTCAGAGTATGACATTCTTTACAGAAGAATCACAACTTTCAAGTATTTTGGTACTTTCCATGCTGGTACCCTTCTTACAAAAAACAAGGCTGCATTCATATTTAAGAAGCTAAACAGTAAAATTACCTACAAATAGGCTATTTGATGGTAAGAAAAGCGAGTGATAATCAGCGGGGTGAGGGAGTCCACATGCATCTACAGCAAACTCATCATCCATCATCCTGCCATGGTGTTCCTTGGGTCTTTCCTGTGCATCCCTTGCGCAGCAGTCTGTGATGAAGCTGTTACTGACCAGACCTTAACTTGGCATAGTAATATCCAAGAAATAGTTACAGGTTATAGGAAATGGAATGATTTCTTTTTATTAGCAACTTTATGCATATATGATTTTCCAGTTCTTTAAAGCATTTAAATTTTTCTTTTTATTTTCTGTTTTTAAACTTTTTGTAATATGGAATGATTAGAAGCAAAGGATTTAAGGATTTTGCTAAAAGGCCTTAAAAATCTCTGCTTTGCCCCAAGAAAGGTGCATGGCATTGTGGAAATAAAATATGTATGTGGCAAATAAACGGAAGAGCTTTAATTTTTTTAAGGACTTCTGTAAAAGAGAATGGAGATTTTTAGAAGTGTTTCATAATTGTGGCATTCTGTGGCTTAGATACCCAACTGGTAAATATCAAACTCTTCTCTACTGCAGTATTGCCTTTCTTCCTTTGGCTGTATTATTATAATGCCTGTGCTTGTTAGCTACATACAATCCACCTCCTCTCTTTGTGAGTGATGCTTAAATATGTTTGATACATGAAATGTTTTTGGAAAATTGCAACAAGACAAGAAGGAATGTTATGTAGATGGAGTTTTGATGGTTTTGAAATATAGCTTAAACCGAATAGCTCAAGATGTGCAGTCATATTAAATCAGTGCTGAAAAGTTACAACTCTAATAAATTGTATTTATGCTAATGGTTGAGTCTGATTTACTGCAGCCATTAAAAGTGAAGAATAGGGGCAATAGTCTCCTTAGAACTGCCATTTTCTCTATTTTCTATTTTATCCTTCTACAGTTCCACAAAATGTGCCAACTCCCTCAAGAGTTCACAGTATAAATGGTTACAGCATTGAGGTCACCTGGGACAAACCAGCTGGGGTCATAGGTGTAATTGAGAAGTACATTTTGAAAGCATATGAAGTGGATGGTCCCACTGTACCCATCACCAGTGCTGAGCTTGCTGATGCTGGTATGCTCACAGGTAAATGGTGTTAAGTACCATTTTTTTGGCATATCTAATAACACAGGATGCTTATCCCCTTTTGTTGATCTATGCTACTTGTCTGTTTTTGTGTATACACAGCATAGATAACGTTTGGAAGGATAATTATTTGTGTCAGCATCCTCGTAGTGATGTACTGATTTCAAAGAACAATAGAAATTAAGATACAACTCAAATACTAAACAATTCCCAAACTATAAATACTAAAAAACAATTCAAAATCTATTTATGATCTGGGGGGAGAAATACTGTTTTATGTTTGCTTGAATTTGCTTAGTATATGTGATTTTTAACCCCTTCCCTATTGTTCCATCCAGTTCACCTAAATTGTTCTGTGGGTCCCGTATGATACTGTTTGACCTGATGTATGCAAGCACTTGATATAGGTGCCTAATTTTGATCATATAAACCTAACTGATTTCAGTAGGAACTACCATATATTTGTGTTAATCAAGTGCTGTGGTTGATGCCACTGGGATGTGAAGTTAAGTTATTATAAAATTAAGAAATTTGTAGCTTTGGATTTATGGGGTGAGAATGTTGTAGAGAGCATTTTGGGACATTTCTTCCTGCCAGGATAGTGTGGATCTGCTGCTCTCTGTGAACAAAATGCTTTTTCTGGCTGCTACAAAGTTCCCTGGGAAGGAAATAGAGACAAGAATCTGGATTATATTATGTGATGACTAAATGACGCAATAGTGAAGGCTGGTAGATTCATTTTTATGATCTGTAATTCATAACAATTCAAAAAGTGGTAATGAAGCAATGCTCTAAGCTGGTGCGTTGGTTTGGCCCAAGTTTGGGTATCAGTCTTGGAAAGTGTGTTAACACCTCATCCACTGTGTTATTTCCTGAAGACCAGGTACTAGTTTTTGCATAAGTGTATATGATTTTGCTTTGTTTCTCTGCCATAACCTATGTATACGTTTTCAAGGGAAAAATTGCACATATTTTATTTTCTCCGATTTGAAATGTCCTATTTGTGACTAGTGAACTTACCAGGACTGCATGGGCTTTCTATCCTCACTGTGATTTGTTTAATGACCTTGATGATTTCAACATTCTTTATCTATGCTACAAGGCAATACAGATTATACTGGCAGAAATTAAAGACAGAGACATATGGATTAGGTGTTTTACTCGCAGAACCATTTTAGTCAGAACCCAAATGTTGTTTATGTTATTTAACTTATTTGGCATTGTGCCATGATCGTCTGTCAGGATTAGGAAAATGTCTCCTCTAGGCTGGGCAGGTAAGAGGCTATCTGCCTGCAGCTTACAGGAGACAGAAGAAACAATGTACCTTTAAATACATTAAATGAAGACAGTACAGTAATTTCACAATTATAAGGCGCACCAGATAATAAGGTGCACTTCCAGGTTGTCGGCAAGTTTCCGAACTTTTTCCATATATAAGACACACTGGAATATAAGGCGCACTTTTTTTTTGCAGCGAGGATCCGCACACAACAAAGTAATGAATTAGTAACAGAATTGCACAATCACAGGGTTTTCTGGCAGGTACTCAATTTGCAAACAGTTTTCACGGATTGGTGTAGCCTTTAAATGCAGCCCCAGGTGCCCTCCCTGTGCCGCAGGCCCTGGCACTCCTGTCCGCCCCTGGCGCTGGCTGGCATGGCTCTCGCGGCTTGACTCCTCGCCTCTGCAGCTCTCAATTGGTTGGCAAATTTCGGAACTTTGTCCATATATAAGGCACACCGGATTATAAGGCGCACTTCCAGGTTTCAATCAAAATTTTAGTCAAAAGGGTGTGCCTTATAGTCATGAAATTACTGTAAATGGATGCTGGCTCTTTAGCCTATTGCAGCAGATAGAATCATCAAGGTTGAAAGAGACCTGTAATATCATCAAGACCCATCATCAACCTAATACCAGCACTGTAATCCCTAAACCACATCACCTATGACCAGATCCAGACATCTCTTCAACACCTCCAGGGACGGAGATTCCACCACCCTGGGCAGCCCATTCCAATGCCTGTCTACCCAAACAGTGAAACTTGTTTATAATATCTAATCTGAATTTACCCTTTCTCAGCTTGAGGACATTTCCTCTTGTCCTCTCACTGTAGGCACAGAAGAGACTGTCCCCCATCTCACTACAACCCCCCCTCAGGGAGCTGTAGAGAGCTGTCAAATAATGCAAAATAAAATTATGGAATCGTAGAATATCACGTTGGAAGGTAGCTCAAGGATTATCTGATCCAATCGTTCTTGGCAAAAGCACCGTCTAGACAAGATGGCTCAGAACCCTTTCCAGCTGAATCTTAAAGCCCCAGAGCTGGGGAATCCACCACTTCTTGGGAACACTATTTCAGTGGCTGACTATGCTCATTCTAAAATTTTTTGTCTTGTGTCCAACTGTAGTCTCCCTAGGTGTAACTTGTACCCATTACCCTTGGTCTTTTCCATGTGATTCCTTGTAAAAAGGGACTCTCCATCTTCCTTGTAGCCATCCTTTAAATACTTGAACATGTTGATAAGATCTCTACTGATCCTTCTTTTCTAAAGACTGAACAAACCCTATTTTCTCAGTTTTTCTTTATTTGACAGGCTACCAATCCTTTGGTAGTCTCTGTCACCCTTCTCTGGACTCTCTCCAGCTGGTCCACATCTTTTTTTCACAGCAGGTTCCAAAACTGTTCCAGATGTGGCCTGACAAGAACTAAGTAGAGGGGAATAAAGACTTCTTTATTTCTATTAGAGATGTCCTTGTTGATGCAATCAAGCATCCTGTCGGCTTTGTTTGCCACAGTAGCACACTGGCCACTCATACAACACAAAGAACTCAAGAATGTCTGTGTTCAAATTATTGATCTATGTGACTGCGTCAGATTATGACGCTGAGATGAGCTCAGGGTTGGTTGGACCATGGTGCTTTTAACACCAATGTTGTAGGATCAATCTCTGTGCAGGCCGTTCACTTAAGAGTTGGACTTCATGAGTCTTGTGGGTCTTTTCCAACTCAGAATATTCTGTGGTGCTTTAGATGCTTAGGAAGAAAGTATAAGAAATGTGCTAAGCATAGAATGAGTCTTCCTGTTAGTACCAATTCAGCTAGTTAGTTGTGGAATTCTTCAGCTGAAAGCTACATCTGGACCATTCTGCTTAATTGTCTATGGTAGAATTGTCTTTATTTTTTAATACATTTATTCTTTCTGTTTCTGTAACTGCTGTGGGAGTAATTGTTCCAGTTCAGTTTTGTGTAAGATGTTCTTCCTCTTGTTATTTATAACTCCTGCCCAATAGTTTAGTCTTGTATTTTCCAGTTTGGGCATTGTATGAAATTTATAATTCATGTCGTCATGGTGAGGTCAGAGCTGAGACAAGTGTAAATTAAGTCACTGAAGTAATTTTACTTTAGTCTATTGATTTCAGTGAAGCCTACACAGGTGAGCAAGTCAGTGGATATTGAGAACTAGTTACCCACAAATATGAGACTCCCAGGAGAAGGCGTATCTTTCCCTGATGAATTATCTTTCCTGGTTAATCAAAAGTTGGCATAAACACAGAACCCCACAGAAGAGACTGTCTTTGCTTACTTTTCTTTCAAGTTTGCTGTGAACAAAGTTTTTTGCTTGTTCTCTCCTTAATTTCAGGGACATTTCCTTACAGATTACTTTGTTCCATTCCATGAGAAAATGCTGCAGTAAACCAAACAGCCAGGCTTGCTAATGCAACAGCAGAAAGGCACCACAGCTCTCTGTGGGATCATTGATAAAGAAACTATGATATTTTTCCATGCCCTCTTATAAACTTTCATTCCCTGTCAAGCCTAGGCACTGCTATTTGAAATGTATCTGAGGTCACCAACAACCTCTGTCTTATGTTTTTCCTTGCATCTTGTTAGGCCCATTAGTTGTGTTTTGGTTTATACTTAAACTGTAAATTCTTTTCAACAATTACAGTAGGGTCCTGAGTCATAACTGGAACATAGTAACAAAACGTTAAGAGCATTACCCATTTCTCAGAAGGCTGTACTATGTGTATCACATTCAGAAGAACCTCTTGTACCCTTGTCAAGAAGAAGAAAAGCTGAGCTAAATATTAAAAGTAAAATAGGTCTTTAAATGCACATAATCCCACAGTCTCAAAGGCCTATTTCTGACTCTTCAGAAAGCAAAATCCTTCAAAATCTGACCCTTGTAATCTTCCAAAATGTCAAACTGTTTTTTCATTTCATCCAAGAAAGGAATATTCATCAGATTTAAATCCTTAAAATGAGGTTCTGACTGTTGAACCATGAGTTTATTGGATAAGGTGATGTATTTCAACATAGTGTTCAGTATCTATATTCTAGGATGACAGTATAAAGTTAGAGTGTAAATCTTTGGGATTCAAAAAATACCATGCTTCCCATATTGCCTTCAGAGAAGCATGTAGTAACATTGATGCACTTTTGATGCAGCTGGTCACGCTCACAGAGTGATAAAGGAAGTACAGAGTCACTGCATGAAAGAATTTTTTTCCTAAAGGCTGGATTACTTTTTTCTGCATTCTGGTGCATTCCACATGCTGACATAAAAATTTGGAATATAAATGAGAATCAGTATTTTAACAAATGGAAGAAGCTTTAGAACACACTGTTTCAGTGTAGTCTGTCATCAGCTTTTGCTTCTAATTTACTTTGGAATCTAGACTATCACAGGGTCATTTGGGTTGGAAGGATTATCCAGTGCACTCCCCCAGCTCAAGCAAGGCTGACTGGAGGAGGTTTCCCAGAACCACATCCAGTTGAGTTTTAAATATCTCCATAAATGGAGATACTTCTCTATGAAAAGCCTGTTCCAGGCTTGGTCACCCTCACAGTCAAAAGTGATTTCCTGTGTTATCATTTAATTTTTTCCCCAAGGAAGTTCACAGCACCAAAACTGACAGAGTTCAAGAAGAGTTTGGGCTCTCAGACACGTCATGGTGTTGTTGGGGTTGTCCTGTGCAGATGCAGGAGTTGGACTCACTGATCACAGCATCATTTATGTTGGAAAAGGCCTCTAAGATCATTGTGACTCATGATCCTTGTGGGTCCCTTCCAACTCAGGATATTCTCTGATACTATGATTCAGTTATTTCAATTTGTGTCCATTGGCTTTTGTCATGTTACTGGGCACTACTTAGAATAGTCTGGCTGCTGCTTTGTTCCCTCCCATAAGGTCTTTATACCTTTTGATAGTTCACCATAAGCCTGGTCTTTCCTGAGATGACCAGTGCCAGCTCTCTCCCTCTTTCTCAGAAGAGATGTGCTCTAGTACCGTCTTAGAAGCCCTTTTTGTAATCATCCAGACTTGCTGAGGGTGCACACTTCCCCCATCATCAAAGTCAATGATAAAGGTATTGAACAGTATTCCGGAAGCCTTGGATACACCCGGGCTTCTGTGTTTTGTGCCAGTGATCACAATCCTCTGATGCTTCTCTTGTCAAGCACATGCAAAATCCCCATTTTATAATTCAGATTTCTCTCACTATAGAATTTAGGAGATTGACCAGCCTCTAAATGATGGGCTCTAATGATATCTACAGATAATAATGAAGTAAAAAGTGCTGCAAAAGAACTCAGACACAGTTGATATTTATTCCACTTAAAGATTTCTCTCTCAAGTTTGTATGATTCTGCAGTTCATCCCACCTCTGTCATTGCTGCAACAGCTGACGGCTGATGTTTTGGCTGCACATGTGGTTATGAAAAAATTGTGGTCGACAGCTGCCTTTCCCTCCTTCCTGTGACACGTCTTCATAATTACTTTTCATCTTTTAGTCTTTTATGCTCAGCAGATGAATATCTCAGGAAAAGTTAATTTAATGATTTAATGTTGTTAATCAAAGGGTCTGAGCTGTGCTGTGGTTTTGAAAGCTCTCTAGCTGCAGAGTCTCTCAGAAAAGGAGACAAAGCCGTCTGCCAGTGACAGATCAGCAAGGGCTGGACAGTGGGACCATAGCAGTGGGGGAAGCTTGCTGCCAGCCTGGCAAATGCCCATGCTCTGGCAAATGCTGTCAGCTGAGAGATTGTCCCTCCAGGGGGGAGCTCTGCCAGTCACCTACCTAAGCAGTCTGCATCTTTGGGACCAGCCTCTGCACACTGGCTGGTCCCTCTAATGGGTTTGGGGATCACTGTCTGAAATGGGTAATTTCATCTCTGTGGGATGAAATGAACAGTTATTGAAGATTGTGTTAGATCCTCACACAAAGCACCACTTGTAATGGGTTAGCTGCACCACCTAATCGGTGATTTGTCTTTGTTTTCTTCTGCCTTCATGCAGAGTTAGGATTAAAACACAAAGGAGACGGATTTCTTGTTTGGACTTGATTGTTTATTAAATCTTATCCAAAGTACAGAGAGTTCTGCAACACTTCTAGCTACCAGCTAAAAGCGAGCAAAATGGAGGTGAATCTAGTTAGTTACAAGTTTTAAAGTTTTAAAAAGTTAAAGTTTAAAGTTAAACAGTCCAGTTAAAAGCTAACACCTATATAATTTATATTTTGGACCCAATAACCAAACACCTGTGACCTGCACTGCGGGATTTTCTGTTCAACCAAAAACTACTACATGAAAGCATGAAGAAGAAGGAAGAAGGAGGAAAGAGACGACGCTCAAGAACCTTCATCTTGTCCCATACCTATTACTATATTCCTATATTCCAAAAGTTCAAATTCAAAACCTTTCACTATGTGAAATTGCAAGCTTTTATTCTAACTCTGTCACTCAAATTTGGAAGCCTTCTCCAGGACCTCAAGGCAAAAGCAGTGTTTTCCTGGGAGTCAATGTCAATAAGCCCAAAAAGGTCAAAACTCCCAAACTTCTAAGTTCCAACAATGGAGAGTTTGCTGCATGAAGCCATTGGTGAATTGCTCTCATGCACTTGAAATGACTTGAAAGCTCTTGGTTTGCACAAATATTTTACACTCAAAACATTCTTATACTGCAGTTAATGAGATTTAAAAAAATACATAGAAAAGGCTTACTGCAACACAACTAAGATGAATGTATGTAGAGCCAGAGCAGTAGGAGGACTCCCAAATACCTGCTCTAAGCTGAGACAAATTTCTAAAGTTGTAAAACTTCGTATGTAGATAAGAGTGTTTGGCTGGGGCAGCTACTGCAACAAGGGGTAGCTGACAGACTTGTCTATGCCCATTAGGTTTCTGTGAGATGTCAGGTGGTGCTTGAACTCCTAGTGACTCTAAGTCAGAGTGGCAGAATGTAGGTTCCCTTCTCCTTTCATTTAGCTGGCTTAACAGACTAGTGGCATATTTTTCAATATATGAATTTTAAAACATTAATTATATTAATATTCTACAGTATTAAGATTCAAATTTGATTGAGTTTAGACCTAAATGAATCTTATTTACAGTCCAATGCTGTTGTATAAATTTATTCATACAAAATGTAAATTGTATGATTAAATAAACCTGATCATTTTATCAAAATTACATCAACTCTTAGATACATACTCATACTTTTATTAATAAAAAGTTAATTTCTTAATGTTTTTCAGGCTAGAAAGGATTATTTTTTATAGACGTGTTAAAAAAAATTGCAAAAAAGTAAATAGTATTTCTTTGCCTCTCTACAAACTTTAAAAAATAATCATACTCCAGAAAAGAAGCAACGATGGAGGTATTTGGAATGATCAAGGCCAACACAGTGATAGATATTACAAAACCAATACTGTCTGTGGTTAATTGACTCTTGGTGCAAAATTGCATTGTTCAGTTAAGGTTTTCTGCAAACTAAAGCAGCTGGAGAGTTCCCTGTGCTATGGGGAATGTAACAGGTTTCCTTGAACCACTGCAAACTGAATTGCATCTTCAAAGATAGTGGAGCCTGTGAATGGTTTGTTATGAAATATTTCTGTTGGGAAAGAGGGTCTTTCAAGCCACCTAAATGCAACATCTAAACTAAAACTTTTGTTTGTTCTTATAAGCCAAAGAGTTGGAATAGGTGCCCTCATGTTGAATGGCTCTTCCATTTTATGACTCATACTTACTTAGAAGATGCTTTAAAAATGCAGATGTATGTGACAGATTGATGTGCACAGGCTTTTGGTTCTGAAATGCATATGTGGAAGACACATATACTTAAACAGTTTTTTGCTACAATCCGTCAAAAACAAAGTCAGTTGAGGACTTCCTTTTCTGATCGGCGGACTGTGATTAAGTGTGCTGTGGCGATGATGCATCTCAACACACAAGTGACTTTGTTGGTCAGATGCTGTAGGACCTCAGGCATTCAAGTTAGCTAAATAGCCTGGGTTTGGGGAGGAGAGATTTGGCAATTTTTGTTTTTAAAGCTTTGGAAAAGAATAAAGGTTAATCATGGTCAAGTGTTGCCTCAGTTGCAGTAGGTGTATTTCAAAATAGGTCCTCATGAAATAGCAAAGAAAAGTCCCTTTGGCAAAAAAATAATGCACTCAGTTTTTATGAACAGAATATTAGCCCCCATGCTGTAGTGGTAAACCTTTTTTTAATTATTTTTAATTTAATTTTTTTTTTTTTTTTATGAGAAGTACTAGTTTTCCACTCAAAATGTGCCAGAATGCTGTGGAATATGGCTGTGTTGTCTAAACGTATGAGAACTCCTTTGTGAGGTCCTGAATAAAAGAAATGTCTGCCTTATGGAGAAGTGAAGGAAAAAAAGCTGGATATGTAATCTTCTTATATAGTGTATGCATTAGAACATTGAATGGACATAAATATGCAACTGACTCAGACTAGCCCCATTTTACCATAAATTCATTGTTGACCTCTTTGCTATTGCACATATCCATGTTGTTCTCCCTCCCCTGCTAGAATTAACCTAGCATTTTCTCTCTTGCACAACTCTAAACCTTGACTTTCAATATTGCAAATAATTAAAGACCATTTAAATAAAAGTATAGAGAATTAAATACTAGTTTTGCATATAAAGTGTGCTTAATGTTCTAGGTGTGATTCCAGATCATTCTTTTAGACTGTTAACTTTACATTCATATTTAACAAATGACATTATTCAGTTTCATGAGGTCACTGTGTCAAAATGTCTGTGTTAGAACTTTAATTTATTTCCAAAGGTTCTTTGGGCAGATAGGAGTGGTGTGTTAAAATGATTTAGCATCTCCACTTCCCCATGTGTATTTTAAGGCTTCAAATGTAGTCTATGATGTAAATTTTGAGTCTAGTTGAACTCAGCTGCTCTGTAGTGGCAGACTGAATGCATGGGACCCATATCCCAAAAGTATAAGGCTGACCCTCCTCTTAAATATTGATGATGTCTCTAATCCTATCTCCTGATCGAAGTGACAATTTATCCACCTCTCTCCTGTTAGCATTAATAGAATACATGCAAGTGTTGCCAAATTTTGCTTTGTTAGCATCCCATCTTGAAAAGCCTGATGGACTCTTATCAGATCAGCATTTATTGGGTATAGACAAGAGATGCCAGTCTGAGAGTGTAATAAGTGAGGAGTTAGGAAAAGTTTTTTTGAAGCTGTCAGCCAACTTCATTAGATCATAGGCTATTTTTTACTGCAAAATTTATTTTGCTGTTCTTTAAATTAATTCACGTGTATCAGTGATGATCTTTGCTGTGTGACTGCTGACTTCGTATTTCAGCATAGTCAGGTGCTGAGTGTAAATTTCACTGGCTGACTGAAAGTGCAGAGGAAATGAGTGGGTAATGAGAGCAGAGCAGCCAGTTCTTTAATTGAATTAAAAGCCGGGTGACACCAATGCAGACACCTGTCCAATTACAGACAGGCCAAGGTGTTTACCATTGCTGTACAAGCGATTTGAAGATGACAGAAATCTTTCCGCCCACAGATTAACATAATGAAGGAGAACAGATTACAGTGGATGCTGGCCAAACAGATAGGATGGCAGCTGAGAAAAAAGTAGTTTGCTGAAGTATGTAAATAAAATCTGTGCACTTTCTATTGCCTACCTGTGCACATCTGTTTCTTTGTTGAAAAAAAATAGTGCAAGAGTACACATGAAAGAAAAACATTAATTAGGAAATGAAAAAAATATTTTTAAGTTGCTGCCTTTGCTGAATGATTTTTTAAACAAAAACCTCCTGTAGCAAAAGGGTTTGCTTGTTTCTTTTTTTTTCATGTAAATTCTTTCAGCCTTTCATAAACCTACCCATGCAATGGGAAGTCTGTTGTGCTGCAGGTGTTTCGTATAAAACCTTCCTACTTTGTCAAAAGTAAACCAAACACCCCAATCCAAACTTTCTACAACTCCTGGCATCTTTTTGGATATGTCCGATATTCTGCCGCTCTTGGTGCCTGTAGACGTACAGGATGTCTTCAATGAGGAAATGCAAGGAGCATTAATTTATTGCTTCAAAAGAAACAAATGCTGCAAGTGCTAAATCTACAAATCAAACTAAATTTCTTCCTAAAGCACCATGGAGTGGATAGAGAGATGGTGTAGATACAATGCAATGCTCCTCTTGGCCAGGAATTTGCAAGTGTCACAGTTAGAGGATTTGGTTCTTGCTTGTGTTTATTTGTGGAGGTAATTCTCAAAGCACCTTTTATAGTTTCCTGGGTTTAACTCTCTATAGTCTGGAAATAAGTGGAAATGTTGCCTTGTGTAAAAATTATAGTGTTTAGACTAATGAAATTTCTGTGATGCAGAATTTAGTGTAGCTTGCAATACTTTGCAAGTAATGCCTAAAAGGGGATCATACAATAAAGCTGAAAAGGAACTTTTTGCAAGGGAATGTAGTGAAAGGACAAGGGGTAATGGCTTTAATCTGAAAGAGTTTAGGTTTAAATTAGACATTGGGAAGAAATTTTTTTACTGTGGGCATGGTAAGGCACTGGAACAGGTTGTCCAGAGAAGCTGTAGATGCCCCATCCCTGGAAGTCCTCGAGGTCAGGCTGAATGGGGCTCTGAGCAACCTGGTCTAGTAGGAAGTGTCCCTGCCCATGGCAGGGAGGTTGGAACAAGATAATCTTTGTGGTCCCTTTCAACCCAGACCATTCTATGAAAACATTATTTCCTATTTTCTGTGTTTTTTATGGTTCTTAAAAATATTTTCCTTCCATCACAGAAAGATTACAGGGACATTTCTTTGATGGTGACCGACACAGCATTCTTCTTCTCTCCTGTCACACTTAGATTGGATGTCATACAGCTCCACTGTTAACTGGGGATTTGCAGAATCAAAACTATAACCAGAGCAAGCAGATGCTGGTCAACTGGTTTTATTTTATCACTATTCTGAAGTAAAAGTGATTACTTCTGAATATCTCTCAATTTGTATGAGTAGAAGTGCACCCCAGAGAATTCAAACAGAAAGATCATTGCTATGCCAACCTTTGAAGCTTATGATTGATTGCAAGAAAAAAGCGTAAATGTTACTAATTCAGTGAAAGCTAATCTCATATTTTCCATGTGAACACACCTATTAATAAAGACAATATAAACATGTACAGACTGATGGTTCTACTCAGAAAATAATATATTTGTTGCTGTAGCTGTTAATTTCCGGCATCAAATTCTCCATGCCCTTTTTGTGATTATAAAGGGCTTATGTGGGGAAAAAATATATTTCTTTTAATGAAACGCAATTATGTTGCATTCTGTTAGTGTAGTAACCCAGTGAAGAGCAATAATAAGGACTGATTTTGTCTACGTGTTTATGTACATGTAATGCTGGAGAGATTTTCAGACTTCTTGTACTGTGGGACAATTGGCCGGAACTTACAGTTCTTTGACGTGCTGTTGTTTTTTAAATTGATTTGCAAAATCCTAGTGTTGGACAGTTTTGAAATAACATAGTTTGCTATAAATTTTATTTTTTTAATGAAACACCACATCGATTTTGCTAGATCTGTGACAGTCGAGGTGAGAACATGTTTTGAAATAAAACTCGGCAAGAATTGGCCTTCTTTTAATTACTTCTGCATTTAGATTTTATATTACTTTGGTGTTGGACTTACTTTGAAGTGGAAACTGGCAATGTTTCTTAAAATTACTCTAAACTAAATTTTTCCCCCTGTAATGCTTCTGTATATGATAGTTCAAAATGTTGCAAAACTTTCTGAAGTGGTAAGCAGTGATTATTATTTGTTCTAACAAGGAGCTGATTGATATGTGAGAATTTAGTAACTTCTCTTCACTAACATAAGCAGGACCTGAAATAGAATAAGGCCCTAGATCTTTTCCTCTTGGGTACTGTGTCACCTGAATTATGTTACTGTTGTTAGTGTAGCAAATGTATGGTCTGTGTGCTGCTACTGAATGGAAGATAAGTGGGATGTTCCATAAAAAAGGAGATTTTAGTTTATGGATTAATAGGGACATCGTTGGAGTGGACGCGTTAAAAAAAATTGTTCTGGGAGACAGTGAAAATTCTTCAGAAAAACAAAATGAATAAATGAAAAAACTTTGAGACAGGGATTAAGGAAAAAAGTCCTTCACTGTCACGTTAAAATATACACCTCTGTTTTGAAGTGGTATCTCTCTGAGTGAGCATAACTAAAGAAACACAGGTGCATCTTAACTACTAAAAATGGAATAAAATATAATTTGCTCTTAAATTATTTTGTAAAATTTAAGTCACGGATAATAGAAATGAAACCTTAAATAATTTTTCTTTTCCACCTGTAACAGTAGGAGCCTGCAACAGAAAAGTTTATTTTCCCTCTGCGTGTGTCTGCATGCAATCAGACTGTACACTGTACATGCATAACACTTGGCTTTCTTGTGTTGTAGGGGTATTGAGGGGCTTGCATCCCTTTACAAACTATGCTGTAACCCTAACTGCTTGCACTTTGGCTGGCTGTACTGAGAGCTTGCATGCATTGAACATCTCCACTCCACAAGAAGGTAAAGTAATTTCAAAGGTCTTGACTTCCACATTTCAGTCATGAATAATAAAACAGGAGAAGAGCTAAACGCTGCAAAGCCATTTGCTGGAAAACCCCAACCTAATTTGATGACAAAGTGCATTGCCAGACCATAATTGCTCCATTTTTTGGGGGGTGCGAAAATGAATCAAACTCCATACCCTTTAATGACATGCATCTTTAATAGCTGTAATGCAGATTAATGGGCTTTTTAATTGCTGTTACATTGTTCATGCAAGAGCCTTGTCATTAATATGAAGCATCTGAAAGATTAATGAAAGCTTCCTCATTTTACTATGGCTCAGAAGTAAATCTAGAGACAGTCTGACTAAAAAGAATTGATTGTATGGCACAGTATGAAATTGAGAATCAAACGGTTGATTTCCATGGTTTCTTTTAACCACTAAATGCCAGCAATAGGCAACAATTATTTCAGTGTGATGAAACTGCCAAATGCCAATTGAGTTATTTATTAATTGCTGTTCAGATTTTCCCCTTTTTTCCCTAAGCACTTTTACATGTTGTTGTGCTCAAACTTAAAGGTTGTGAGTGTAAATTAATGCTTCCTATGCTTACATTAAGAACTAGGGCACAAAGAAAGAAAAAATGCATTCAGTTCTGACTTTAAAGTCTAGGCTGATATGTAATGCATGTCAATTACTGGAAAAAATGCCCAAAAATATCAGTGGCATATCTAACTTCATTCTCAATTAAACATAAAGTTCACATCTCCAGGTTCTGTTATCCTAAAGCCATATTAATCCAGTTAAAATAATCAGTTACTCCAAATCTATATCAGTAGAATAATGAAGACATTGACATGTATTTATTGGACAGTAGTTAATCTTCCATGATGCAAAGTAGTTTTCAAAATTCCCTCCCTCCCACAGTTCTTTGTTTTATCTTCTCATATAAACTAGGTTGTAATACGGTACCAATAAAGAAAATAAAATTTTGGCATGAAGTCATGTGAATTACAGCCATAGTAATTAAAAGGATGCTGAAGTGTTTAGCTGCTGCCAAAGCAGGTTGTTGTGCAAGGTGTTGTCTTGATGAGGACAGTGCTGAAGATTGCAGTCTAACATTGCTAGAACAGAGTTTTGGCGTGACCATGTTAGCAACTGCCAGCAGCACCAATCAAATCAAAATCCAGTTATTGCCTCTTGGATGTTCAAGATAAACTGTCTGAAATTGTCTGGTGACATTCTCCATGAAAGGATGCAGCCTCTGACAGCTGAATAGTTAATGGACCCTGTGATACAAATACTTTGTTTCAATATTTGTGTATTTCTTTCTGCTGTGACATAGAAATTAAAAATAAATTGTTTATGTCCTTTTTTCTCAGCTTAGTGAATAAAGCAGAAATCCTTACCTGTTATAATGGAATGGTTTAGGCAAGAGTAGCTTGTTTGTTTTTTTTTTTTTTTCCCCAGAGATTGAATAAAGCCCTGGGGAACATATGTTTCATCCCTCAGAAGAATTGAAGAAAAAGTCAATGTGTGGAATTTCTATTTTTGGACGCTCTTGTTGCATGCTCTTAGTAACAATAAATTGGTGATACAGAAGACAGACACCATATCACACCCTCCAGCTATCCCTGTTTCCCTATTGAAACATTCATTACTTTATATTGTTTTCACATTGCCAGGCACTGCTAGTTATTGTTTTAAATTGCTAGCACAGAGCTTGTAAATTACAGGGTATTTCTCCCAGACTAAGGCCTCAGCTCTGCTCCCCTTGTGATGTTCACTGGGATTCCTTGTGCTTCTAATGTATAACTTGTTAGAACAGTGAAAGAACTCAACTCTTAAATTATTATCCATTGCCAACTTCCAGTATATTATATACATAAAATCTACATTAAACAAGCATTACTAAGTGTATTGAATTATGAAAAATTGAAATAAGGGGTAGTGCCTAAGAACACATCACCTGCATTGATGATTGGAATGATCAGTTTGTAGTTAGGAATAAAAACCATGAAAGAAGAGAAAATAGTTTGTATTAAAAAAAGGACTTCACTAGAATCCTGTACCTCCCACCTTGATCAGTGTTACCAAGCTGAAAAGATAAAATTATAGAAGCATAATTATTCCCCTAAAAGCAAAGAGTATATTGCTCTCTTTCATAAAAGTTTCTGTTTGGCTAGAAATCCTCACATAATGTAGGAGAATTCTCAAAATTCTGGTATGTTGCAGGTATAAAATCTTCTCTGAAATTTCAGCTTTACCAAAAAGCATTCTGGTAGTAGCTTCTCATTGAAATACTTCATTATCTGTGGAAAGACAATATAGTGTAATTTTATACATTTTTTTCAACAGCCCCTGAAGATGTGCAATCACCCACAGCCATATCCTTTCCCACGTTCCTGCTGATGAGTTGGAGTCCACCTAAAACACCAAATGGTATTATTATACAATATACTTTATATATGAATGGGATACCAATTTACTCTGGAAATGGAACTAATTATGTTGTAAAAGGTGAGTTCTTTGCTAGGTAACATGTCAGATGGGTGTCTCATGGTTGCAATGCACAATTATGTTATTGACCCCTTCTTATTTCAGAGGAAAGAAAAAGAATTCTAAAATTGGCTGGATACACTTTAAAACCTGATCAGTTTTATATTTTAAAGCATCTTTCTCTTTGTTGGGACTCATAGAATTTAACATCACCATGGATGCTGTGCCTCTTTCACAACATCTGAGTAATCTTTTTAATGGTTTTATAACATTTTGATCTCATACCATCCAGCTCTCAAAACAAGTTAACTGCAAACTGTTGAGGAAATTATGTACAGGTTTAATAGTCTTTCTTACTGCTTTCCTTAAATATTCATAGAGAGATACTATACTGCTTACCTGAATAGCCTCTGATTCATTTATTAAAAATTTGAACAATCTTTTTTCTTACAATGGTTGTGCCATATGCCAATAGCCAAATTATATCAGTACTCTTAAACTATTACACTGAAGTTGAGTGGCTGTCATTTGGCAATACAGAGAAGCACGGTAATCTGACTTACTTTTTAATGTAATTGGTGTAATTTAATGAATTATCCAAATCGATTGTTCAAGCAACAATAATAATAATAATAGAAAGACCAAAAAAAAAACCAAACAGAAAAACCCTCAACAACTACAACAACAACAACAAAAAAACAAACAGAAACCCCCCAAACAACCAAAAAAACCAAAAAGAAGACATGGAGCTAGAGGTGTCATGCCACAGCATAAGCACTATTGTGGACCCATCAGAATTTGTATATCTTGGTAGGGACAAGTGAAAATAAAGCATTTCATATTGTACAACTTGGGGGGGAAGAAGGGTGCCAAGACCCTACTTTCTTTTTAATGTAAGGCCTTAAAATTCAAAGCCATTTCTGCATCTTGAGTCAGTATAAAACATATTTAAAAATTCATATAGTTCAAATTTCTTTGCCTTGCACAGGCCATAAGGTACTGGTGTGGTGGGTCAGTTTTGACACTGAAAAATGAATCCAGTTAGAGAACTTCCTGAAGGCTGTTGATGATCGCTATAATAAATAGTGCACAGTTTAAGTCAAACTTTTTCATTCTGTATTCAAAAGTAATGGATTTTTTCGTAACCATAGTAACCTTAGTGTATTTCTGGATAAATACATGAGGTATATACATTCTGATTTTATTTTTGAATATAAACTACCACATTATGTATTACTAATAATATGAAAAATAGGATATAGGTTAGCATAATGACAGCTCAAACTAGTGTGCATTTTTCTTCTGCAAAAAATAAATATTTATCAGAAGTGTAGGTTCAATTAATTTCTCCCCCATCTCCCCAGTTTTCTGGTATTCTTGCAGTGCCATTTATCTTTTTTTTTTCCCGAGATTTCCATTAATCTCTCATTGCCATGTCATAGCACTGTTCTTAAAATTTTTGAAGTGCAAATAGTTGTGCTTCCAATGTTACTAAAATCATTACTAAAATTTCATTATAGGTCTCATTTTACCAAAATGCTCATCTGCAACCTGCTGATTATAAATTGTCAAGTGATGCAAAACATTTGAGGAAATGTTCACCATGATATTGGTTGTTTGGTTTAGATTCATGTCTGGCTGCAGTCTGAATTATAGCCAAAATTAATGCTTATTGATAGAAATTATGGTCATGTAACTTTTGCAATTCTTCTTTGAAAATATAGAAAAGCATAAGGCTTCCACCCTTAAATCTCAAGTGATACATCAGAATACATTCAGCTGAAGTAGTCAGTTAAAATCTCATCTGGTTCAAAAGTTTCCTAGAGAAGGTCTTGTTGCTTTTATGTAGAAATTATTTATTCATATTTTACTTTAATTTTTTATATTTTTTGGTCCTATGGAGAATTTCATGTCTTTAATTTCTATTAACTTTTAGGCAGACATGGATCTAAAGAAAACAGAAAATCCTAACTTATTCAGAAGAAAAGGCTGGTGGATCAGATCATGTTACCATAAGCTGTACATCACAAGACCCGCTCTTTTCTTCATGGTGTGGAGATCAGTCTGTTTCCTTTGGATCCATTTCATGTAGCTGCCAGTTTCTCCCTCTGCCTGAGGGAGAAGTGGCAATGTGAGCCAGCAGGCTGGGATTTAGGTCACTAGAAATCCCAGTCCTTGTGTATCGGGTTTATTCAAGATCTTTCTTAGATCTGCATCTATCTTTATCTTAATTTCACCTGGTTTTACTCCTTTCAGAGCCCAAGATTTTCCACTTTGTAGGCTAGACTTAAAAAAGAGATAACATGATCTTCTTATTTATTTCCCCAAGGGCTACAGTTTTATTGTGTAAAGTTGGAGCTTTTGGTTTTGGAGTATTATCCTTTTGTTTTCAGCATTTATGCTACTGATGTTGATGACTTATTGCCTCAACATAATATACTGTTGACCCTAAACAGAGAGACAAAGTATATTGTCTCTGACATCTGCTTCCTATTTACTCACCAAAATGATTTTCCTAATTTAGGAACTCTATGACTTAGTTCCTTAGTCTATACCAGAAAGTTATAGATACTTTCTATGTTTTTGAAGTGTGTTGAAATGTGATGGTTTTATAAACCTTTCTTTTTAAGAAGACATAAATTCTGTTTAAAAATTAGTACTTCACTGACTTTCATTTCAGACCATGAAAATTGCAATCAGTTTAGGCTTATCAATCCATAACTTGAGCAGGGATATGTTTTCTCAACACCCTAATGGCAAATACATTGTTAGCTTAATTTCTGATCTTGACAGTTGTTGAGGGCTTGAAATACTCATTGATTTTCATGGAAGTTCAAGTGTTTGTTTCCTCTAGGGGTTGAGCTGTAATTAAAAAGGAAACCCTTTAAAAGCACATATGGCAAATGTACACTTTACCACATTGAAAAAGGAGACCCATTAGGCATCTATCATCCATTAGTGCCTTTATATATTTCCCCCATATTGACCAATTTGGTTTCTGTGTTGTGAGTAATAAAACACTGAAATGAAGCCAGTCTCTCTACCGCAACACCTGTATTAACTGTCTGCCTGTGATTTTTCTGCCTCCCACCTTTATGCATTTGCTTTCTGTGGTGTATGTTCTGCTTCCTCATGGGTTGTATTTCACATCCTGTATTCCAGTGAAAACTTAATCTCTCCAAGGGATGAGCCTGGAGGAGATAGTCCCAGATCCCAGGTTGAAGTTCAGCTGTGTGAATCCATGCCTCTCCATTTATGCTTTCAGTTGCTCTGTGTGTGAGTGCAGAAGCTCCTGTAACCAAGGCCATAATCTGCAGCTCAGGAGAGCAGTTGCAATAGGGTTCTGCTCCCCAGAGCTTCAGACCTTACTGTTCTGTACATGACTAGCAGTTGAGGAGTTGGGGAAGCTTGTACAGTCATCTTCAGAGCTCTTAACATATTGATCTTAAAAAGGCTTTTGATTTTAGGAAAATTTGAGCTGGATTTCCCTGGGAATGGGAAAATATTCTTCTCATCTGAGCACTCACAGACAAAACCAAGGTTTCTGCTTTGAAATATGGAGAATTCTTAATGTAATTATTTTAAGGATATTTTAAATTTTATGCAAAATATCCTTCTTGTCTTCTCTTTTGTTTAAATTAATATCTGAAATTTTCTGCCTGCCTTAGATGAAAGGGGCAACAGGGTGGGTTTTGTCCTGCAAAGTACTAGACTGCAGTGGCCTGAGTTGGTGGTGCCAATACCACCAGCAGAAAGGTGGTCTAAGAAATGCAGAATGTTATAGCATAAGCAGAGATGATCAGATGTGATCCACGTGTCTATGGATTTTTTGTGGGGAACCTTACTGCTGTGAAGAAACTTCAGAAAAAACAAGATTAGGGCAAAATATTCCTGCATTCTTAAAAGCTGAGACCGAGAAATGGTGCTTATTGTCTAACATATTTATAGAGGGAAATTATAGATACCTCAGAAAACAAAACCAGACAAAAAAGTGTGAATCTATCTTTGCTCTGAGCTTGGCATTGAGGATGTATGGCTGCGTTTTCTGCAGCACTAGGTACTTGACAATGTTAACAAATTGAGTTCATATAATTTTCCTAGCAGAATCTAATGGTTCTCATCATGAATCTTTAAAAGGAAGATATTCTTATTAAGACTCAGCTGTATGAAACTTATTTTTCTCTGCCAACCTGAAAGAAGTGTTTCCAGTTTTTCAGGAAAGAGATCGTGTCACCTATGTTCCAAGGGCAGACCCTCAACTGAGTTAAATGAGTACAGAGTTATCCTAAATTGCATGTCCAAGAGTTTATAAAAAAATGTGACAGAGTGCTTTGTACCAGGTTTGTGGGCAAAATATTAAGGAGAGCCTTGGAAAAGGTGAGAAAGAGCTGTCTTCACATTTTTTTCCAAGAGCATGAACTAAGCTTTAGCTTATTCAAATTGTTATTTGATCTGAGTGTGGAAAGGCTGATCCCACAAAACCAGGTTAGAATGAGAGCCTTGTTTTATTGTGAGGAAGAGACAGATGTTTGACATCTGTTTAATCAGGGCTTAACATATCTGAACTTTAAAGAACGGGAGAATCTCAAATTAGTACCTGTATTTTTTTAGCTGCTCTAAACCAGTAGCGATTACAATACACATCATGCACAGCCATGTGCAATGATTACATTTTAGAGAAAAACTGGCAAAAGTGTTGGTCCTTTATACCCCATGAATACTGCTGTTTGTTTAAGTGAGAGTTCCTGATAATAAAAGCAGATTCCATCATAATATCAGTATTGCACTGTCTGCCAAGGTGAAACAATTTGAGCAAGAGGATCCACAGAGTTGTATGTAGAAGATAATTGCAGTAAGATGTATCACTGCAAGAAGATGAACCACTGAGAAGAAAAACCTTATTATATTATGTTTGAGATGTTGTTCTTACGGTTACTTTTCAGTTTTCAGCTATAGCCATGTTTAAGAGCAGCAGTTTTTAACCCTAAGGATTTGTATGCCTTTGTTTTAGGTCCTGCTCAAAGATAACAGGCAGCTTTTTCCCTAAAGGGCAAAATATAGAAAAATTCTGTAGTTCTCCAGTATGAGTTTATTACCCATTTTCCAGGTGGAAGTGAAATACTTAAAATACCAAATACTCAGGCTGTTCTTTCACCACAGGTTTTGGAAAGAGTTATTTGCTATCAAATACAATGTTAGTGCTAGATTTATAAATATTGTAATCCTGAATGTCACAATTCCTCTTTTTTTCTTTTTTTTATGAAACAGAGACTTCTTTAACACCATGGTGAGCAATAAGCGATAGTCTTCACTTTGCAGTTAGAATTTGTTATCTTAAACATCTTGCACACAACCCAGTGAGACATGGCCCAGTGTCTCACCCTTATTTTCTTGCACTACTGTGCAACAGTGGCAGGCTGACTCCTTGTATTTGGTTTAGCAACATATCCAGCTGGTAAGTCATACCCAATGGCTTATGAAAAATGCCAGCTTCTCCAGGCTTTGTTCTGGCCCTGGCATGCATCTAGAGGTGCGCCTGGCACTAGATGGCAGGGTACACCAGCCTTACAGGAGGAGCTGCCTTCCTCTAAAAGTTCTAAGCCGGTAAGAAGGCATATTTGATACACCTGAAGTGGCAACACTGACATTGCTGGTGACCGGTGCTCTCGTAATTAATTCCACAGACCCAGAATGCAGATTCAGCAGGCACCAAACCAAAGGGCAAATGGGCTGTCTGAGCCTGGCGCTCCGGTATTTCAAATTCAGACAGAGAGATCTGGTGCACTCGTTGGACTTAATAATGCACATCTGGGGAATTTAGAGGGAAGGGGAGCAGGGGAAGGGTAAAAGCATTATGTTTATTTGTAGCAGCTCTGTTGTATCATTTTCTATTGCAGTGCATTAGTGCAGTGTTAAATAAAATCTGCTTATTTAAAATCCTTTTAAATAGTGTTTAAATATTTCCTGCTGATACAATCTGCTAAAGTAGTTATCCTTGCTGCAGATTTCAGTTAACCTTGTCGCAGATATTAAGCCTGAAGCTACACAGACTTTTAGGGACCTTGATTATAGAGCAAAACCTAATGGTGTCATTATAAAACCACAGCTGGACAAGCTTCTGGAGTCTTTGTCCTTTGATCAGATTTGGGTAACACAGCAAGCCAGGAGAGAACTCACGCTAACCCTACTGGAATTGCTGAGCTCTCAGGTTACTTGAGTACCACTTTCTAAAAATTAAAATGCAACACAAATTATAAAATGAGAGTGATTGGGACCTTCCAGTCTTCTGTATGTACCAAAGTGAACTGGAGCAAAATAGCTCCTCCAGAGCTAATAGCTGTAAAACAGGGAGAGTATTTTTTCTGTTCTTTCCCTTCTGGCACATAAGAATTATTTTGGCTATGGGCTCTGTTTTCTAAACAAAGAAAAGAAAAGCACTGATTTAATGGCTTTTCTAAATTCCGTTATAAGAAATAAAGCCCCTAAAAAATGTAAAACTTCCAGATTATTTTGTCCTGTGATATTACTTCAAATATTTTTCAGAATTAGTGATATGTAAGCTTTTTTTCTGTATTTTCTCCTTCAATATCTAGGTTGGTAAGCTGATACAAAGGTGCTGATATTTCTTCAGAAGTCAGTGCTTACCAAGAAAGACACATTTCAATCAAGAGTTCATTGAGTTCCATTTGTAAAATATGAATTATTTTTCTGCTTTCTCAGATCAGGTTGTTGTGGCACTGTGTGTGTGAACCTGTCTTGGGTAAACTGGTCAAATCTTGTCTGCTTTTCTCTTGCATTTTTTTGAAGGCTGATCTATTTCTCTGCATTTTGTCTTTCATCAGTGAGAGCTTCACGTCAAGTGTCATAGTTTGTCACAGATGTGAGCTGTTGTCTCATGATGACCACTGTTTGTTACTAAACATAATGAGAACTCTTTCAGATTTGCAAGAATTGAGATATGCTTTCTTGGCTGCACTTTGCTCATGGCCTGAAGTACTTTTTGTGGGATCTTATTTTCAGCAGTATGCCTAGTAATTGTGGTTTGCCTGAAGATGGTAAGATAAAATGGTGGCTTCTGTTCGGGTTTTAATTTTTCTGACAAAACAGACACATAAGCTTCTTGTTTAAAGCAAGTTTTCATCCAGTCACAGTTTCACTAAGTGCTTTAGAAAACACCAGAGACTGTGCAAGGTTTTTTACTGAAACTATAAATAATATATTTACAGATCAAGCAAACATCTCCCCTTTTCTAAATGATTTTTTAAAAATTTTGCCAGGATCATTCTGAGATGCTTGGTAAGTGATTTATGTTTAGTTTCAAGTAATGCTGGACTCAGGTAAATAAAGATATGACACTTCTCACACAGATGGACTAAGTCCAAACCTGCTGCTTCTGCTTGAATCTTTAGGTATCCATTTATAAGGACACACCTCACTTAGCAATGACTTAATAGGCTTGGATAGAGTGGGGCAGCCTTCTTGATATTGCTAGATGCATAATAAAACTTCTCTCTGAGCTTTTCCTTATGCTCTGGAAAAGATACTTATAGTTCTCTTCTTAGGAACATTTGGTCTCCTGACCTGCTAAACAGTTGATGAATATTTAATTTGAAAAAGATATTTTATTCCATGCTGCTGCATTACAAAGTGTGTTGCTTTATCAGCTGTGATATTTGACAGAGCAGTACATATGTTCTTCTTTGGCTAGTGCTAGACACAGACCCTTCTCTTTATACCTGGTATATTAACAGTAGTGGAATATTGATAAATTATGGTAATGTACAGGCAGGTAACACCACAGCAGAACTTCTAGGTGATTCCCAACTGGGTTTCTCCTTTCCCTTGCTTTTACTATATCCATGACCATGAGGATGTTAAGTCATTTACTGTTACTGAAATTTTTTCAGCACTTTATTTATTGAAAAAAACCCAGAAAGCTATAAGGAGACAAACTTATGGAAAGGGAAATCTTTGATTTTTGCGTGTGAGAAACTTCCTTAGAACTTCCATTTCTGAAATATTTCACCAATTAATATAATTGGTGACTATTCTGACTATTTTCCATCTTGCACAAGTCTTGTCTTGTGTGTGAACAATACAAGACTGTGTGTTATCAGGCCATAAAATAGTCGGGAGTAAGTTTGATTTCAAAAAATATAGGGTGTTTTGTACAATTGGAATATTCATATATTTTCCAAATCTTTTTCTCTATCCTTTTAAGTTATGCGGAAACATATGAAAGGAATGGATCTTGTCCCAAAAACCATGTGAGACATTCTAGGGTATTTCCTTTACAGTTACCACTGCCAGAAAACTAACTTAGGCTTCTACACTGATTGCTGAAATTGTTTACATAAAGCTTAATAGCCTTTTATAGTCAGAACTGAACTCCAGCATGCTTTTCACTAGTCTTCCATGGAATATGTATTTTTATGATTATTTATTTCTCATTGAAGCATTTTACATGGATTGTACTTGGACTCTGAAAACTGCTGGGGATTTTTCTCTTTTTCTTTCTTTCATTTGCATGGTTTTTATTGTATAAATAGAGTGACTCATTAATGTGATGGGTTACCAGGAAATTAGTGAGTATGAAAAATATTCAAAGGAACATGAAGCTAAACATATAAGAAGAAAATCAAATTAGCATGCTTTAAGTAAGGCTTTGACTCGTGGTCTTAAGATGGATAGAAAGGTGGATGATAAACATTGTTATTTCTGTGTTGGCTGCTTTGGACATACCAATTTCCATGATTACAGAGATACATTTAAATCATGTTTGCAGTCTGCCTATCTTGATTTCTAGTTTTTGTATGTCTGGGTATGTTTATGGCTACATAAGGTTGTTCAGAGGTGACCAGAGAATCTGGATTATTAGGAGATTCTGAATCCTCACATCTCACCTATCCAGGATCACTGGCTAGGCAGGGGGAGTTCACACAAAGGATGTGTAGTGACATTTTCAGTCTATTTTAGGAGAAATGCTAAAAATTAAGGAAATTATCAATAATGGAAAGTTACCCATGTTGATGCAGTATATCAATAGCTTCCTTTGAAAGCTGAATTTACTATTAACTTCAACTTTGGAGCTATTTATGATCACTTAATTTTAATAGTGCTAATAATTTTTGTTCTGCTCAAGGAACAAAAATTTAATCCAATTGGCAAGAATTTTTAAATATTCTCATGAGCTGGCATGCTAGACTTTTTATCAGCTCAAGGATAAATTAGATTAAACATTTCAGTTAATGTGTTTTGAATGTTTTAAGGGATGACTCTTGGGATTTAATATCATTGTTGCAATGTCACGTAACAATTTTTAAGCTGTTAAATTGTACTGGGAATTAAAATACATGTGCAATTTAAGTCTTTCTCCTCTCTTTACAGGCAGAGAAAAAGAGCAGAGAAAGCTTGTTAAATAAAACTAAAAATAAAGTGAGATACACTGAATAGATAAAAAGATTTACAAATAAGAAATGTTACCGTAAAAAAGAGGTAAAAGGTCTGGCTTAAATATGAAAAGAAGTTGTGCAGCAGAGATCAAGGCAAAATAAACAAATGGTAAATAGAACTAGAAAATAATTTAAATTATTTGCATGCAGGACAAAGAAAAAATCCAGGTAGATAAATAGAATAAGTTCAAAACAGCTGAGAAAAATTGCAAGGAAACTTCTTCACCAAAGAGTGATGCTTCTTTGGGAGGCACATGAATCAAAATTGTAATGGTGCAGCCAGAGAAACAAAAAACAGTAAAGCAGCTAGACTGAAATGGATCCTTGTTTCTATACCTTATAACCAGGTAATGGAGTTTTGGGAGGTAGAACTGCTGTGGGGTAAAGCCACAATTTTGGCCTTCATGTGTTTTCATAAAAATTTTGGTCATTACAGGTACTTTCAGGCTTCAGCAGAGAAGCTGAGGATGTGAATTGCCATAGAGATTAGTCTGTTCCTCCAGGAGGTCCAACTAGAGGAGCAACTGAGTGGAAAGGGATATTAAGATAATCTGGTTCCAACCCCCTGCCATGGACAGAGACACCTTCCAGTAGATCAGGATCCTGAGAGCCCCATCCAAGCTGCCCTTGAACTCTCCCACTAAGGCAGCAGCCACAGCTTCTATGGGCAACCTGTTCCAGTGCCTCACCACCCTCAGAGTAAACTTCCTCCTGGAAAGCTGATCTAAATTGACTCTCCTCCAGTTTGAATCCATTCTTTGTCACTACATTCTCTCTGCCTTTCTTGCAGGCTCCCTTCAGAACATGGCTGCAATGAGATCATCTCAAACCCTTGTCTTTTCAGGCTGAACAATCTCAGTTCTCTTAGTCTTTCCTTGTAGATGAGGTTTTCCATCCCACTGATCAACTTGGTGGCCCGGCTTTGGTCCTGCTCCAATAGTGCTAGGGAAGTTTCATTTGGATGTTCTGTGTTCTCTTAGTTACGTCCCTGAGTTTCACAGGGAAACTCATAAAGATGATACCAATAATGTAATATAATGTGGGCATATACCCTGCAATGACTACTAACAGAGTGTCAGTTGCCCTCTTGCAAGAAAGAAGTAGTGATTATAAAACCTAAACAACCTATCTTGAAAAAAAAATTTAAAATAGTGAAACATCAGGGCTGAGCAATGTACTGTGTTCTACTCAGACAAGACAGGAGCAGGGAGAGGGGTGGGGTGAAATACGAAATCCTCTTAAGGGTTTGCCACTTGTGAATTATGCATCTCACTCTCACTAGTAGGTGTAAATGCATAATTCTAATCTGTTCTTATTACTTATTTATAGCACACAGTAGAATGTAAATTCTGTGCCTCCTTTGTAGAGGCTTAACATGCTGGTTAAGGTATGCAGATATTTCAAGGAGTCTACATAGACAACTTTCTGGCCATAACACTCTGTTGCCAATTGAAAGGCATAAACTTCAAACAATAAATTTAGCTAGCTCTCCCCTCCCATTTACAGGAGGAGCACAGACACGATGTAAGAAATAAGGTATAGGATCAACAGATAATAAAAGCATTCATCTTGAAATAAAATACTCTGCATTATTATTATTTATGGTAGTTACTGTTGTTAATAAAGTACATGTGGGACAGAGGAAAAGCCTGCAACGACCACTGAATTTATGAGACTGAGGACAGATGCAAGCTCTTCCTTTTATATTGCTGGCACTGATCGATTTGTATTTTTCCCTGATGATGGTTTATGCCATTATAACTGTTTTGTGCCTCCTTACTATTGACTTATGGTTGCAAAGCACTTCACAAATGAGAACAAGCTTCTGGACATTACATCCTAATCTGCACATCCTATAGATATGCCATAATATAGAGCAACTGACTGCACCACCTGTGATCTGTGCACCCACAAACATGATTTATTCTGGTAATCCCAGTTTAATGCATCACATCTGATTGTGGCAGTTATGTTATCTGATGGCATTACTGACACTACATGCCATAACTGGGTAGTGCAACATGTCAAGTTGAAAAAAACTTTCAGCTTTTCATCTTTTCCCCTTTGTTTTGTGTGTTTTGGAAGTAAATATGATATGAAATGAAACTAAACAAAAACCCAAAACAAATAAAAAAAAGTAATCAAAATAATTTTGCCCAACCACATGTTGACCATAATAATGACTCTGTGGTTTGGGCTGCTTGTTCTGCTAAGGAGAGAGAAGAGCAGATAGAAATACAGTGTATTTTACTGTGCTGCTTATTTTGTGGTCAGCAGAAAAGTAGCTCAGGTTTTGTAGTCTTGCAACAGATTTAACTTGCTATAAAATGTCTTGTTTAGGAGCAGTGCTCAGAAGCTGAGTCCTCCCACTATCCTTGTTCCAGCACTACAGTAATGTTTTGGCAAACTCCTTTGTCCTCTGACTATAATTCAGGAATACAGAGCTGTTCTGGTCCTAGGAAGGTGATAGTATCTCTTCTACAGAAACTCTAAATCAAATGATGGCTCGCCTGGATGGTGAGAATTGTTCTCTAATCATCTCACATGCCTGAGTCTATAGAAAATGGTGAAAATGTTACTCATCATGGGTGTAAAATGTAGATATTGCTAAATAAAGCTCGCAACCTAAAAATCATTAATTTAATTAACCTGTTAGTTGATGGTAGTTCAAAGAGCCTTTGTTGTAGTTTTATTGTTTAGGTTCCAATTTCTAGTTTAATGTTCTTTCTCAAGCTTCTGCTTGTTTAATGAATCGACTTTTGTTGATTAGGACAATTGTTTTGGAATTAAAAGGGTATTTTGTAATTTAGTGCGCATATTAAATTCTAATAAGAAAAATATACGTAAAGTTGTCTAATTTTTGTCAAAATATTGATTTTGGAAATTTATTTCTTTGATCCCATCCCTCTTTTTCTTTGTTTGGCAGAAAAACTTGTATAAAATTAAACACAGTTTTAAAGAGTTCTAAGTTGTCTCAGATACAAAGAGAGAAGTATAGAAATCTTGCAGTAATGTTGTACAGATTTGCAAATTATAGTGATGCTTACATTAATAATTTTTAAAAAAATGTATTGATACTTAATGTTTCTCCCCTCATGTTTGATTTACAAAGATAATCCTGACTCATCTTGTCAGCAGTAGTAAATGTGCCATGATTTTGGGTGGGGTGAGTGTCTCTGAAAATTCTACTTTCTGAATTTATTGCATGTCCTTTACCCCTCCCTTCCTCTCCCCTCCCCCTCTATTACTGAAAGGGTATTCAGGGGGACAGAACATCCTAATTACTATCTTATATCCCTCTCTGGTGTGTTTTCTTTGTTTCCTTCTCAGAGGCTTTTTTTTTTGTAGCCTCTCTTTCTAAGAAAGTGTAAGTCTCTGCTCTCTCACTGCTGTTTTCCAGACAGACTTTATTTCTGCACTCTGTGATATATGCTGCTCCAGATGAGACTGCTTGATTTATATAAAATGGATAGTAATAGTTGCTGTTGCTTACCATATATTCATATATAACCACATCTTACTTGCCACAGCGGCACTCTTGTATGTGCTCTTCCATGGGCTGTAAAAGTGGCAGCCTGGCACTTCTCTTCATATAATTACCTCAGCACCAAATGTTAGGTAGGGCTAAATTTTGTTTCTCCCTCTGCAGCAAGATTGGAATTACTTGGGAATACAGGATGTACTTCTGCTAGTGAGCCAAAGGGTTCTTGGTCATAGTAATGTGAATCCAGAGTAATTCCATTTTTGTAGACGCAGGTTTCTGAGATTCAAATTTGCAATGTATTTGCCTACTGCAAATATATTTTCCAGTTTTGAATATAAAGCTGAAGTAATACAGAGGTAAAATGGTCAAACCATGCTTTTTTCCTTTTTCACTTTTTGGGCTAAACATTGACTGAGACATTATGGTTCTTATGATGTATACTAAAAACTCATCTCTATTTAAGCAGGAATAAGAAATATAGTGAATGGATTGGAAGCATTCATGAATGGAATTTTTCATTTAAATCTTAAAATCTTCATTCCATATGATGTGTAAAGAAATGTAAAAGAAGGACACCAAAATAAGATAGTGTTATTCCTTCTTCTCATGTGCCTGGCAAAAATTAATGTGCTTCATCTTCTTTTTGCTTTTTCCCCCTCTGACCTTCAAACTCACTTTATTTGTCCAGCTTTTATAATTGAATTAAACTAAGGAGACAGTGAATGGCTTTAATTCTAGTCAGCAAAGAAGTAACTTGGAAATTCAGTCAGTTCATTTGATGCAGAATATTTGCACTGACTGACTGGCTCAGAGTCGTTTTGGCAGCAGGAGAAGCTTTTGAAAAAATGTCCAAAATATCTCTGTATTTTTCTGATGGTGACTAATGCTGATGGGTTAGAGGTAAACATGTCAGGAATGTTATGGGAAGGAGGATTCCAAGGAGCACTGTGATTTTTCTGTGGTCAGTGACATGACACGTCTTTAGAGTCACCCAAATAATTTAGGCAGAAGTGCTAAAGTCTGAAGAGAAGTTTAAATGTTCTTCTCTAATGTGTCCCTTATGCTTTTTCTAAACATGGGGCATGGGGCACTCCACATGATTTTTTTCAGCTGAGCACCTTTGGGATTTCAAGCTAGTGTGTCCTAACTGGAGAGTAAGAACAATGTGAGAAATGTTCCCATAGTTGCTGTCTCAGGGGTGTGGCTTTAAAATAAAAGACTGGAATCCTTGCTCTCCATCTTTTACAATGTGATAGGAATAATAGGCATAGGAATAATGTGTAAATAAAAAATGTGTACCTATCTAAAGAAGGTTAGAACTAAAATAGTTTTACTAAAATAAAAAGGAACAATGAAGCCCATTGATCAGGAATGGATGTTTATGGAGCCTTGTGAATTGGTCAGGATGAAACCTTACTTTTGAGGAATGAGTTTTGGCTCAAAGTAGTACAAGACTTTGGGACAACAAACATCAGAAAATTTTACTGTACAACAATTAACTGTGTAAGAGTATAACCAAGAGACACTGTTACTAAATGTGAAGGCAAATAAACTTGATAATCTTTGCTGTTAAAACACAATTATCTTTAAAAACTTTAATGTCTTCAGAGCTGTCTCTTTTCCAAAAGTGGAACCATTTTCAGGCTTGTAAAATCTTCAGTAATTTCTTGAAATCATTGCAAACTGAAATGATAAAAGATCCTTTTGTTTCACATTTGTGCCAAAGAGTTTTTCTTCTTAAATATAACTCTTTCACACGGTCCAACACATAGCTGTTATGTTTTCATGCTCCCATATGTTAAATTGTTTTGTCCTATGCTCTTTATTTCCTAAGATGGTACCTAGAAGCTTCCTGAATTCTTCTGAAGTGCATACGTCTCAAAAGGAATGAGGATTTCATAGAACCAGGGAATAGCCTGAGGTGGAAGGGATTTGCTGTCGACAGGGTCAGCTTTCACTCAGCCAGGTTGCTCAGAGCTCTTTCCAGCCTGGACTTTGAGCACTTCAGGTCTGGGGTATCCACAACTGGGTAACCAGTTCCAGTGTCCTGCCACTCTCACAGTAAAGAATTTTTTTCCTTTATTAGTAATTTGGAAAACCAGAGATACTTACTGCTGAACAAATAGTTTCTAAAACACACCAGCAGCTGGAAGCCAAGTTACTTTGTCCATGTGCCGTTATGTCAAAGTCTTTGCAGTTGTTTTTAGAGCAGAACAACAGTTTATGGTGCTTCCTGAAAATAGTAATTTGTGATCCTGGGTTTATTTGTTGCTCTTTATTACTTGCACTTGTTTTTAATGGCTTCACAAAATTGTTAATTTTTTTTCGTTTTGCAATGTTACAGAATCACACAAGCATTCTTAGTTATTAATTAATGCGTTAGAATTTGTCAGTATCTTGGAAGGCAAATGTTTTCTTCAGTTAAAGGGCAAGTTGCATGTGTGGAAGGCCATCTATTGCTAATTTACACAATTAGGTATATGAGCACTTTCTTTGCCTTGATTGAGTTGCCTGAAGTACCTAAGGGGTGTCTTTTGTGACACCTTGTGTTTTCTGAAGAATTTTCAAGGAAGTGATGAATGTGGTGTGGGGTTTGCAGATCTATGGAACCCTGTAGCATTAGTATAAAATACCCTTCCAGGGAAATATGTACATTAGTGATGGCTCTTTGTGAGTCAATATAATTAAGTGTTTGGTGTTTTATAAATAAAGAAAGCAGAATATACTGTACTAAAAGTTGAATGTGAGTTGTTGCATGCTTTCAGGAAATGGTGGAAGGCGGAGAATGGTGTCTGATGGAGCAAACCTGAAAATGTGATCTTGACACACCATATGAAGTAGATATTTGGGATTTTTTGGTGGTGTTCAGAAATCAGAAGGGGACATGGTTGTATGGGTGGTGCAGATTTATGGTCCTAAGGAGTTTATCTTCTAATGAAATATTAAGTTACTATGAGTTAATATAATAGATTGTGAGAAAAAAGATGAGAGAGCAGAGTAAGGAGACGAATAATGAGCTGAAGTGTTTGTATAGTGTACCTACATAAACTATGTGATGATCGGAATTCTTTGGAAGTTTTTCATTTTCAAACTCTCTCAGCAGGTTTTTGTTGTTGTGCTGCTAACAATCCCTTGCTACTAGGTTGCTGAAGCATTTTCCTTTGAATATGGCATTGGGATAACTATTGTCTCAATTATTTTCCTGAGAAACTATGTGGGGTTCCTTGCCCAAGCCATGTGAGTGCTCACTAAGACAAGATGTTGTCATTTCTTATCCTTAGAGTACTGCCTGAAACCAGGGAGAGTGAAAATAGGGAGAAAGAGGGGGAAAAAAGAAGGGGGTGTGGCTCTCTTGGAGTAAATCTAAATATAAAATACAAGTGTTACAGATAAATTAAAATATTGTGGTTATTACCAATGTGTTACTTTTTAATTGGGATGTATTCTGATAATTAAATGGGAAAACTCATGTTTTGTTGAATCTCTAATTTTGGTTGGGTTTTTGTTTTTTGACTGTACTAATTATGGTTTTTTACCTTTTTTAGTAACATCTATCAAATTCCATGCTAAAAGTGGCACTGTACTGTTGCATATTATCTTTCAATGACTACCTATTAAATTTGATCAAAGCAAGTGAGTGTTCTTATTGACCATGCAAACAGGGTCATTCTTTATTCTCTCTGTCTCATGCATTGATTGTGCTCTCAGGACTTATGCAGGTGGTTATTAGAAACTGCAGGGATACCAACCACTATAGTTGGTTAGTGTGGGGAAGTTCCAAACACCCCACATTTCTCATAAATGTAGTTGTATGCAAATATCTATTTTAATAATAGTCACTACAGTTCACAGTTCTCTTGCTGCTGCATGAGTTAGGAAATAATTTTTGTTTGTGCTGCCTCTGAGATCAAAGAGATGAAAAGGCAAGTTGGTCCTTTTCCCTTTGCTCCACCTTTTTCTTCAGGGAAAATAAGTAATGGGTTTAAAACAGATATGTGGGATTTTATTTTAGTGCTCTTTCCTTTGTTCTGCTTTTGGCACAAAAAAAGCAGAATTAATTTTCTGTCTACCTTCTACTTTAATACAATGACTTGAGGGAATCCTGTCCTCAAAAAAGGATCTTTTTATTTGTCTTTTCATGCTTTTTCTTCTTCTGAGTCTAGAATCCTGAATTTAGGGGTTTTTTTTAATCAGTGAACTTCTGAAATTTCTAGACTTAGCTTTTTGTTGGTAAGAAAGAAGTGTTTTCAGTAAATAGTTATTGGAATATTGAAATAACAAATATTTGATCTTTAAATTAACTGAGGGAATTGGAATTGTGGAACAGATTGGAATATAACCTGATCAAGAAAATTTCTAAGAAAAAAAATTCAGGTTTTGCTGTAGGTTTAAAATTAGTAATTGTGTCCTTACTGGGTTTGTCTTTTAAATTGAGATCAATGAAATTCATCCAGCAACAACATAATCAATTGTAAAATAACATATAATTCACACCCTGTATTGTAAATTACACTTTGTTTGACATTATTCACTGAATTTTTCATGCACTGGGGTGCATTTTCTTGTAACGCATTTCCACATAATGCTTGTGGATCTGTTCCTAATGTGTTTGAGAGAGATCTGTTTTTCATGTCCACAACTGCCTACATTTGATCTTATGCAAATCATGCAATCAAGCAAATGGAAAGCAAGGCATTGTTGCTAGAGGACCTTGACAAACAGTGGCTTTGTAGTTTTAAGAACCTCCTCCCTCTTTCAAATTCATGTTTGTATCCATAGCTGTTTGAATCCAGTGACCCGTTATGAAACACTTTGAACTGGAAATAGGAAAATATCTCCCAAATCAGGTTGTGATGAATAATTGTATTGATTATGATGTAATATAATTTTTATTGTTCAGTTTGTCAGTTTCTGCTTCTAACCTCTTAGAAATACTGCCTACCCTATATTTGCTGGCTCATCCAAACGTTGAAGTCTGTGGACAGATTTTAATGATGGCAAAGCTCCTACTTGAATGACATTGCTAAGCCTTGAATTTCTTTGTTTTCTTCTCCTGCTTACAAAAAACCTAAATTTTCTTTTCAGCCTATATCCCACCTGAATCTTTGAGATTCCACTGAAAATTTCTATTTAGTGGTCAAAATACTTAGAAATAAACATTTTCTTTTACTCTGGTGACATGTTGCTTTTTAAACATATTTTATATTTGCACTATTTTTTCAACTTTCCTATCCTTCCCTCCCCTTTCAGTATGTTTATAATTTAATCTGAAGTGATCTCTGCACACATATGTGCTGTGTTTTCATTCCTTGCTATTGTTTTTTTAAAACTTTACTTGTTTCCCTGTCTTTTCTTTTTGCTTTTTCCATTCTTGGTACTGGGATGCAAAAGGTAACTTATAGTCCATTTTTTTTTTTCAGGGAGGGAAATAAAAATTTTCCCATCTTCCATTTTCTTAGTCCTTGAAAAAATTCTTCCCTCTTCAAATTACACAAGGTATTTCCACAAATGTATGCCTGTCAGTAGTCTCATCGGCTATAGTCTGCATCAAATCAGGGTTTCAGTACAAGCTATTTTTTAAAAAAATAGTAGTTCCAGATATGGAATTTTCCTTAAAGGAGAGAAAAATACCTCACACTGACAAGGAAAAGAATGATCCACCATAAACAAATGGAAAAGGAGAAATCAACCTTTTCTTTTCCCTTCTCTTGGGTTATATTCACTTTTTTTGGTGAAGCCCTGCCATATACTTTCCACTTTGAAAGAAGAATGCATAATCAGTATCTAGAAGATTATGAATTATGCAGGTTCCATGAATTGCTTTCATCTATTCATTTTAGGATTGCAGAAAGTAAAATCCTTCTGGTCACTTGTTTTCCCACCCACACCATGTAATATGTAATACTTGTGTCACAGACTTTCAGCGCTGGCTTCTCTTAGGCTGCTTCAGGGAATATGGGACCCAGGGAGGTGGACAATAAGGAAGGCAACACAGCCAGTGCAGTACGTGGAATTTCCCTGCACACTGAGCCAGCTTGAGCACCTGCTCTGGAGTGCGCTTTCCCCCTCTCACTGACTTAAGCACTGCTTAACCCTGGTAGAATCAGTCCCATTATGTTGATTAAACATGTCACTGTTACAGGCATTCACTTGATGATTTTTTTTTTAGCTGCAGCGTTTTTTTAACTCACACTTTGCCATGTGCTCCATAGAACAATACCATTGAGTGATATGGTATTTTCAATAAAAAGGCACAAGTTCATTCTCTCCTTACACAGAGTTGAGCAAATCAGAAGAAATTGCATTCCTGCAGGGACTGGAGATGGTATACAAAGGGAAAAAAAGAGAAAAGTTGGGTCTATACCATCTCTGCTTTGGTGATGTCTTTGTCATCCAACTGGACTTTTTCATTTTACTCAAGAATATTTTATAAAAAATATAGTTTGATATTATTGGGCTCTGAAAACACTACTATTTGTAATGTCTTACAAAACTTATCTGACATACTGAAAATGTCTGTCTATTGAACAAACATTTTACCTGTATACATTATAGTGTTGCTAAAACCTCAACTGTAAAAGATTTGTAGTTAAAGTCTACGATTTGTATTTTAATGAAAAAATAGAAAGGAAAATATTAGAAAATTATGTCAGCATTATTTTCATTCTACAATTTTTCTAACAAACATTCCTCTATTAGTATAGGGAAGAATATATGATCTTTTAGAATATTTTTTCAGCAAAAATGCTACATTTTATTCACCATTTTCTGCAGTATTTGAAACTCAAGATAGCTTCAAAATTAATAACCTTGAACAGTTGTTTTGCTATAGCATTAGATGGGTTGTGTACTGGAATATATTCTGTGTTTTTTTGGTGTTCATGCAGCTGAAGACAAACAGGCAAAGAGAGAATGGATCAGTATGGGTGGTGGCAACAAAGAGCTTCCTTTGTGTTCATGCTTGTAGTGAAATCTGCATGGAGTGAATCGTTGTATGTATCAATGCTTGACATTAATGTTTCATACAGCACATTTAAAAAATATGAGTATAATCCAGCTGTGTTAATGAACCTGTACTTGTTTTTCCATTACTTTAATTTGATTTGATTTAATCATCTCAAAGGTGTTCATTTGCTGCTGTAGCATATTGATGTAGTATGTAGCACCTAAAAATCTAATTACTTTTTCTTTTTTTTTAGTTGGTGGTGTACATTCTGGTGTAAATGGAGAACAGTGGGGTTATGTCAGCCAAAGCACACCCCACTGATCTATGAGTAGTAACAATTTGCAGCTGTCTACTACTAGAGAACCAGTACCTATTCATTTCTCTGGGGCAAACCTGAAACATTTAAGAGATACAGGTCTCCCTTCCTCTTGATTTTCTCAACTAGTGTCTGAAAGCTACAGAAGAACAAGTTAAAACGAATACACCACATAAATTCCTATTCTTGTTTTGCCCTAGATTTGGCAGTTTTCTCACCGCACCAGTTCCTGCTCACTGCGTGCACGCTTGCTGGCTGCACAAACAGTTCCCAGGTCACCTTGTTTACGGCACAGCTGCCACCATCTCACGTAGATGCCCCGGTGCTGACGGTTTTGGATTCTAGAACAATATATGTACAGTAAGTAAGGATTTCTTCTCTCCTGACAACACAATAGTGCATCAGTTTATTCAAGAATTCCAGTGAGTTCAATCAGGGGAAGGGTTTGTGACATAAAATTAAATTTATTATGATTAAATGCATAGAAGTGATTAGTTTAGTGGTTCTGTGAACCTTCTGATTATCACTTGCCAACTTAATTTCCATTTTGTCTTTACGCAATCAGTATAACCTACATATGGGCATAGCCTCTGCAAACTTCAGTGCAGGGAATGTTCTGGTGATATGCCCCTTTTGTAGCCCCTGCTTTGTGTGTAATCATTTATCTACTGAGTACAAATACTGCATTAGAGGTATGGCTTAGATTTATTTTTATGATTGCAGAACTGCATTTTTAAATTCCCAAAATGAACCCCATGAAGTGCCCTAAACAAAGCCTTACATTTTTCAGCATGGTCTAAATCTTTATTTGGTCTGGTCTTAATATTTTGCTTTTATTTGCAGATGGAAAGAACCAGTAGAAGTAAATGGAATCCTAGATCGCTATATAATTTATATGGCCACCAATGAGCAGAATTTTACAAAGTGGAGTGTAATCTATAACAGCACAGAACTTTTTCTGGATTTTACTATTCCGCAGCTTTTCCCGGGTACTGAATACCTCATAAAACTAGCTGTAAGTTTTAAAGATGTGTAGTAGAGGTGTAAAATAGTGAAAATCATTTTTGTTAGCATCTTAGTATTTAATGGTTCTTCTGTCCACTTTGTTTAACCTCTTCTTTTTAAAGCAAAGGTGGACTCACAAAAATGTGTGTGTAATTTAAATACAGGTTTTCTTCAAGGACAAATTGGATAACTTATAAAGAATTGAACAGAAATATACAAAATGCTTTAAAAATGTTTCCTTGGACCCAGCTTACTAGAAAACATTGAATGTACTTAAAAGTGTTAATCTTTCATATTTTGTACCATGGCAATTTGTTCTTTCATTTTCAAATCTGTATGTAGAAGGAAATAGCAGAGAAGAAGGGTTCAGTGTAAAGTAGCAGTTTGTGTATTCAGAAGATTTCAAAAGACATTAGTGTTTTCACTGCATTTCTTTATCATTGGTTTTATTTTGTGATGAAATAGAACAGCTTCAGCTCACTAACAAACCTGAAAATATGTGAATAAAAGGAGAGGATTGTCACTTGCTTTAAGCACACTCTTCATTTTATAACAATACCTATATAAGGATATTTGCTTTGATAAATGCCATAGAAAAATATTCTGCTCTTGATTATGAATAAATTTACATTTATGTAGACTGGGTATGCATTCATTTTTTCTTAACATGCTCTTGAATGTTCTAAATATTATATCACAAAAAATAAACTACCTTTAGTTAATGATAAGGATCTGACTTGAACCTGAAAAAAAAGAAAAAGATATAAAGCTTAGATTCATGTTGAAATTAATTCATTTGTGCCTAGATATTTAAGCATAATAAATTGCTTAGCATATATAATAACACCATGTCCAAAACTAAGACACTGCTTCAACAAGCATTTTTTGCCTTGTTTTTTTTTATTCTTTACAAAAGAATTTGTGCTGTCCTTCACTGTGCCACAGCTCTTCTCTGCTCCTGCCCAGCTGCTGTGCATGGGAGCACAAGGAGAGAGCATCAGGGAAAAATTAACAGCTACATTCTGGAGAGCAACTGGGACTGCTCGTTTTGAGGCCTCTGCCTTGGGATAAGGGAGGAAGTGTGGTGTGGATGTTGGTTTTGCTTCATCAGCATGTGCAGATTTCCTAGATGTTACCTAATACATTTTAGGAACCTTTTGCACTTTATATTTGATTTGTCATTTCTTTGTAATTTTTTTATCCCCCCCTTAATATTTGCATTTAATTAGAAAGTAGGAAAAAATAATTTCTTCTAGTGACAAAGATAACTAGATTTACCTGGGTAAAATGCAGTGGTCTGTGAGAGGTTAGTTAGAAGAAAATGGTAAGTCTGAAAGTGCATGAAAAGCTCAATATCTTTGAGGTTTGGTAGCTCTTAAAACATTTGGATCCGTGATACATAGAATTACCTGAAATGCTTTGAGAAGAATGTACTATTACAGGTTTAAATGTTATGAAGATTAAACATTGCCAAATGTTACTTGTATACTTTATGAAAGGAAAAACCCCAAACATTAAAAAAACAACAGAAACCAAATCCACAAAAAATTCAAATCAAGAATAGACATGTGGGAGGGAAAAAAAGAAATATTTAGTGTTTCAGATATAATTTAACTGAATTTCAATAAAACTGTTAGAATAAAAAACCCCAAACAACCATTGAAGTGGAAAACTTAACTAATTTTTTTTTTTTTAGAATAAAATATTTCTGTCAGCTAGAACCTTTCATAGTTAATGAAATCCCTTCAAATATTTGTTTTGGTTTCTGTGTTAAGTTATCAAAAACTGCAGCTTGAATACAGGAATCAGGAGCCTCATAAGGAAAACTTTCAGCACCTCACAGGCTGCTAGCTTTAGCTTTTGTATGAAAGGTTAATATAACTGCATTGAAGAGAGCTGAGAAAATGTTTATCTTTGCATGCTCTTACCAATTTTCAGAATTGATTACTGCCATTTAATATGTAGCAATTTTATTCATAAATGAGTACAACAAGTATTGTAAGCAAATCTAATGCTTCTTTCCAAATGTTAGCCAAGAAGGTCATGGCTCCATGGATTAATGCAAAGGAACTTGTTTTTGTTCTGTTCATGCTCTAAGGTGGGTGAGTGTGAGCCAGGCCAATCCTAAAGCAAAAGGGAAGGTGAAAGGCTGCCTTTAGTAGCAGGGATGTCACTATTATTTTTATGATTGAAGGTCTTTGGGATTGAACTGTTAAGCCAGTACCTCCTCAGGATGCTGCAGTGTGGGTGAGCTGGCTCAGGTCCTGGGTGGAACGTTGCCATGTGGTGTCATCTGATGTGGTTTGCATCTGTCCTTTGGCGGTCCAATTCCTTGGTATTTTTGCACATTTTACCTAAAATCTGTTTCTCAGAGTGATATAATGGGAACTCAGTCTGGGTGGAGGTTTTCATGGCTTTGAGCATCACTGGATATGCGTGCCAGATGTCCAGTTCACTTTGATAGACTGATCTAAAATCCGACTACCTAAAATGCTGATGAGCTCTCTTTTGCTGATTTTCATTAGAAGAACCAGAAACTTCATGTCCCAGCAAATTTCAGAGGTACAAAAACTGAGCTGCATGAAATTCAATAAATAAATAAATTAATTAAAAGGGTGCTGTTACCAAGCCCTTAAATGAAATGCTCTCTACTGCTGAAGTAGGCCTAGTGGGAATTAGTCAGCAAGTCAGTAAGGAATAAATGAAAAAGAGGCCTGCTCGTGTTGTCTTCTTTATGAAGCCAGTGGAAGTGGAATAATTGAAAGATGACTGCTTGTCCTGGAAAAATCATTTTCTTAAATATTTTACTTACCAAAATGCTAATAGTTACCTGAGCATCCATCTAAACTGACACTACTTTGTTGGTTTTTTAAATAAACATTATCATGTTTAAAGTAAATGCCATTTTTTGATGTTCCCAAAACTGAGGTTGCATTCTTTCATCTTTACTTGGTAATTCAGACTGAACATGGAGTCATTTCTTAGTTATATTGTGAATGTAATTTCCAGTGATATCAAAACAATCTTTATGTATAAAAGAGCCCCTGATTTACAAACAATACTTATTTTTACCCCTGGGGTCATTATACAGGTTGGGAGGACATAGGGAATATGTTTGACTGCTCTCTGATTTGAAAAACAATGGGAAATGGGAAACTGAAGCTAATAATTTCAAATAAAATATAATAGATTGAGAGAATTAGATTAATAGATTTTATTCCTGGAGAGCAAGGTCCTTTATGTGCTGATGATCCACCTGTCCGCTTTAGTACATGGACAGCTTAGAAAAACAGAGATAATCCCATAAGTTTTATGTATGTCCAAATGTGAATATTTGTTGAATTCAGGTTTTGATTAATTCTATTATTAAACCAAACCCTAAATATAAACAGTAGTGTAACACAAAAATCTTTAAATCCAGTACAGTTGTATATTTATTTTTGTATGTTTTTTAACTTGTGTAGTCTTGTCATCAGTGTTAGTGCAAATAATTGGCAAAGCATCACGAGGACCATAGCTGCATGCACATAAAACTTTAAAAACCTGTTATATGGAGTGATATGCGCTTTTGCCTGCACATTGCATTGCTTCATATCCCAAGCAAAATATGAAAATAGGATGAATAACATTCTGTTCTCTGGCAACTGAAATACAAATTATTTTACTTTTTTTTTTTTTATAAGCAAGTCATAGTAACAACTAATATGTACTGGTTTATAACAGGGTGGTTTTTCACTATTGCAATTGCTCTGGGTGTTGTTGTGAAGTAGAGAAGAATGTTTTAGCTATAGTATGCCTAAAAGCAAAGTATCATGAGTTATTATACATTATACTCCTGCTATTTAAAAAAAGAGGTGAACATATCTATGTTAAGAAAAATGTCTTACTTGAAAATCACAGGCTTACTCTAAGTTTAGATGTGGAAGAATAATGAAACTTAGGCAAAAAATAATTGCAAAAATGATTGGTACTGCATTGAAAGGTATTTATTTGTTCTGATTAATATTTTAAGGCTTGCACTGGAGGTGGGTGTTCAGTAAGCAAAGCCAGTGTGGCTATAACAGATGAGAGTACACCAGAAGGGGTTCCTGCTCCAAAAGCCCAGTCATATGCATCTGACTCCTTTAACATCTCCTGGACTAAGCCTGAGTATCCGAATGGTAAGTGAACTCTTTTAGCCTCAAGTTAAAAAGATGATTAGTAAAGGTAAATTAATATTCTAAATGGCAGCTTATATGTGGTGCTTAATTTTTAATGATCATTTTAGCACATAAAATACCTGAGATAGTATCATTGTCTGCAGCTTGGAGATTGTGGTTTTCAGCTCATCGTGTGGTTTCAGTGGCTCAAAAGTGCTCCCTTTTGATAGTTCTTGTGTACTGCATCTCATTGTTCAGTTTTCCAGGACAGCTGAGCTGAGGAAGGCATTCTTGAAGAATATTGGTCTAGGATTAATTTCACCCTCCAATAAAACATCAATTTCTTTTACATTAATTGATATGTAGTAATAATTAGATTTGTGTTCTGCATACTCATCATACAGTTGTACGTTTTCATGGCTGTGAAAGTTAAATAATATACTTTCTTTTGTTTAGAAATGTTTTCCATTACAAAACATGCAAAACTTTTAGACCAATTTTACTTTTCTAGTGGGTTTGCACAGTATCATTTACCTTGGAATTCCCTGTGATTTTATTATGATGCATGTAACAGTTTAAATCACTGCTACATGCATGACTATAAAATCAGAGCAATGCTATGTAGGAATCACGAAGTCTGAAGTATCAGAAATGTTTTTCTTCATTGGCTCATGATATTATTTCAGTGTATATGATTATTTTTCCAGTGGTTTCACATTAATTTCATTTGGTCCTGCAAGTTTTTTCCCACTTTCAGTTGTGATAAAGCACATCCTACTCGTTCAACTTCACTAAAGACATTTTAAATTATTCCCCCAGAAGTGGTGATGGTTTTCTGTAAGGTCTTACATTAAATTTAGAAAGAAATAAGAATATGTTCACCTGTTAAATAATGTATTTGGTAATTTATGGTTCTTTGTACAGAAGTCATTGTGGAAGATTTTGCTTCCTAACCCCTTAGAAACTTTTAAACTCAGTTTCAAAAATCTCATCAGCATGTGTGGCAAAGGCAAGGAGGCAGGAGAAATGGGAAGGGGAAGGGATGGGAGGGGAGGAAATGGAAAGGAAGGTAATGCATATGACTTAGTGCTAAAGTCTGAATAATTTTCACTGAAATAGGCATTCTTTTAAATTTAGTCTCAGGACTTGATCCTGTTATCTTTGCACTGCAGAAAAAAAACCCGAACAGTTTTAGAGAGTGGTTTAACTAATCAAATAAATATAAATACATGTCCATATTCATATTTATACATGCATATCAACAGCACACAATAAGGACCTAGAGTTTAAGAAATAAATTTCCACAAGCTACTTTTAAAAGAAGTAAAAACTGGGATGCATGGCTGAATTTGGGTGTTGCATCTTGGTAATACAGCATTTGCTAGGTACAGTTTGGTTCTCCTTTTAACCACAATAAACTGCTTGCTAGGAAAGCGCCGAGGGTGTTGGTGCCCCCTGAGCAGGTTTGCAGATGTTACCAAAGTGTGAGTGCTGATCTGCTGGAGGGCAGGGAGGCTCTGCAGAGGGACGTGGACAGGCTGGGTCAGTGCGCCAAGACCAGTGGTGTGAGGTTCAACAAGGCCAGGCTGGGTCCTGTCCTTGGGTCACAGCCACCCCAGGCAGTGCCACAGGCTGGGACAGAGTGGCTGGAAAGCTGCTGAGTGGAAAAGCACCCGGGGGTGCTGGTCTGCAGTGGCTGAACTGAATGAGCCTGTGTGCCCAGGTGGCCAAGAAGGCCAGTGACATCCTGGCCTGGATCAACGATAATGAGGGCAGCAGGACCAGGGTCATGTTTGTCCCCCTGTACTCTGCACTGATGAGGCCATACCTCAAATCCTGTGTTCAGTTCCAGCCCTCTCACCAAAAAAACAGACAGAGAAGGGCAATGGGCTGGGGAGGATGCTGGAGCACAAGTCTGATGAGGAGGAGCTGGGGGTGTTTATCTTGGAGAAAAGGAGGCTCAGGGGAGATCTTTTCCCTCTATAACTGCCTGAAAGGGAGTGTAGCCAGGTGGGGATCGGTCTCTTCTCCCAAGTAACAAGCAATAGGACAAGAGGAAATAGCCTCAGGTTGTGCCACAGAGGTTCAGATTGTGTATAAGGAAAAATTTCTTCATGGAGAGGCTTCCATGAAGAACCAAATCTTTGAAACAGGCTGCCCGGGGAAGCAGTTGAGTCACCATCCTTGAAGGTATTTAGAAAATCCTAGGATATGGCACTTTGGGACATGGTTTAGTGGTAGATTTAGCAGTGCTGGATTAGCAGTTACACTCTTCAAGATCTTTTCCAACCTACATGATTCTGTGCTTTATCTAATAACATCTTTTCTCATTCTTCAATTTTCTATTTCCATCCTTTCCCCATTTTCTTGAAAAGAATTTTAAAAAAGCCCTACAGCAAATAAGCTCTATAACTTTTGACTGAGCAAGTGCTTAATCAGGAAGGTTGGCATTGTTCAGTGACTTTCTTTTTCTCATTCTCAACACATCTTTTGGGCTGCCTTGTGGCTACATAATTTATAATTGCTCTCTGTGTCAGGGTTTTAAAACTGTGTAAAAGGCTGAAAAATATCATAGTTGAGAAGAGTAGAATTTGAGAAAGACCATCAGAAGGTACTTAGATACTTGCCCTAAAATTTTCTTACTTCAGCATTCTACTGGTGCATTCTTGATATTTCTTTTTTGGGTTGTTCTTTTTCAAAAGCTTGGAAACTTTCTTGCTCTGAACTGAATTGGTTCAAACTTGGTGTATTTCAGGCTGCTAGGTGTAATTAGTGCTTTTCAAAAATACTGAGCTTGGCTTTGTTTCGGGTGGAAACCTCAGAATTACAAAGATTTGCATATCATAGATTGTCATCTCCTTATTAGATCTCTGGGGCCATTCCTTTCTCTCCTGCCTCTTTTTGTTTGCTACTGCTTGACAGATGCTACTGTTTATTTCCATGGTCTGAGGAGGCTTATCAGCTTCTAATGAGTGTGTGGGCTGGCTGTGGTTGGGACAGCACAGATTTTGCTATGCTCTCGTGATATATATGGGGTCCAGCTGCTTGCCAGGAATTAGAAAAAAGTTAAGGAGAATTAAAATACTGCCCTGGAGGTCAGAGGTGGCAAACAAGAGTAAAGGATATATAGCTTCTTCATAAAGAAGAAACAAGCTTTGGGGTACAGGAACACCGAGGCTTGTGTTAACCAGATGTGTATATCAAACTTCAGGACTACAGTTTTTTGTTGATTTTAAGGGCTATTTACATTATTTTGAGGGGGAAAAAATGAGAAGTTATACACTTAATTCTTTGTTGAAAGTTGCTTCAGAAATATCATTTATGTACCAAGTAGAAAAATGACTTTTGGAAATGGCATATTAAATATATTTGAAATATCAACGTTTTATTTTGTCTAATTTTCAATCCAACAAACTAAATGGTTGATGGGACATGGCCCACATACTGCCACTGTATATGTAGGCAGATAGTATAGGGTATACTGACCAGTTGGATGAAGGCAGTGTATGGTGAGGCTTGTGTAAACATGTGTGATCAGATATTCTGTTTTGACCTTTCATTATTCTAGTGGCCTTAATAAACAATGTTCTGTTCTTCAGAGCACATCCATTATAGTCTTGCCATATAGTCTGAGCTCTACTATTTTATAATCCTTAAAAATTTTCCTTAGCTCAATTCTCAAAAAACATCACTTTATGTTCATGTCACAGATAAAACCTACTCTAAAAAAGTCTAAATCAGGACTGTATCTTCCAAGGCCATGTGGAATTTTATGGAAAATAGTAGGCTAGGCATAGTAAAAACAGATTTATGAAATTATTCAGTGGACTAAGCCAGTACTTGTTCTTGCAAATCCTTGTGCTTATGAGAGATGACTGGTGTTTGTAGTCAGTGAGACTGATGTAGGTAAAAGTATGTTTGCTTAAGATTTGACCTCTAGATTGCACTTTAAGAGTAAAGTGCTTGTACTACTTCGGATTCAAAATCTCTTTAATGTCTTGAATATCCTTGACACATTATTTGGCCTCACCCAGAGAGGGGAAAGGAGGAATGAGAAAACTTTATAGCTTTCTTCAGTTCAAGTTTAACTTGCATTCTTGGACTTCTTTTCAAAAGTAAATCATAATTATACTATAGACAATAGATCTTGTCTTCAGTGAAATCAAGATTTGACCTAGCTATCTAGACTTCATAATTATGAAGAAATAGCATCTTTTCCTGGTGACCACATGTTGCTCAGGAAGCCTTGTAAATCCCAAAAATATCCTGTAGTCTTAAATATTTTATGCACGGTAAGCTTCAGCAATATTTAGCGAGTCTCAAGAAGTTTGTTAACTGTGGGCCAACTTTGAACTTTCTGTTTATATGTTTTGGAAGCCAATAAAATAGGGAGGCAGAGTTATTTATCCCTGGTAAAAATAGTTATTGCCTAATTCAGAAAAATGGCTTCACATCTCAAAAAAGGACTATAAGCTCTTTTCATCTGAAATGTACTTTTTCTTTTCATACTGTGGTTTCTCCATCAGTGTCCTCCAAGGCAAAAGCAGAAGTAAAATCAAGAGGTAATGGATCAAATTTTTAGAAGCTATTGTTCTCTGACAGTACTGTGAGAACTAACAAAACTTCACAGTGCTGAGCAGCAAAGCTGCTCCCCAAGGGTGGATGCTGCACAGTGCTGTGGCTTTAGGAGCTCTTTAAAACTTGAATGATCTCATCATGAATCATGCTGTTATCATAAGTACCAAATGAATTAATAATGATTTAATAGGCACTGATTTGTGCCCTCTGATGACCAACGGCAGGACCCAAGGGAATGGTATAAAGCTGTCTCAGAGGAGGGTTAGGTTGAATACCAGGAAAAGGTTCCTTGCCCAGAGGGTGGTCAAACACAGGAACAGGCTCAGCGGAATGGTCACAGCACCAGCCTGACAGAGTTCAGGAAGAGTTTGAACAATGCTGTCAAGCACATGGTGTGATTTTTGGAGTTACCCTGTGCAATGCCAGGGGTTGGACTTGGGTGACCTTTGTTGGTTCTTTCCAGCACAGGTAATTCTATGATTCTATTCTATGATACGTTAAAAGAGTTAGTGCTACAGGTACAGTAGGTGCTTAGAGTATCCCAGTGTTTGGCATTTTTCCCCTGTAAAAACGCATCCTTAACGTCAGCATTCACATTTTTCCTCTGAGATAAATAAAGCATTTTAAAGTATATACCCATAGATATAAAATTTGTTTATTTAATGTTGGAAGAATATCAACCATTTATGTTATTGCTTCACAAGCAACTAGACACAGAACCACAAGAGATTTTTGCTTTAGGAAGCCTGTCAAATATGGTAAGATTGATAATGTGAGATTTTCCAGAACCTCCTCCTATTGCACACATCTCTACTGTCTGAGTTGAGTTTAGCCTCTCACTTTTGAAGCAGAACTCTTCAATTAGGTGAAACAATTGTGTACACTTTTATTTATGAAGAAGTTCTTCATTTTGTGGAGGGGAAAATATTTTCTCAATTTCATACTGAATCTTCCTCAATGCAGATTAAAAAAAAAAAAAAAAATTAAGGGAAGGAGTGGTGAACTGAGCTATAGTTTTGCAATAGAATTTGTATTCTAATAATGGAAGGATTAGAAGGCATCCTCTGAACTAAAATCACTTCAAATGAATCCCAGAACTTTGAATTTATTTGCCTTAAGATTCCTAATTGAAATAACTTTTGAAAAGGGAGTTTATTCAGAAGTGAGAAAGATGGCAGAATAGCCCTGAGAAAAAGTAGTCCTTTGCAAGCTCAGTTTCCAAAGTCTAAGCAAATCTGTAAAACTAAATCTTTAGTTAATTAAATTCAAAACACTGTACAGGATTTGTTATCCTGCCATTTATCTTTGGAAGAACAAAGTTTTAGAATTCCTTACAAATGCAATATGCAATCCCTTGCAATTTTAGTTAGTGTTAGCCAGTTATACATTCTTTCCTCTGTCTAAAAATGTTGCTAATGTTTGAGTTTCCAAATATGTTTTCTTTCTGTAGATTGAATAGGCAAGGAGTAGTTTACTTCAGGATTTTTTTCTATAGCATATTGAGAAGGAAACAGTAATCATGACTATTTTGTGATTTCATTTAGAAAATTGGGTAACATTTTCCAATCACCCCACTTCTACTCCAAATTAATGAAGTATGTAGTCTGTTGGCAAAGTGCTGAAAATCTGAAGTAGTTGCCATAATGAATGAGTATGAAAAAGGTTGTTTTGTGTGACAAAATTGATTGTTACTGTTTTAGTGTAGTTGTAGCACTGCCCTGAGTTGTCCTTCCAGATTTCAGTTATATTGGAGATTTTGTTTCTAAGTTGTCCTAGTTTGGAGGACAGGTGTCTGTTAAGAAAGGCAGGAGCCTCTCTTTGAAATGGAGAATATAACACCCTCTCCCTCTAAATTATTATAATTTGGAAATCAGGGGGCTCTCAGGCAAAGATATGGGAGTTAGGAATAACAGTTCTTTACTAAGAAAAATTGAAGTAGAAGTACAATACTACAAAGAAACAAACCCCAAACACTGACAAAGTCAGAATACAACCTGACACCCCATCAGGCAGGGTGCTGGTAGCAGTCCAATTAAATGGTGGCTGTAGTCTTCTTGCAGTGACAGATGTGGTTCAGTTCAACTAAATGATGACTACAGTCCTCCTTCAGTGACAGATGAGGTTCAGTTGAAGCAGTGGTCCGGGAGAAGGGTGCAGTTTCCCTCCAAAGATCTAGTGATGATGTGGAAAAGTCTGCTTTTCCTCTGGAGTCAGGGGAAAAAGGGGCTACCTTAGTGTCCCAAAACCTCTGGTTTTATCTTGGTAAGAAATGTTGGGCTCTTCCCCTTGGCTGGAGCAACATCCAATGGGATGAAGTAATTTTATCAGTCCCACAGTGGGACTCAATGGGCCAGAAGAAAACTCCCTGGAAGAAAGGTGGGTTGTGAAAAGATAAAGAACAATGCCCCACCTGGTTTCAGTGGATGGCCCATTAGCAAAATATCTCCCATGGAGATAAGGATCACTGCCCCCACCCTCAACAGATGGTGATAGAATAGACACCTTTGATCACATCCTGTACTGTAACCCAAGACATAAATCTAAAGCTGTTGAGATGTGAGATGGCTTTTTGTGTTTTTGAAAAGCCACATGCAGAGTAGGCTGTGAACCAGAATTGCCTCAGTTTTCCCATTTCAAGGTGATGTGGTCTGCCACAAAACAAGTTTGTTAAGGGGCAATCTTTGGAATAGTGTTATTGTTTAAAGAGATGCAGTCCACTTGTGATGTTTTTAACAGTTAAAGATGGAAAAGTAGGTTTCTTTTGAGTTCTACGTGCTCAGTCACGCTAAATAGTATCTGCTCTATTGTAAATAGTTTAAACAGTTTGAAATACTACTACTACTGCCTTGGTGTCTGTAGCATCATTTTTCTCCGAAATTCTGTAGGTTTTTGGTTACTGAGTGCTCTCACATTGTTTTATAGGTATTATTACTAGCTATGGATTGTACATGGATGGTGTTCTGCTGCAGAATACATCACAGCTAAGTTGTTATGCTTATGGACTTGCTCCTTGGAGTCTGCATTCCTTCAGAGTCCAGGCATGTACTGCAAAAGGTTGTGCTTTAGGTCCACTGGTGAGTACCTTAATTTACATTCTGGGAGTGTAATAAATGTCAGATGAGAGTGAATATCAGAGTAAATGGTGATGATTCACTCTGGGCAGTGCTAACCCATCTGGCAAAATGTGACATTTAAAAAAAAATCCTGTTTAAGAGCTGCTAAAGATTCAATAGGTCATTGTTAGGCACCATTCCAAAGTAGAACGTAGGTACAGTGAAGGAAGAAAAAAATGGAGGCTGAAACACATATTATTGAAATTAAATGGAGTTAATATGTTTGAAAGGTGCAGGTGTGCTTTAACTAGATTTATAAGGATGTATATAAAGAAAGAGTTACTGTTTCTGTAATGAGCAAATTTCTAGCTGCTAGACTGAAAGGACTAAAGTTAATTTGAGAATTGCAGAAGCCAGAAGTGGCAACAGGAGCAAGGAAAATATGGTAATTCATAATCTTTTGAATACAAGTATGTGATCAAAATATTATACTGGGCAGATTTTAACAGTGTTGTATAACACACCATTTTTCAGGATTTGCGAATGCAGGAATATTACATTTGACAAATTTGTGAAAAACAGACCTTCTGAGGTTTTCTTATTTCATTAAAGGTTTTTAGAGATATAGCTGAACTGATAAATCTAGTATGATTTCATAATACTGTAGCTGATGAATAACTAGAATCATATCTACTGTGCTTGGTTTTGTTTTCAAGCATAACTGAAAAAGAAGCCTGTGTTAATTCTGGGATTTAACTTTTTAAATTCAACTTTATGTGCAGGCTCCTGAATTTGGCAAAAAACAAAATGAAGAAAAGACAGAAAGATTGGAGAGGTTTTTGTAGTTTTCTTTCTATTTTTTACCATCACAATTTATTTTGTGTCAGGAAAGAACTTACAGGTTTTATTTTTATGATATAATTTGTTAGTCACATTTCTAATATTATTTCAGAGATTGCTTTCATTCAAATGCCAGTAACATTGTCTATCTGCTGAAGACAACTAGACTTTATAACCATTAAACATTTTATACCTTGCTCTGCTTTGAAGAGTATTTACTCTTAAAAACTTGAATGGCTTTTTTGCCAGTTTTTATTGTACATTTTTACAACTTCACATATACCCCAAAATCAAAGCTTGTTTTAAGGTACTTGATGTGCAATGACCTAATCCATTGTATTGCTAGTGATGTTTAAGACAAGTCATTACCAAACTTTGTATACAGATGAAATATGTATGTTTTCAGTACTACTGTCCTATCAAATAGGCATCAAAAGGACAGAACACCAGTAGTTAAGGTTTAAAAAATATTTTTAGTAATAATTTTTCACATCTCCACTGAACTACAGACTTGTAACTTGTCCTTTGGAACAATTCAAAGGGGTTGCTGTAGCTGATACTCATCTGCATCCCGTGATCAGTACACAAACTGTTTTCCAAAGCCAGTGATCCATCTCTAATCACAGGAATTGAAGTACATCTTCATTTAGGCTCACCTAAGTGCTGCCAGGAAGTTAAAGCAGTGGTTCTTCATCTGATACTTAAAAAAATATTTTCATATCAATTATGGAGTAAATCTAACACTTAAAAAAGAAAAAAAAAATCTGATCTTTTGCCTCTGCTCTAAATCGAATGGGAAACATGTCCTAGCAGTAAACTGATATGCTTCCAGCTGTTTTTATTGCTGATCTTGTGCTTATTGTGCCCTAATTGATCACAGTACGTCATGTGACATTCTCCTAAATATGGAATTTGTCCACCTTATATTCTTGAAGGTGGCTCTGAAGATCTTAATTAATCATGAATGCATTAGCTGTTATTCTATTTCAAAAACTTATTTTTGTTTGATGTAGGTAGTTTTTGTTTGACTTTTTTTTGTGACTGTGATTTATTTTCAAGTATGATGCAAATTGTTAACAAGTAAATTTTAAAAAGGTACGTTTTAATCTCTTCCTATTATACCCAAGATAATGCTTCTGTCCTAATTATTTGGGAGTTTTGTCCCTAAAGAGGGGAAAAATTGGTTTATTAAGGGCTAGTGTACCCTTTAACAAATTCTTTGGAGAAATTCAGGAGAACTAAAATTATGCTAGTTTTGAAATGTGTTAGCTTTTGTAAATTTCTTATAAAGAAATGGAAATGTTCAACACTGAATATTTCTCATCTCAATCCACTTCTACTAATTTAAATTTCACCGTTTTTCCTTATATGCATGCTAGTACTTTTCCCAATATTATTATGCCCATCATATTATTTGGTGTCACTTATATGATAGCAGAGTCTTTGTTTATTAAGTTATTAGTAAATATAAAATTAAAAAAAAAAAAAGAAAATACCACAGAGGGGTGTATAAAGTAATATTTTAAAAAGCAAGTATGAAAAAGGTTTTCTGTGCCATATGCTTATATAGCACACCATAAATCAAAAGCTAAAGACAATACAGCTGTTGCAACTGTTTAGGACATAATACAGATTGCTACAAATTTGTATTATTTCAAGATTGTTTTTGAATCTTCTTCAGTAGAAAAACATAATTGTTAAAATTTCTTCACGTTTCTGATGCTTCTGGTTTGAGTACCTGCATTTAGGAGCACTTTACTGGAAATTCTTTTGTTTAGAAAGCGTAGTTTAGTCAAATCCTTACATAAGGATGTTTCTGACTGAAATACTCAATGTGGCAGTGATCCAGTAATTCTATGAAGTACATGTTTATCTTTAAGCATGTACTTTATCCTGTTGACTTCACTGCAACTTACCACTTACTTTCAATATATGAAAGTGAATAAATAGAGAAGCACATATGGAGATATTGGTGCACATGGCATGTGTAAACAATAAGCTGTCCAATCTTTATATGCAGAAAAGTACAACATTCATGTTTCAAGGACAGAGAAATTATGTTTGGTTATTTAGATGACAGAGCAGGTGTGGCAGATTAAAAATAGCATTTATTAGGACTCCCATGAACCTGCAGCTGAGAGGCACTTACAAAGGTGTGAAACCATCTTATACCTTAGAAAACACCAAATAAATAATGTAGGAGAAACAAAATGGTTGCCATAAATAACATAATAACAAATTACTTTGTTCCATAGCACTGAATGTTTACTACAAGTTATGAAATTCAATAATAAATACTGGAATATTTAATAGTATTTATTTACTTATATTACAAATCTTTCATATTCAGTACATTATCCAGCTCTTTTTATTTTCTCTTAAAATTTACTTTTTATTGCAACTTAATTTTATTAAGTGAATGTAGATGTTAATTCAGGGAGTAGCCAATATTCCACAAAGGATTTTTTTCCCATCAAATGTCTGTTGTAATTTACTACAGTGTTTAAATGCATATTCTTTGCAGTTGCTTTTTAAATGCAGAAAGGGAAAGTTATGTGGTCTTCCGTTGCTGTTTCCTTTCCTTACACTGAGACCATACATCCACATGAGGTGCAATGATGTGTTCAAAAAGATAATATTTCATTCTTTTCCAGTATTTGTTTCCTGTTCCTTACAGTAGTCTCTATTTAAAGTACAGTAATTTCACGATTATAAGCCAGACCTTTTTCATTGAAGAATCCAGCCTACCCCAGTAGTGCGGCTAATCATCAGGTGTGGCTTATCTATGGACAAATCCCAATGAAATGCCAACCCGAAAGTGAGAGCCAGCAGGGGAGAGAGCTGCTGCAGAGCCGCTGCCGAGTGGGCGGTGAGCCAGAACTACTGGCCAGTGGGCAGCGGGCTGCCGCTGGATTGACGAGGCCAGGCCGGCTTCGCCGCCTTCGAGTGGGCGAGTGAGCCACCTGTGCCGCATTCACGCGGGCGAGCAAGCCGCTTGTGCTGCATTCGTGCAGGCAAACAAACCGTCTTTGCCGCCTTCGCACCGGTGAGCGAGCTGCCTTTGCTGCCATGAGGGAGGCACCGCCACCTTCACTGTCGCTGCGGTGAGCGGGCTCGCTGCTGCTGGGCACTGCCACCTTCACTGTCGCTGCGGCGAGCAGCCTCGCTGCCGCCGGTGCTGCCGCCTTCGCACTGGGGAGTGCGCTACCGTCACTGCCTTCGCACTGGGGAGGGAGCTGCTGCCGCCGCCTTTGC
>VRYO01002297.1:8626847-8668870 GCA_009812075.1 Sialia sialis
TGTTAAAAAAAGTTGTTTTATTCTGGACCTTTTTTTTTTCCTAATGGAGCCAGATCATCCTAAATAATTTGCAAAAGATTTAAAGTTGCTGTGGATTTTTTTTTTAATGGAGAATGTTTATCTTCTTACAGTAAGAACAACAATAATTCAGCCAAAGAATACATTGTAATGCATAAAAGTAAGAGAGAATGTTTCAGCTGTAATGTGCCTAAATTACTCACTTTTGATTCCAACATAAATATTTCATAATATATAGCCCATTTTTTCATTGCTTTTTAATTCTGTTACTGCTGATGCTTTTTTGTATTTTATGATGATGGCTTGGCAAGGTGTTAGTAAATAGTGTGTACCTGTTAACACTATCAGTAACCAAATTGAAAGTCAAGCATATACTATCATAAACTGATGGAAGAGGTCACTGCAAGTGTGAAATGTAGTACAGCAGGAGATAGTTTGGATTGTCTGACCATACAGGAGTATACTTATAATGGATTTTTCCATAGTTTGGCCATGATTTAGCAATGTATTCAAGAGAAATACCTGTATCAATTAGCCTTCATATTTAAATTCAACTCTTAATTTTACTGGAAATCTTTCTCTGTGAAAGCACTTGCTAAAAACCAGGAGGGAGCTTTATTGGGGCTGTTTTTCCATTCTGTTCTGTATAGATATTTTCTAGTTTTCCAGAAAAGTATTGGTTTCCAGTAAACAGCATATAGAGACCAAACAGGACTTCAGGAGTTGAGGGCTCTGTCCCACTTCTGCAGTGCTCAAGCATCATTGCTTGGGCTCAATACAATGACAAGTTACTTTGCTTAAAAGTCACTTAAGGCCCAGTATCTGCTTGGGAGGAGCCTTAAAGAGGAATTTGGTTTGCAACTGATTATTCTAAGCCATAACATATTAATGCTACCAGATCCACAAACAGCTTTTCCCTCCTCAAGAGTAGTTGGAGTTCTTGTTGTTTGAAAGGAAGGTGACCATGTTAGGCTTATTTCCCTCAAGTAGTTTCCTCATTCATTTCTATTTGTTCTCAGGTTGGTTCAGATAGAGCACAGGGTCATTTTTAATTGCATCTGGGTGTCTGAAATTAAGTTCTAGGACAGGAAGCATCAGGTGTTACCTCTTTTCCAGAGGAGAGATTTGGAGGAAGTTCTTATATTCCTACTTCTGTCAGATGACTGCATTAACACAAAATTAATCCAAATCTGTAGCCCCCAAGATGCTGTGATGCATTTGAATGCGAGTTGGACCTAAAGAGAATCCTTAATTAACTGTATGTCCTTATGGAATTTCATAGCTCCAAGTTGCAGGGTTATACTCAGAATTCTGTTGCTTATGAATGTAGAAATCAATGTGTGTTACTTTCAGTTTGGAGTTTTGGGTTTTTTTGTTTCTTGAGGGTTTTTAATACTTATTATAACATATTTTGATGACACATCATCTAAGGTCCATACTTTTCAGCAAGACAGTTAATCGAGCATTTTTGTAAAGAAAAAACATACTTATCTGCTTACTCTGCTTATTTGGAGATGGTTTACCATAAAGGTTCATTGCAGCCCACTCATTCTCTCAGCAAAGTGGAGAATTCCAGCAGCAGAATACAGCATGAACGAGTTGACTTTTGCATGTATGCATCAAAGTGTTGCCCATCTAACCTTTTTAGTTTAACATTTACTATATATATGAATAAATAGAGTAAAACTCAGACCATCGATTAATTTGACTTCTATAAGAAAGTTCCTCTTACAGTCTTAAACTTGGCACAGTGTACCCGATACTTTCAGTACTCTCTCCACAAACAGAAGTCAAAAAGGGAGTGTTATGAATCAACCTAGTGCAAAAAGCAATGACTGCTCGGGGAAGACAGCACCTGCAGATGGCAACAGAAGTGGAGAAAGGAATGCTGAAGCCCCTTGAAGTTCCCAGCCTGTCTAGTGCTGAAGGCTTGAGACTGAGGAGCGAAAGTTATTACAAATTGCTTACCACCTCCTGCACCAGAAAGAGTACCTCTCCATTCCCAATGCAGCATACATTTATGGGATCCATTAGCTGTTTTTCCAAGCCATCCATAAAGGAGATTTTTCATATTTTGTCCCTTTCCTTTCTCATTTTGTCTGTCTTCATAGTTCTAGCCTCAGACCTGCAACACTTACCAGTCCTAAAGACATTTGAGAGGGGGAACAAAGAGAATGCATGACCCATTTTCAAATGGCCATATTTAATCTCTTCACCAGAGCAGGAGTTAGGGGTATTTTGCCTTGGAATTATAGGGTGTTTAAATTTTGATTTGCCTGGCTAGAAAATTCATGGTTTTGTATGCATTTCAAAATTATCATTGAGTAATGTTTAGTCGAGCTTCAGTAAGTTTTGAATTGCTTCACAATGCACCATCTAATAGCACAATTCCAGTCAGTATCAGGTATGCTGTTCTTTTCCTTAGTAGAGGTGTCTCTGAGGAAAGCAAAATTAAAGTCACTCTCTAATTCCTACATCTGACCATTTCTTCGGCAAAGAGTCTAGCATCAGACCACAGATGGTGTTTTAATTGATCTTCTGCATCACTGTATTCCCATAGTTATGTTTTTTGTCACATGTACATTGTCTGTCTTGTACTTTGTAATTTGTTTGGTTTCATGTGATAAAGTTGACACATAGGGCTGAACCCCATTTTTGTGAGGAATTTATTATCAGTTCTTAACAGGTTGAAATTCCTAGTGACTGCCTATAGCAGGATTGGATCCAAGACTGTTTGTACTCCCTTGGAATAGTCTAGGGAATAATATCAATCTTCTAGAGATGGCTCTGGTAAACAGTATTGAGTAAAAGGGAATTTGCCAATCAGTTTTCCTACAAAAACAGTCTTTTAGTTAATGAATGTCTTCAGAGTTTTTAACCCACATGAAGACCCCATTGACTGTGCCTAGGTATCTATGGTAACTGCTAAGTGCAAAAAACCAATTTATGACATTAAATACAAAATAATTAATGTCAGTGACATAACCCAAACAAGATATACACAATCTGGCTAGAACTTCCACAGATAAAGAAGTTGAGTTTGAATATTTCTGTGTGTTGGCTTCAAACTAATAAACTTCTCTTTAGATACTAATATAAACCCCATCTGTTTTCTCAGGTAGAGAAAACATGATGAAAACTGGGATTTGACAAGCTTTTGGTGAAGTTTTTCTTTGCATTTTATAAGGAGGAATCAAATTATGATTTGACTATGTAAGTTTCTAGTGTGATAGCAAAAAGAGCACTATGATAGGTCATCCTTTTATAGGGATAATTGTGTGCAGTTGATGTGGCTGTTACTCTTCATGTTTTTGCCCTAAATAGTCTAGAGGGAGAAATTTATAAGTAAGTACAACAAACAGTCACCTGAGTGATTCTGTGGTTCTTTCAATCTACAAGTGCATCACTTACGATGCCTCATGAAAGGAGACTGAAAAAACCAAAAGGATGTCATATGTCAAACAAAAATGCTAGATCAAGTTTAGAGCTTCATTCCTTCCAAAGTATTACAACTAAGTGTAATGGCATTTTACAGTATTGACTTTTCTTATATGACTTCTTTCGGCTAACTCAGCATTCTGAAAAAATAAATAGTGTTCTCCCTCTGTGATTGAAAGGGTTAAATAGTACCAATTCATTACCTCTCACAAAAGGATTTATTTTCTTCTCATAAATCAGTTTTATTCCACATTTTTATTATTCCCTTGGGTCAGCTGCTCCAATTGAAATCAATACAAGTGCAAGTGACACAATCAATCTAGATATTTGATTATGGATTTGAGACTCCAAGTTCTGCTCTGTGTGTTTAGTTAGTCTCCTTCTGATAGTGTCCCCAGAGAATGGAAAATTCATATTGGCATCCATGAATTATGGGCATAGATTCAGAAACCAGATACTGTGATAATCTCTATTTATGTTCTGCTGCAGCTAGAGAAAGAATGTTCTAAGCATGGAGAAGCAAACTTGAAGATTTAAAAGCTAACTGTCTCTGAATTTTTCTAAGTGTATAAATCTTTCATGAAATAAACTTGATAAAGTCTCATAATTTGTCTATAAAACCCCTCAAACAAAATGGATTAAATCAGTAATTGCTCTGTCATCAGTTTAAGATTGCAAATGCAGCAAATGCTTTTAACTGTTTGATGTCTTGTGTCAAATGTGATTTTTTCCACTTGGATTACAAAACTGTGCTGGGACACTTCCTCTTGTTTGTATCAGGATAACACTGCTTGGACACTGGAAACTTTTTTGAAAGCCAGAGAAGTTGGTTGTACTCATGGAATGCTTTCCAGAGTTTAGTTTAGGTCAGGGGCTGAGTTCTTGCTATGTGTCTTTAAAACTCTCTCTGCACAGTGTGCAGAGTCCAAGACTGAGGCCCCTTAGTGTTACTGCAGAAAAATTGAGTTACAGTAGAGATGAATATGATTACAGCAGAGATTTAACACTATACAGGAAGAACTTTTACTGGAAGATCCAAATGAAACTGACTCTGCTGCAAGACTCATTAGATGTTTCTGTGTTTATAAAAGAGTAATGAGAAAAACCTAAACAGCAATTCAAATCAGAAAGGCTTCTTGGCAGCTTCATCAACAATTAGAGAGGTTTTTTTAGTTCAAAGCTTCATGGCACTGAGCTGAAAGCTCCAAAGGGTACATGAGACCACACACTGAAGATTCCTTCCTGCTTCCCATCATGACAAAGCCTAATTCTGGCTGCAATCATTAACCATCCATGGGGTCTGTGCTAACTTTCTAGTATAAGCTCTCACTTCAAGCTGTGGGCTTTATTCATATTTCAGTCTGTAGAATTAATGAGCACATAAATGCACATTACTTAGTATTTGTAACCCTAATAATCACTTATTTCAACTGACAGGAACATGCTTTCATCATAATGATTACCCTTGCTTTGCCTTAGGGTTCTTGAAGAGTTCTGAAAATTTTCATAGAATCATACAGCAGCTGAGGTCAGAGAGCACCTCTGGGGAACAACCAGTTCAAGCTCTCTTCTCCAAGCAGGGTTAGTTGGAGCACATTGCCCAGAACAGTGTCCAGTGGCTTTTGAGTAGTATCAGCAAAGTTGGAGACTCTGAGCAACTCGTTCTAGTGTTTGAACAATGTCAAGGTAAAAATAGTTTTTTCTTAGGCTTAAACAGAATTTACTGTATTTTTTTGTATGTACTCATTGCCTTTTGTTCTGCTGCTGTGTGTTGCTGAGAAATATTTGGTTACTTTATGCCCTTGAAACAGATATTTTTAACATTTTACACATTTTTGAGATCCTCCCTCCTCTTTCTGAGTCTAAGCAACCCCAGTTCTTTCAGAGCCTCTTCATGTGACATATTCTTCAAGGCTTTAATCATCCTTGCATGACCTTCACTCAGATCTGTGTTATGCTGGGGATCCCAGAACAGGATGAGCTCTCCAGATGTGTCTCACCAGGCTGAATAGAGAGGAGGAATTCCCTTCCAGTGTCAGTGACAGACAGTGTACACATTCTGTACATCTCAAGACAATCTAAGATAGCTCTACCAAATCTGAGTCTGTAAGAATTCTCTTTGAGTGATGACTTGAGTACTAGTCAGAAAATACTAATCAGAAACTGGGTCTTTTCAATTTCAGATTTCTGCTGTACGTGCCAACACAGATTTTTTTATGTTGCTCTTCAAATATTTTCCATTTTTCAGTTTTAAAACCAAAGGCTTCTTGTAATTCCCAGGGGAAAAGGAAAAAGATAAAGTTTTTCAATGCAGATAATGTATCACTCTTCTTATTTACAGGAAAATTAATATTTTGGATTAATAATTTTTCCAGTTTCCCACAGTGCTTTTAAATTACCCATATTTGTCTCATTCAGCAACTCCTCCTAGCCCATGAGAGTGAAGTTTTCATTTGTTAAGAGAGTCTTTAAGTTTTGAACTCAGTTTGTTGGACTGTGACCATGATATGTCCATAGGAACAATACATCTGTCAGCTCAGGAGAAGGTGAACAAATAGTTGAGGCAAAAAATCAGCAGTGTGCTCATTTGAAAAAAAAGAAAGAAAAAAAAACAACCAAGAAAAATCCTCCAAAACAGAATGCCAAAACATAAAAACTAACCTTGTCTTAAAATACAAAACTCCCCCAGCAGTTTGTTGAAAAGAGGGATATGGCATCAAAGACAAACTACTTTGCAAGTCAATATTAAAACTGAGATGACAATTTGAGAGCAGTTCATTATTACAGTTCTTAAGTAAAGAGAGTTGCCAATAATGCCAAGGAAGTATTTCAGCTGCTTTTCTACTGGGATAATTAAACTAATGGAAAGTGATATTTTTTGTTCTGAATATTCCATTAGAAACAATGGGAAAGGAAGAGAGGGAGAAAAGAAAAATCTAAGCCTGGAGGAAAGTAGCTTTTGTGGTAGTTAATAAGGCTGAAGAATAGACAAAACGAACAGACAAAAGAATGAGCTAAGACACAAAGAAGTGTGCAGATTCGCAGATTTTTCCCCCTAAGATGTGATGCCAAAGAGGCGCAAACTAGCTGTGTCTCAAATAGGAATAGCAACTGGTGACAATGAGGATGAGTTCTGGGGGAAAGGGCCAAAAAAGTATGTTTTTGTTTAATTTTTATTTTGCTATTCTGATCTGGTATGAAATTTTTCTATGGCTCATGGTACAAGGCTTAACCTCTTTATTCTCAGTCATATAAAGCAGGCATAAAAACAACTGTATTTGTGGCAGTTAACTAAGTAATCTTTGTATAGATCCTCATATGAACTGTTTCTTGACTTGGATTTTTGCTACCTTTAGTCTTTGAGTAGTCTTCCACATGGGTAATGGTTCTGCTTCTGTCTGCTTCCATATTGTAGGGCAACATGTTCTGTAATGTAAAAAAAAGGTGATCAGGAAATAATGGAACTATGTGTAAAGTATGGATTGGTATCGATCACAAATGCAACAAGTCTAATGGAATTACTTGGTATTTGCCCACACTTGTGAAATATGTGTCTTTCTTTGTTTAATACATAAAAAGGAAACATTCTCAATTTATTACGTTTTCCCTTAAAAACATAACTTTGTAAAGGTATTGGAAAAGTACCTTTAAATTTGCTAGATCTAAGGGGAGAAAAGTTCTTAAATGTGAGATGAATGTGTTTGTATAATTTCTTTGCCATGAGAATGGATTCATGTTGTACCATTTCCTGTGCTCCTCACAACCTTTGTCCCATGAATAAGGTATCAGGATGCTAATGACTAATATACAGTATTCTGTGTCTGCTGATGCTGTACTGCACTGCTGTGACCTTTGCAATATTATGTATCCTGATTGGCTGTGCATTTCACCTCTTCCCCACAAGTTAATAAGGCTGTAAAAAGGAGAGGACTTGAAATCACCAGCCAGTCAAATTGCAGAATATTGAAAAGGTCAGAGCAGTACAGCACACAGAAAAAAAAATGGAATATATGAGGCATTAAAATTCTTGTGACAATGATTATAACAAGAATGGAAAAGGGTACCCATTTATGTTACTTCAATCTAGTGAACCCCACAGGATGATGGACCCAAGACAGCAGTAATTTACGCCCCGCTGACTCACAGGAGCTTAATTCACCTATTTACAGGAATGCTCTGTAACAGGAATGCACATCTGCTGTGGAGTCCCCTGAAGAGTGTCCACTCAAAACCATCCTGAGCCTTCAAGTACAGATACTCACCAGCTAGAGTACTCTTAGCACTTTTAAACAGCGATTTTGAGCGCAATGTATGTATTTGTGTGTCTTTTTAATGCAAGCATGTTTTATTCCTTGACTTTGTTTCAACTATACATCATTTTAAAATATATTTTTGGATATTCTTTAGCCCTCATTTCTTCATATGGATCTTTTCCTGAAAATCTGACATACTTTGATCTGGTATAAACTAGGAATAAACTGGGAACAGCAGAAGTATTTCTCAGTTACCTTAGGCAAAGAAGTCTCTCAGATAATTTTGGTGAGATATGGAGAACTGAGCAGGAATATGGAAAGATTAAGGAGCTTGGGGAAGCCCTTCGTGTCTGCAAAAGACTTAGTTTTTTTAAGAGGTTATAGAAAATAGTGTCTCAGAGCTCTCTCCTGTTGAGATCCATCTTTTTGTGCAGGTGTTTGCATGCCTTAGGTGTTCATGGATGCGGTTGGATGTAGGAGTTTGTTTTCTGCCCCTTTAGGTTGTTCATGTTAACAGAATAATGGTGGAATCTTGCTTGTTGGGGTGCTGGTGCTTGTTCATGGCAGGAATTACAATGTAGAAATGAGGAGGTGCTCTGGTACAAACCATTTGTCTGAAGCAGAGCAGTGTCTCTTAGGACTTCACCACTGTCCGAGGCAGCAGCTGCTTACATCTGCAGTGGACGTGCTGGTGGGCTACAGTGGGACTTGGGAGCAGGATGGAGAGAAAAACACCCAGGAAAATTGGAAAAAGTGGGGATTTATCCACTTATACTCACAAATTGGGTCCACATTGAGGCAGCCTGTGCAGGAATGGCATGGAATGATATGACAGTGTTATCGCTGTATCACTTTCTGTCAGGCTGAACCTCTGTGTCTGCATTTTCCAGCCCACTGAAAGCACACTTCAGGCAGTGAGAAGTGGCAAAGCTGCATATTGCAAGTCAGCCACAGCAAGACCTGCATTTTAAAAATGTTCTTCTAATATTTTACTTGCCAGAAGCACTAAGTTCCTTATCTGGGAATTGGGAAAAAACACCTTTTGTCTGTGTAAAATTTGGGCTAGGAAACTTGCAAGTACTCTTTAGCTTTTTGTTAGAAGCAATGAAAAATTTTGAGCTGCTATGTTGTCTATCTCATTGTAAATTTGCAAGTTCATTTTTGAGCTGAATAAAATGGTTATGTAATTACATACTTCTCCTAATTATTGAGTAATTATATACTTCTTATAATTGCCGAGTAATCACTCTGCTATAACTAGAATTTAATGCTACAACTAATTGTATAATTACTGTATATTAATGTTGTTATCCAGGCAACTTGGAATAGAGTGTTATCCTTTTAATTCATTTTCTGTTACTCAAAACTGTATTTTTAAAACATAGTATAGTTAGCCATTGGAAGAAAGATTAATAATGGAATAAAAATATCAGCAGGGTAAGTACATGGTTTCATGCCAGACTCAGGTGAATGAAATTAAAATATTAACAAGTTAAATCTCTACTGTTGATAGAAAAAGTTTCATTTTCACAAGAATTTGGCATATATAAATTGCGGTTAGACAAATTTCCTTTATGCTTGAGGTTTTACTCTAGCCTAAGTGCTGATCTGTTAACACAGTATTTTTAAACTTTTCGACACATTGGAGGTGAAATGTTTGAAAAATGCATCATTTTTTCCACAGTCAGCTGAGTCCTTATGTATTTAATGTCCCTAGGACTCTAAGAATGTGTGTGTCAAATACTGTTGCATGATCTTCACAAATAGTAAATCACAAACATCACAGGAACTGTGATTGATAATGGGAGAAACGTGCTGTGTTGGATTGTATCTTCTCCCAGATCACACACGGGGACAGTTTTACAAAGGTGCAGGAGGAGGGTTTGATATACAATTTAAAAGTTGAGATCAAGTAATGTAGATGCATTTTTCTAGTGCTAGTTGAGTAGCCTGAGTACATAAGAGTAATCTCAGACAAAATAACTTGGCTTCTGCAGGATTCTGTATGTGGAATGTGTAAAATGTAGTTGTTCTTCTTGCTCGTAAAAAGCTTTGCCTCCATTGCTATACTGAAAACAGGGTCTCTCAGATAAACTTCAGTGAAATCCAAAATGAATCCATCAAGCTTCATGAAATCATTCAACCTTCACGCTACTGTAGTCTGTTTGAGTGGTCTAGTGCTATGGTAGGGCACAATCCGGGTAGAATTTGAGCAATGAGAATCTAGGCTACAAAGCAGACTTATAAAAAAAAGAGTTGTACAAACCTGTCCCCCTCCCCAAAACCTAAAAAAATAAGCTCTTTGTATCTTACAATAGAATAACTGAAAACACCAGTGCATGTGATTACACCAAAATAAAGGAAGGGCTTGGATTTGTATGATAGTGAATCAAACTGTTCATAGGAATCCCCAAATTAGAGGAAAATACATATCCTTCATCCATGGTAAAATATCATGTGAGCATGACTGAAATATACTGCAAATGCACCTTAATGCACATAATCGAAACATGGAATATTGGAAAAATTGTTTCTGATTTGATAGCATTGTAATAGTTCATATGAACCTTGCATCAAAATGAGTAAGTCTGATGAGTGTCCCTTAAAAATTAAAAGATTGATTTTTCTAGGTTTTTTGTAATTCTGTCTTACTTAGACTTTGTAGAAGACTCAGATGTAAATATTGAATCTTCTAGCTGTGACAATGTCATAACTGATTTAGAATATTTTTATTGTTATAGTCTGTTTACTCTCATTTTGATACCTATGGTCTCAGACTTGTGCGATTCTGTTGTTGTTTCTAATGTATAATTTTCATTGATTTCAGTGTGAGAGCTCTCCATGGAATGATAGACAGTAGTAATAATATTAATCATTCACATACTCAAAGTATAAGATGATATTTTAAATGAATCAGTTTGGCTCTGAGATATGTGACCAAAGTCTTTATTAAGTCAAAAAAATGTTACTTGTCGGGTAGAATATTGTCTTATCTTAAGTTTGAGATCTTAAAAGGATTGCAAAGGACATGTAGTTTGCTCTGGTGTCCTCTGATGATTTCAGCTGATAAACTGAGTACTTCAAATCCTTGTTTTGTCTTTGAGAGAACAGCAGGCCATGCTGGAAAGCCTCTTTTACTGCAGATGACTATTTGTTATGCATGCAATGGAATTAGCTTATTATCTCCTAAATTAAGCATTTTTCTAGCAAATTCAAGAAGTTTTGCTACTCTTTCATGGCATGGTATAAGAATTATCATTAATGTTTCGAATCTGCAATTATCACCAAACTGTTCTGGAACTTCTGTTTGCTGTATATAGTAATCAGTTTGCAAGTGTTTGGTTCATGTATTGGTTTGTTTATTTTCCAGGATTTACAAATTTGTTGGCAAAAGGAGAAGAAATCATGAATAATAATTTTTCTTCCTAACATACCAAAAATTTATGTATGTTACTGGTATAAATGGCAACTCTTCATTTGAGTAGAAATAAGACTTGTTTCATATAGACAGAGAATTGTAGCAGACGCAAGGTCTAACATTTGTTCTTTTCCTCCCCCTCTTGTTTTTCCATAACAGATAATGCTAATTATTCTATTGTAAATGATACTCAGATGTTGTGCAGCAGCAAGGAATTCAATGTATGGGTACCCATTAAAGGACTGATTCCATTTTCTAACTACACAGTACAAGTGAATGCGTCCAACAGCCAGGGCAGCTTGATAAGTGATGCTATAACCATAGTCATGCCTCCAGGAGGTAAGTATGAAAAAGTGCTTTTTCTGTGCATGTAACAATTACACAAACACTCTGTTCAACAAAACATTATTTATTATTTCACTGAGGACTGAAGTTCAGAAGAATATGCTTGTAATAGTAGTTCTTATTCACAAAATTGTTCTTTTTGGCTTCTAATTTGTCACTTTGTTCCGTTTAAGAACTAGAAAATGAAAATACAGTTGTATAGTTAGCATATTATGAAGGTGAGAAGTGCATTATGCACTTCATTTTTTTTCTGAGAATGGTGGTGTATTCTGTCATGGAAAGCTAATCTAGCCCAAGAATATAGAGAGCCTCACCTGCATTTTGTAATCTGTTTTAGAGTAGAAGTTGTAAATGCTGACAAGGAGCACTTATTGGATAGACATTTATTTAATAATAGTAATAGAAACTATTGGCAATATATTGAGCCAGAATCCACAAAATAATGTAGCTGTAAGAAAGTGCTGATTTACAGTGAATTAGGCTGTAAGTCAGTCTGGATTTTATCTTCATAACAAATTGAAATAAGAGAATTGAGCAAATATGCCCAAACATTGTACAATGATGTGTTTTGTGGATTTGTTATTGTTTGGGTTTTTTTTCAAGAAAGCTTACATTTATAGCTGATGTAGATGTGCTACTTTTGCATTTTCTTTTCATGGACAACTTAGCTAATTAGTTTTTTTGTTAAATAAATGTCAATGGATACAATTAATTTAAGGCAATTTTGAATTTTTAAAAGAGAGTCCAACAACAATTGTTTTTGAGAGTGTGTGGTGTAGCTGTTGAGCAAAAACAGTGTAGAGGGACATACATACAATTTGAAAGCAAAAATAAAAGAAAAGCAAAAAAGAAATAGGAAAGAAAAATCATAAACCTTACAGCTCAAAAAAACAGATTTGAAACAACTTGCTTGTAAACAGATGGGTTGGGTTTGGGGACATCAGAAAAGCCAGTAAGTACAATACAGAGTTTTTGTAACAGATTACTGAGGAACAAGGGAAAAGTCAATTCCCAGCACATTTTGTACTTTTCCAATCCAATTGTCAAGGTGTACCTACTATTAACAAATATACATTCTCATATAATTATAAAACTGCATCTGAGTTTTACTGCTCATTTAAGACTGAGGAGTAAGACACTGATAATTCTAGCTCCAGTGTCACATTTCAATTTTGCTTAGCAAAATTTGGTAGTGAAAATTTCACCAAATGACAAAGTAAAGGATCTTTAAAGATAAGCAAGGATGTGCACAAGTTTGTAACAACCATTAAAATACACTTTCTTTCATCATTAGATTGTTGTTGATTACAATTAGAAAACTTATAGCTTTGAAATTATCTTTTTTATGACCTTGTGGTAGTTTAAAAGCAATACCTCATTGGTTAAATAGGTTTTAGTTCATGCTTCCTTTTAGTTAATGATCTGAAAACATATTATCCTGATTTACACATAAAATCATGCTGAAAAGCATGTGGCATTCACTAGGATATGTGTGTTTAAGTAGAATTAAATTAGCAGTGAGAGTTATTAAAGAAATCTTCCATACTATTGTCCAGTGGACTGTGATCTGTAGAGAAATGAATAATAAATGAAGCAGTGCATATGAGAGAAGTGTTCTCTCACAGGCTGTGTTTTCACTACATGTGTACACATGTACAGACACACGTGTGTATCTAGGACAATATGTGTTTGTTTTACTATGATGTTTATTACAATGAGCCTTTGAGTGTTCTACAACTCCATTCTATGCTAAATTATTAGTATAATGGTAATTTTATACTGGGCAGTATTCAGTGTCTTCAAACTTTCTAAATCATTAAATGAAACCTAGATGCTACTTTAATAAGAAAGAATTTTGATTTTTGCTTCAGTGCCCAAGATTTTACATAGTCAGAAGTTTTGTTTGATCAAAAAGTAAAGAAGTTCTCATTATGTACAGAAGCACAGCCTTTTAGTGAGTGTTAAAATGTAGAATTCTCTTTTCAAGGATACCAAAAAGCCACTATTTAAGAAATCTACGCTGTGGGGAGTAATTCACAGAGTTTGATGGAAGATTGTCTAACAGGGAGAGTGAGAGAGGACAAAGGAGTATTCCCTTTTGAAGTTATTGCTGATCACTGTTTTACCATTATGATGCAATTTTTTTCCAGCATGCATTTCTTTTGTTCCTTTTTTTAGCTTTAAAACATATTGCACACGATATAAAGCGCACCAAATCCTTAGTGTTACCTGATGGAAGATATCTTAATGACTTATCAAGCTGATTTGCCATGCTTAAAGTCAACACTCAAAAAAACTATCTTAGAAATAAGGAATTTATTTTATCTACGCTCTCAACTAAAATTGCAGTGCAGGTTCAAGAGTTCTTGGAAAGATTAAAAAAATAAAAACGGAATCCAAATGTTAATCCATAAATATGAAACTTTCTTTTGACCCTTACCCTGTAGTGGTCTGGAGTTACTAATGGGGTTAGGATTTCAACTCTTAATGGGACTTGGTGCATTAGTGTTTGGTATGCATGGAATTCAGCATTCGGTTTAATAAGTGGTTGACATTGGTGATGTCCCTTAATTTGCTTAAATCTAATTGGCTCTTTTATCAGTCAAACCTGTATGGATTGGCAATTGATCAGAAAGGGTCAGCCATGACTGTGCATGTACTTAAATGCTGGAACCACCAGTTCAGGTCACCACTGTTGCATAATAAGAAGCTGAAACCATGAGAACAAATGATCTTCAGAGTCAGAAAGCAAAAGAAAGAGGAGAAGTTTTTCAGGATGTTCAAGTTCAGAACAAAGGCATTATGGAGTATATAAATTTTAAATACACTGCTTTTTGCCTCAAGACTTAAAGCTTTTTTTTCCAGATGAACTGAAATCTTGTCTGAAACTGTCTTTGTTACATCAAAGAACTGCATAGAAAGCTAAAAGAGATGGAAGAAGCATAAAAGGGCATAGTTTAAAATGATTAGTGACAAATTTCATACTGCAGAGGTAGAAGTAAATTTTTTTGATTTCTGTATTTTTTCCATAAAGAATAAATTTGTTCTATTTATCTTGTCCTAAAATGCTTTGGTAGAAGCCGTAAAAAAATAATATACTAGCCAGTGCTTCACATTAATTTGAGGATGCCAGCCGGTAAAAGATCTGGAAAACAAATCATTTTAGAATCAATTTAATTAGATACATTGAATTGAAGCGATAGAGAGGATATAAAACTGCAAAAGTCTGGAAGAAAATCTTTTGCACAGAGTTCTTGGTTATATATTTTTCTCCTCAACGAGTGCTATTTCTGATGTAGTAGCACACAGAAAACCCCATTATTTGAGAATGCTTTGTAATAAGCGATGGTGAGCTAGTAGAAAGGAAATTTGCAATCACTGCTGATAAAAGCTTATACTCTAGTTAAATCCATTTATTCCCTTCCTCTGGCCACCAAAGCCTGGGAATGGGAAGAAGATGGATTTTGTTGAATAAATAGATGCAAAGAGGACAGGCTGCTGCTTTAATGGGAAGCAGGAAGGTGGAGTCTCAATCATCGCCTACAAAGCAGAAAAAAGGACTGGATTTCCAAGTCATGACAAGAGGTCTGAAGATGTTGTGGATGGTAATTCTGTTTCACATTGCAGAGTTGACTTCCTGTGGATTCTTATACTGGGTATTACACACCATTAACATGATGCTGATTTATGTACAGAAAAGGGCCTCAAAGAATTGATACATACTTCCTGTGTAAAACATAAAGGGAAAGATACTCTGAAAAAAAATCTAAGTAGTGAAGTGCCTCTTTAAACTCTTCCATGATTTATTAAGTATGTTGTTCGAATATGTGCTCTGTCTGTGATTTGCACAACATAGGAATGTCTAGCAGGGAAATGTAAGATTTTGCCTTAGATCTTTAAGCTCCTACCCCTTGCTGGTCCCTTGTTTCTGTGTGGAATACTGCATGACTGCCTTGGCTTGTTCTCAGCAACAAAGCTTGAGCCTACATATCTGTAGCTGGTCATATTTGTTCAATATCTACAGGGGATGGTGTCCTGCAACCAGAGAGGTTCAGCCACTGTTAGTTTAAGTCACAACACCTCGGGGGCTGGACACTGAACCTCATCTTAGGAACACCGATGTAATTATGCAAACAAGTAGGAACCACATCATGCAACTTATATTCACATCTGAAAGTGTTTGCTTATGGAGTTGATCACTGAAACCTGCAGGCCTCCTTACAGGAATGAATCAAAAAAGCAAAGCAAACTGATGCTAAGTCAGAATTATTTAGGAAGAAAAATCAAACTTGAATATGCTAGAATTTTTCCTGTGGGATAGATTTGTTTTCCCATGTTTCCTAGTATCACACTGAGTCATACCATAAAATTTGTCTTGAAAGAATGTCCTCTGCTTCAAATTTCAGGTATTTGAGATATCACTTATTTTTCCCTCTTTCCCTTCTCCTCCTTCTCCTTTTTCTCTCTCTCTCCCTTCTCTCTTTAGAGAGAAATCCAAGAGAAAGAATCCAAGAGGTTTCTTATGTTCTATATCTTCTGTGTTAACAGGAGGTTCTTATGAAAAATTGTGACCATACCTTTTCTACAGGTACTTTGTGGAGATACCAGGATAGAGTAGTGAGGGGGGAAAAAGCTCTCCTGCATCTCTCATCAATGGCCTAGCTAATTAAAGAGTGTCAAGTAGCAAGCTGCGTAAATTGTTCACTCCAGTTCTTTTTCTCTAGAAAGATGATTTCATGGGGATATAAGGGTAGGATTCCTAAAGCGCTTATGTGGAAAATGGGGAGTTTTTCTACTGAAAGATGAATTCTTCTCTAATCTTTGCAGTATTGAAATGATTTTCATTTTCATTAGTACTACTTTCTTCTTTTATTCCCCTCTCCCAGGCTGTTCACCACAGCTTTCAGTGAGTTTATACTGTGTCCATTCTTGATTTTGGGTGGGTATTTTTCATGGCAAGAGATGAGAGAAGTCTCATCCCTGACCAACTGTGTCTTCAGACCCTGGCATTGGGAGGCACAGAGGTGCCCTCTTTGCTACTCAATTTACTAAACTGCAGCCAGTTGGGGCTCAGCCTAACTCCACATATATAAAGGTTGCTTTAAATTGAAGCTTAGTGTAAATCACTACTCATAAAACTGAGGAGTTTTTCCAGCAGGCAATGACACTCCAGCTATGTCCTTTTCATGTGATTGCCTCCTTCTCTTTGCCCTTGCACCCTGTGCTTTTGGGGCTGGGTAGATCTCCCATAGTTCCATCTGTGTCCTTTCCATACTCCAGCACCTGCATTTATCAGCCCCTCAGTTCCTTTGTCTCTTCTAGAGCAGCATGAAACAGCTCGACAAGAAGATCAAACCAGCAATTTTAGTTGCCTGGAAGAGCATGGATGTGTTTTGCTTGCTGAGGGAGAGCCAGATGAGCCAGGGAAAAGTGTGCAGCATCTAATTGACCATCTATAAGCAGGCAATTAACCTCACTGGAGAGGTCTCACTCAGTGGTTTCCAAAACCTTAGCCCTAGCATGAGATCCAGGCTGTACTTAAGAACTCTTCGAAAAAATGTGTACTAAAGAAGATGCCATGCTGAAAAACTACAGCTTGGTTGTACTTCAGAAATACAGAAGAGTATATAAAAATGGAGGAAATGGGTTGTTATGGAATTTAGAGGCAGATCATTATTTCAGACTATTACCTACTTTCAGATTAACCTATTTCAGACCAATTTCAATTGTACACAAAAGAGGACATGATTTAGATAAAGTGTGCCAATTTTATATAATCTCAAGCTTATTCATGCTGGGGGCTTTTTTACTTTTGTTTTTTCTTTTCATTCTGACCAAATCTGAACCAGATTTTTCAGAGCTGTAACTGAAGTCAGCGATGTTTGTGTGATAAGTTAGGCTCTGTTGAAAAAATTCTGCAATAAAATTCTGTTGAAATTCATGGTAAAAACACAAAGAAGATATTTGAAAAATCACGTCATTAATTTTGTCTTTAGAACCATTTCCCAGATATATGTAAGTACTAGGAATCTGATCAATTTTTGTGTTACTGTGCTGCAATGATTTACACTGCTTTTCTAAAAAGCTCATGGTTTTATACTTTGGTGGTTTTTTGGGATTTTTTTTTACAACTCCAGCCCCTATAGGTTTTGGAATAAAATTTCATTTTCATTAACTGTCAACAAAGGAAAATATCTGTGAGTTTTTTGTTTGTTCATTAGTTTGATGGGTTTTTTGGTCATGTCATTCTGTATTTTCTGCACTTGAAGCATCTGGATTATGAAAGTTAGCCTGGTAATCAAAAACTATTTCAGTAAATTGGCAAAGTTTGAAGACTTGAGCCACTTTGCACAGTTCAGAAAGTTCTGAGGTTCCTCTGCCTGCAATGGACTCTGTACACCTTCAGCAAAGTTCTGTCAGCTTGTTGCACATTTGTCATGTTTCCATATTAGGGGATAAAAAGCTTCATGGCGGGGAAATAAGGGGTTTTTTTTTATGACCTTGCTGAGGTTTAAATGTATAGGAAATCAAATCACTATTCTTTTTCACTCTTTAGCTAGGGAAAAAAATCAGAGATGATCTTTATTAAACATCATGGCCATAAAAGTGCTTTTGCTTTTTTTCAGCTGGTTCTGTATACAGTTAAAAATTACTCTTAGTGACTCCGTTTTAGGAGTTTTCTCTATAGTTTGGCAAAGGATCTGACATTGAATTAAAAATATTTTAAACTTTGTATCTGAATTCTTATAACATTTCACAGAAAATAGTTTTCCTTCATATAGCTAATTATCTGATCTGGTAGTGTGTTGTTTGACCTTTCCCTACTTTTTGTTAATGTAGCACTCCTCATTCTGTTATGTCTGTCTATGTTGTTAACTTTAGTTGGTTGAGGAGAAATAAGCTTCTTTATAAAGGCACAAGAGGGGAGAAAATCGAAGTTGAGTGAGAATTAGTGACTTGAGTCATCACTTCTCCTCTGCTGTTCCTATAATGCAGTGTTGGTGTGTGCTCCCCTCTTTCTTTCAACTGAGGCAACTTTAAGAGTCTTATAGGTCTTAATGGTTGATTCCTGGCATTTGACAGCTTTTTCCTCACTGTTCTTTTCTTTCTGAATTTTATTTTTGTGTCTGCGTGCACACACACAAAAATGTATATGAAATATCAGTATATGCATGTTTATGTATACATGATTGCTTTCTGTCTTTTTTTATCTTTGGATATGCAGATCATGCTTATTCCTCTGACAAAGAAATGCTATGCTCTTAGATTAATTCCAGCTGAGAACAAAATGTGGAAGGAAATGAATGTATTTCATGTTGGAGGGGGATATGTCCAGTACTAAATTATATTAATCCTTACTGTTTGTATACCGACCTATTTACTTTTATGATTTTTACAACTGTATCTGCTAATTCAGATTTTGAGTAGGCTTTTCAGGTGACTGAGGATTGCTATTCCCATTTTACAGATAGAGTGAGAGGCATGTGTTAGCAACAGAGGATAAAAGAAAATTTTATATTCTTCCTCATGCTGAAAATTATAATATACATGTCACAAAGTTTGTCAGCCTTTTTTCTTGTCCCTTAGCGTGGGCTGGGGGATTGCCTCTCTGTGTCACCATGGTTTAATGCAGCCAATGTGTACAGAGAAAATGCCTGCATTGATGTGGAATTTAGATTCGAATTTAGATTGTCTAAACATTTCTAATAATACATATATAAAGAAAATAAGTTGAATAACTGAAGAGAGAGCATTATATAAAGGAAAAATACTTATCTTTTCTATATTTTTCTTTACATTGAAGTTGTGAGTGCTCTTACATATTAAGTAGCCTGTTTGAGAGGGTTATTCATAAGAAATTGATACTGCTGTCCAGAATACTCAACTGATGGTTATAATCTGAATTAATCAGCTGTAAATTTTCTGTGGTGAGGATTTAGCCCTATGTTTGAAAATTGAACAAAGGAGAGGAAGTTTCCTCTGACTCTTTACTTTTTGTCAAAAGATTGAAGAAAATCTGTATTTTAGAGAGTATTTCGTTTTCTTTGACATGTGATGAATAGTGCACGTATTTGGGTGTAAATGCTCTGAAATGTCTTGTGGCACAGAAGGCAGAACACATTCAGCCTGATTTGGGTTTGAATAAACCACAATGGTGTTATAATGACTTCTAATCAATTAGGCTACCTGATTTTCAACAGGATGTCAGTAGTCAAAGTCTTTTCAGTAAAAATACTTGTGAGCAGATCATTCATTGTTGTATATTGACACACTACCACCAATTCCAGTGAATTTATTACTACTTCTAAGTATTATCTAAGGAAATGAAGTCCAGAGATAAGTCATAAAAATGGTTTATTTGTTAACAGTGTCTAGAACAGGGCATTAACTGATGGGTAGCTACTTAATAATGCTGTATGAACATTCCTATGTGGATAGTTTGACTATAAAAGGTTGTAATCCTTTTAGCCTATTCATCAGAGAAGTCAGCTGTATACTTTGAACAGATTATTTCTGAGTGGGAGTAGTCTTGCCTGAATTGCTTTTTATTTATCCTAAATATTAAATATTTTACTCCAATTTATAACACCTAGATCATATTTCTGTCAATTGAAATGCTATTTGTAGTGAGGAGCTGTGATGGGTTAAAAACAGTCAGGGATTTTTGTCACAGTTAGGCGCAGTGGAGGTGTTAGCTTTCATATTCTTTCATAGCTTTTCTCTGTTAGAATGCTGGCTGAGAAAAAGGAGATCTGGATCATTCATCTTGTCTCCCAATTGCTGGGCAGTGTATTCATTTCTGGGTTATTAAGCAGGGAATGTAGAATGCTGTCCATCTATCCTGTTGAAACTCGACTGTTGAGTGTACAGGGGAGTCTCATTTATTGGAGAGAAAAAAAGCAGGTGCTGTTGTAACGTGGGGCTGATGACACTTCCCAGGCTGGGGTGTGCACAGCAGCAGCACAGTGGGCAAGAGGAGAAGGTGCTGAGTTCTGGGCATTCATGGCTCTGGATGTATGTTGTTCATCAGTGCTGATGCTTAGCATGAGCATCAGAATGTGATCCTATTGCTATTTTTAATACAGCTTCATTTATTGATACTGCAGCTGTTGGACTGGACTGTAATGTGAAGTGACAGCCATAGCATTGCAGTTGGGATTTGGAGGAGTGATAAGAATTCTTGTTTACCCTGTAAATGTGATGGTTCAGATTTGTCAGCTTTGGCCTCATGTGTTACCTAAGAGAATAATACACAATGTTTTGTTGTTATTTTTCCTAATTATATCAGTCCTATTTCCAGAACTAAATTTTGGAATCTTCTCTATTCCGTTGTACAGATTAAACCCCTGAGAGTTTCACATGTTGATCAATGGCAGGATTTGGTTATATAGGAAAAAACTCCATACCAGTGATGATGACAGATACAATTAAATTAATTCTTTGCTGTCCCCTTTGATGTACAAAGAATTTCCTCATTAATATTGATGGACGTCAGAGTCACAAGCATGTGGGGGGTGGGGGGGAGAAAGCCCCTGAATGTTGTATTTTGCTTTTTGTGGAGCTGACTACATCACTTTATGTTTAAATGTAAGGAAAGCTGCTGACAGTTTTGATATATTAAATTATAACTGAGAACTAATTCAAGGATCAAAGATACTCTTTGGGAGACATCACTTTACTGGTAGGAAAAATCATTACCTTTTTCCCAGTCTCATGTATTTGTACTGTATGTCTTGGAAATATCATTCCCTACAGTTTCTGAATCTTGATGTTTAATTTAACACAAAGGTCTTTGAGCAGCACAATGGGAGAGGGGCTTCTTTTAGTGAAACCTCGTAGAAGGAAATTGAAATGTACATGTTTTTTCTCATTTATCAAAGAAGTGCAAAAATCTAAACTGACATTTTATATCAAATGAATTATGAACTGTGTACTTCGTACCTAAGGGAACAGCAACTAAATTAGACTTTTGTTAAAAAGGGAGAGAGAATAAAAATAGGCTTTTAATAAAATATACAGTCATTTTTTATTTTTTTTTCTGAATCTGACATATACTATACTTTGCAGAAGAAAACCAGAGAATATAGGCTACTTCAAAGTCTGTATGATTGGAATGCTGTAGAGTGAATTGAAAAGCAGGTTAAGATGACACACAAACCAGAATTTCTAGTTAATAGGTGTTATTCTTTGATATTTTTGTTTTCAGCCTTGTCCAACTCAAGTGAACAGGAAAAGTTAATGTGCTCTTTAATAGCATGAAGATTGGAGCCAAAATTTTTGTTAGTTGTTTTTTTTTTAAACTTCCATTTGTGAGAATGTGTTTGTTACTGAAAGAGTCTTCCGGGGAGCAAAATTTTACAAGACACTTGATGCAACCTTAAGAAGTCAATTTTCAAAGAATTGCGCACTCAGTATTCTACTGGCACGACTTCTACTGTCTTGAGGTGCACAACATTTCTTTTGAGTACAGATGAGACTCCCAGTCTGTAAAGTTAGAGTTTTTGACTCATTTTGACAATGAGTCAAAGTCTCTTTCTGATTACCATATATATCATAAAGAATTAAGTAGTAGCTGGGAACAAAAGCCAGCTCTGTGTTGCCTTGATTACTAGGACCAGAAACTTTGGGGGAGCTCTTTTCCTCCTCTTTCTGGAAGTAAGGAAAGAATTCAAGAGGGAGGAAGTTTGTTCTGGCTGCAGTTGTTTCGTGGCCAAAAGGTAGTCCAGTGACCTGGATTTCACAGATACCTGTAGGATGTTCAAGGTATAATAAGAATGCACCACCCACTGTGTGTAGTGCTCCCTAACACTAGATAATCTGTCATCTTGTCAGATCCTTTTTCTATTTATAGGCACTCTCAAGCTTGGATTCCATCAGAAATGGTAGTATTTCACACCATCCATTATGTAGCATAGAGAAATTTATGGATTAAAAATAACTGCAGGTAATCTTATTGCAGAGCTAATTTATTTGCACCCCTGCATTGTTCTCCAGTCTGTACATACAGGGATATATAAACTGAGGCTTCTGTCAAAATGCACGTCAACTGGCAACGCTGCAGTTTTCTACCATCGGGGTGGCCTGTTCTTTAACACTCCATCAGCATATCCATACTACAGGATGGATGGCATACTGTATCCATACTCCATACACATCCATTCTTAGTGAGAACATTCACATACTTTCCAGTATCCTATTTTCTTTACCATTCAGCTGAAGTTGCTGTATTATCTTAGTTTCTTTGCCATGTTGGATGGAGATACAGAATCATAGAATCATTTAGGTTAGAAAAGATCTTTAAGGTCTTCAAGACCAACCATTATTTTAACTTGACTAGGTCCACCACTAATCCATGTCCCTAAGTTCCACATCTGCACACCTTTTAAATTCTTCCAAGGATGGTGATTCCACCCCTTCCCTCAGCAGTCTGTTCCAACACTTGACAACTAATAGCTAATAATAATTTTCAGAAGCCATGTCCACTTGTTCAAGTAGAATGGTGTTTTCTGGTTTCCTTCAGTCACAGAATGAATCCATATTAAAAAATAATTTTTAACAGATTATGCTTTGCAATGATGCATATACTTCTTGTAACATCACCACCTCTGTGCCTTTTCCTTTATCTTACTCTTCTTCTATGACATTAGAATGCCTTTCAGAGAATTATTAGGCTGAAAAAGAGTTAATTGGGAAATCAGCTGATGCAATCTCCTTTTCTGAAAATTGTTAAGTAATCTCATATTCGGTAAGCATTTGTTTAGTCTGATGGCAATTTGAAAACTTTTTTGCTGGAGTTTAATGCAATTTCTGTGTGTTCTGTTTCCAGAAAAACATTCTCTGTTTTTGCAAAACTTCTGCAAAGTTGAAGATTCTAATGTGTCTAGACTTATTGTTCATTAAACTAAATAGGTTTAAACTTTCTTCCCTGGGCTTTTCCAAACCCCGAGTGATAAAATTTGATTTTTTTTTTGGCTTCTTTTGAGGAGTCTCTAGATTTCTAGAACTATCTAAGAACTGTTAGTTTCAAACAGTTTTTGTTTAGATTCAAACAATAAGCTACAAGCTTAAAAGCCACCCTGCAATCCTCTGAAATTCTGGCATCAACACTAGGAAAGAGATTTTAATTTAGCCAAGAGTCTCCTCACAGCAATCTAAATACTCTCACCAGAGATGTTTCCAACAGTTTGGAAGGTATCGTGACTGCCTCTAGTTATAGCTCTCTGATGCCAGATACTAGTTATAAAGAAAGCTCTAAGATTTTGAAGATGATGTCAAATTCTTTCACCTTTTTCCTTCAAAAAAACAAACAAAAGAATGCTAACCCAAAACTGCTAAATAACTAACTACAAAAAAGACTGCTACTACTACTATTACTACTACTACTGCTATTACTACTACTAATAATACAGTAATTTCACAATTATAAGCCACACCTGATTACAAGCCGCACATCCGGGTGGCTGGGTAGACCATGGAATTCGTCCATATATAACCCGCACTTGTTTGTTTTTTTTTTTTAAGCGAGGATCCATGTGCAGCAAAGTAACGAGTTAGTAACAAAATTGCGCCAGCGCAGGGTTTGGTGTCAGATGCTCAAGTTGCAAACAGTTTTCATAGACCAGCAAAGCCTTTAAAGGCAGCCCCAGGCCCCCGCCTCGTGCTGTGGGCCCCAGCACTCCCGCCCCCAGTGCTGGCTGCCGTGGCCCCCGCCTGCTCGGTGGCAGCGGTGGCTCGCTCACCTGTGCAAAGGCGGCGGCAGCAGCTCCCTCCCCAGTGCAAAGGCGGCGGTGGCAGCGTGCTCCCCAGTGCGAAGGCGGCAGCGCCCAGTGGTGGCGAGCTTGCTCGCCGCAGCGACAGCGGAGGCGGCTCGCTCGCCCACGCATTCGCGGCAAAGGCAGCTTGCTCGCTCTTGTGAAGGCGGCGAAGCCAGGCTGGCTTTGCCAATCCAGTGGCGGCCCGCTGCCTGCTCACCAGTGGCTCCAACTCACTGCCCACCTGGCAGCAGCTCCGCGGCAGTTCTCTGCCTGGCCGGCTCTCACTGCCAGGTTTGCATTTCGCTGCGATTTGTCCATAGATAAGCCGCACCTGATGATTAGCCGCACTACTTGGGTAGGCTGGATTCTTCAATGAAAAAGGTGCAGCTTATAATAGTGAAATTAATCGTGAATAATAATACCCTGCAATCCCAGAAAACCTCCTGAACTTAATCTAAAGCTGCTTCATGCAGGCAGCTGAATTTGTTGCGTGAAGATAGGATTTTATTCCCATTGCTCGTGCCACATCTGTCTCCGTAAGTTAAAACAGGCAGATCTGATAGTTTCTTGAAGCTATTTCACAGAGATATTTCATTTTCCAGTAGCCAGAGTCACAATTAACCAGCAAGAGATGTTTTTTTAATTGCAGTTTCTGCCTGATTTTATAATACCATTCTTTACGGTTTTTCTTCTTAGTATTTAAAAAAATAAATAATTTTGTTATATGGTAGTTATTGGCTTACCATCCTTTTGAACAGTCTGATGAATAATTAGTTTTACTGGGCAGTTACAAATTCTAGCCAATTTCCTTACTACAGGTATTAAAATCATTAATCATTCAGCTAATTGCTTATTTGCATTCTTTTGTAGCTTTTAGGGTTTAGTCAAATTCTTGCTGAGTAAGATGGACAAACTTCCACCTAACATGAGGATGGAAGGCAGGTTACTTCTTATGGAAAGGAGAAGTGAAAAATTTATCAGATATCTTTATAGTGTTGACCTCAGTGAAATGTAACATTTAGGAAAGGAGCATCTCTTACACATAATTTCCACTTGAGACCCATGCCCAGGTTGCAGGTGTTGAGGCTGTACAGGAAGAAAAGTTCATTAAAAGGAGGGGAAGGTCTGATTTTTTGTTGTTGTTGCTGCTGTTGGTTTTTTTGTTTTGTTTTTCTGGAACAATATTAATGAGGAATAAGTAAGCCTGCTTTGGGATTTCAAAAGACAATTTTCTTAAACTTTGGATCTGCAGGTCATGGAGTAAAGCCCAAGTTGATATTTAGTGCCCTACTAAAATTATGCTAGTGAAAGTGCAGAAAAATCTGCAGTTAGAGCTTACACACTTAATCTAGATATAGATAAATTTTAGATTTTTTTTCAAATATCTTATTTTTCTGAATGATGTTGTGCCATACAAGCAGCATTAAAGGTTAATGATAAAATTGAATAGATTTAAAAAAACATTTATTTTCAAATGAAATTACTATTTCAGCAGAGAGTAGAGGTATAAAACAGGATAGATCATGAAGAGGAAACAAGATGTTTCTGTACCCTGTTTATATTGTACTTCTGAAAAGAAAATGTCACTAACATGAGGTGTGAACAACTTTGGACTTACTGTAAGTTTACAAAGGCTTTAAGCTACTCCTTTATAGCTCTTAATTTGCTTTTTGCCAAAACACAGCTTCCTTTCTCCCCAAGATAAACGTTCCAGAGAGGAGAAAGCAAGAGAGCCACCATGAACCTTTCACATTGTGTGTTCCGAAGTGCAAGGATATGCATTGAATAAGGATGTGTTGTCCTATGTATTGCTAGATGGAGCTATATGTGTAACTGAAAACATCCAGCAGTGAAATTATAAAATTTGTAAGAAAATCCAAAAATATTTTGTGCATTCTCTAGTCATTGAGAGTGGGAGAAATAACATGGTTGCCCATATATATTAAAAGAAAAAATCAAGAACAGCTCTTGTATTTAGTATACACTGAGAAGGAAAAATAGTGGGGAAAGAGTTAAAAACTAAACCAGAGTAAACTTCAGTGAACCTGTGAAGATAAACAAATAAAAGCAGTCTTCTGCTTTGCCAAGACATAAAGGTTTGTAACTAGCATGCTGTCCTAGTGATGACATATGGCCCAGCATCATGGCCTGTCTTTCTCTGAATGAAACTGAAACACATGCCCGAGTTGAGAATTATGGAGAGTGCAATGACTGGAATTATTTGGACTGAGCAAACCACTACATAACAGGCATACCTGAGAAAAACAGAAGAAACAAATGTCAACGTCCAGAACATACTGCCATATAAGGTGCCATAATAGGATTATCTCAGTATGGGCACCTAAAATAGAAAATGAATCAGGAGTACCTAAACAAGCACTACAATGACATAAAGAAATGAGGTTTGTGAGTTGAACCTGGAAAAGTGGAAGAGTAGTCATGACAGAGCAAGACACTTATCTACAGGCAGTCTGAGTGCAACTTTTCCTCGCTGCTTTGGTACAAATGCTGGAGAGCCTATTTTCCTCCTCCCCTGTAGTTAGATCTTGCAGTTATCATTTGCATCCTAGTGTATGAAATATATTTTGATAAGATACAAATACTAAATATTTTATATATGCATATGTGGCAACTTGTAGAGTTGCATATTCACAGCTCCAAACTCTTCTAGCTGCCTATCTGGAGATATTATGGGTACATTGGGGTAAATACATCTGAAGTGGTGACACTTCACTTCAAAGCTGGTGTGAGTTTTCACCAATTTTATAGATATGTAATCAAGCTCTGCTGGCTTTTTTTCTTCTTATGATAGACTAAGAGTTGAGACCTTTTTATAACTAAATAATCATTTGCTGTCCTAATAGTAGTTCACCTTTTAATAGTCCTGCTCAAAGTTTTCTACTTTCAGAAAATTTACATTTCAGATAAATCCTAATGATAAATATAATGGATGCCTCTCAGAAAACAAAACAAACTTTCAACATGGAATAAACATTTAAGCAGAATCATTTCACACAATGCTTGCTGTCCTAAAATAAACAAATAATTACAAAGCTGACTATTTTTGCACACGTTATTTAAGATAAAGAAATTGAGGCAAAAATTTGAAACACTTTTCAAAGGCTACTTAGCACGTTACTGGCTGAAAAGGGATCAGATCTTTCTTCAGTCCATCCACATGTACCTGAGTATTTGGAATACAATACATCATTGTCATCTTGAAACAGTCTTCAGTTTTTATTGTTTTGTGGAACATTTTATTAATTATTTTATTAGAATTGACATCTGATTGAATATTTTATTCTGCCTTTGTAGTCTCTTGATATACAAAGCATGACTTTCTGCCCTGCTAAGTGAGGATTTACTCGGCTAGATGTTGATTCAGTAGGTTGCAAGTGGAGTGCTCGCCCCCTGAGGGTCATATTAAAGCTCGAGGGGAGATTTTTGAGCAACACTGCATCTTAAAGACGATATATCAAGCTGATAGATACATGGCTCTTCTGTTGAGAAATTCACAGTAGAATTATTGCTTCTTGCCAGTTATTACTTGGGTAGTAAGGAGTCTCTTGGGGATATGGATTGGATAAAAAGGGTTAAGGTGGGGGAAATGTTACACTGAAGACCTTGGTGATGAGGAATGCCTGAAATAGTCAGAGGATGTTTTGTGTGCAAATTAGAATTGCCATTTTGGGGGGTAAGTCTCTGCCGTTTTAATGAGCAAATCATGATTAGTTTAATAGAGCACCTTTCTCATTATGACTCAGCAGAGACTTGACAATTTATTTGCTGTACCCTCCTGCCCCCCTACCCTAATCCTTTGGAGAACACTCACTAGTACATCTCCAAGGAAATTCTCTGTGGGCTACAGGAAGCCTTTCAGATAAATACAATTGCTGTATATTGAAACATGTTGGTTTGAAAGTAGTGGGCTTGGCTTGTTCTGCGGGTCAGGCGACTTTCACAGTAGAGATTTGTCCAAATTTTCCACTCTTCCCTGTGCTGTGCTTTTGTTGGTAGAAGAGATTTGAACATTTAGCTGAGATTACCTACGCCATTAAAATAACATCCACACTGTGGAATCGTTATTGACATTTAGACAGCTACATCTTTGTTTTTTGATGAACATTCCTGTATCGCTATAATAACCACCTCTATACATACAGAAAGCTTAATCTGAGCTTTTACTTTGTAGATCTCAGAGAGCTTTACAAAGAAGGATAAGTATTATTATCTCCATTTAACAGATTGGTAAATGAAAGACAAAGGTGAAGTGATGTGTCCTGACAGAACTGCGAATAAATTTAACGCTTTTGCCTCCTCAGTGAGTTGCCTCACACTGTCCCCTCAAACTTTGACTTCCTGGCCAATTACTAGGTCAGCTAATTAAATTCAGTTTTAGATGTAGCTTTTTTCGCTGTGTAGAATTTCTGTGTCAACTTTAAAAACTGGTGCATTTTAATCTGCAGGCAATTTAGTTTCAAATGAGGTAGTACCTGAAAGGATATTGACACTTTCTGTTGGTGTCAGCTCAGAAAAACACTTAAAAACCCCGAACTAAAAATTTTTACTTTAATTGTGTCATCTTTTTCATGTTGTCTCAGTTTACCTTCAACTTCAGGAATAATCTTATAAAAGGTACCAAAACAATACATGATTATCTGTGAGTAATGCACTTTGCATCCATTTTTAAAATCTGTTATTGCACAACTGAAAGCAAACTCTGTTTATGTTGCTGCCAAACAGGAGAATAATATGTAAGGTAACTAAATGTCTCCATTTTACTATGAGAGTGAATGTCCCGTGAAGAGACATTTGATTTGCAAATGTTTGGTTTTGATGGCTCAGCTGGAGGGATATTGGGGCCGTTTAATTTCAGCCAGCCACCTCCTTCTCTCTGAGGTGAGGTGCTCACAAGCTCTTTATTGGCCCTGAAGGTATTGGCATGGGATTTTCAGACCATGAATGATGTTACTCTCAGAGACTTTCGGGTTTGGAAACAGGAGGATTTTTAGGTTTACTTGGGATTCACTGGAGCCTTTTTGCCGAGATGTAGTAACAGCAGCAGGAAGGAACATCCAAATACAGCCAGGTTTGCTCAAGCCCCCATATTACATGTTTTCTTTTTCACAGTGACAGAGAAGCAGAAAGGAATGGGGAAGCTGGAGGTTCTGTTCTACTTCATCTTGTACTGAAAAAAGAACAGGAGGGCTGTATGGCTAGGGGCCAACTGTTAGAAGTACCTGATAACTCCAGTACCCCAGAAGCCAGCTTTTAGTAAAAAATTTGTATGAGAACTGACAGACCTTGAAATTAATGTAAAGGGAACAAGTTTCTTAGGTTGTAGTGGGACATGTTTTGTGCCTTTCCCTGTAATACAGTTTGGATCTGGAGATGAAAAATGGTGAAGTGCCCCAGATATAAATATAATCAGAGTAAAAATATCAGATGCTACTTCACATAACTGTTAATATATATATAAGTATAAATAAAAACTATTATAAGTGAGTGATGTATTTTTTTTTCAGAGTTGATGCACTTTTCATCTGTCTCAGGGAGAGAATTACTCAGACAGTGTATCACAAAGTCTTTTCCCTCTTAGTAACCACCTCATATATAGGTGGTAAATGAAAATCATAAAGCTTACTGTAAATTACTGTTAGCTGATCTTAAAACTTACAACTTAGGCCCTGAGGCTTACAACTACACTTTAAGTTAGAGATCTGTGAGACTGGTTTTTCTCCAATAGAGACAAGAAGAAAATAACAGCAATGAAAAAGAATTTCTGTTGCAAAGAACAAAGGAAAAAAGCAAATGGTAACTACTGGACTATGAAAAGCAAAACTATTATACACGAGTTTAAATGACAAAGGCTACTGCCTTTCCAGTGTTTTAACTCTAGAAAAGAGCTACAGAGATATGGCTATAGATGTGTTATATATAAAAGTTACAGATATGTTTAAATACAGAAAGTTTCTTCAACAGATTGATTTCTTGTTAAAGAAAAAACAAAGTCATAAACTCACAGGTGTAAATTGTCATAGTTCTTTTTACTGCATGCAGTGAAATTTGAAGCAGTTAAAGGTCATTGGTGGTATCATTACTGACACATTTTGATCTGCAGTTCCTTGGACTTAATAAAAGTTAATTTCCTTAAAAATACAGTGGGCTCGAGACTGAGACTTCAGTGAATCTATTTTGATTTCTACCTAAAGATGTTCTTAACTTAAAATTTCTTCTGTTTTCTTTTTAAATTATTATTAATTTCTAAGGGTGAGAAGGTATCTGAATGATAAAAAAGTCTGATCAATTTTACACATGCTGGGTAACATTTCTGTGTAGCATTTCCTTAGCTTCTCGGTGTGGCAGAACTGGGCATAGGGAGAAGTAGATAATATTTGAACAGGTGGTAGAAAATATGTTGCTTCTGAATTACTTTTGGTGTTTGGAGGTTTGCTTTTAGCAAGATGATATTCACGTATTGGAAAAAGAAAATTAAGAATTAGCATTGTTCAGTAGTGAAAATGTTAAACTAAATGGACCATGTTAACATTACTGTTGATCCTGAGGAACAGTTTTTCCAGTATATGGAGCATTTTGTTTCCACACGGCATATGTTCTCCATGGTTTTCTCTGCTCTAATTCATCCGTGTTTTTCAACAGCTCCAGATGGTGTGATGCCTCCAAGGCTTTCAGCTGCCACTCCGACCAGTCTTCAGGTTGTCTGGTCTACACCAGTTCGCAACAACGCCCCAGGCACGCCCAGCTACAGACTCCAGATGCGGCGGAGGCGTTCTGCTGGTGACATATTAGAGTACGCAGAGCACAGCAAGACCACCATCCACTGCTGAGCAAGAGCAGGCCCCTTCCCTTGAACACAGCTCATCTTTGGGGTGGCTGGTCTTGTTATGAGATGTCGTGTTTTAGTCTTTCTTGATGTGGTGGTGTGTGTTCTGAAGTAACTTGTGCTGTTTTTCTTTGCAGTTTGCTTCCCAGGCCTACTGCTTCCTTACAGCACAGGGTCGGAGACCTGCAGCCCTACACGGAGTATGAAATGAGAGTGGTTGCCTCCAATGGTTATGGCAATGCTTATAGCAACTGGACTTCAATGACTACAGCAGAGGACAGTAAGCAGTCAGGTCTTATTTAGCTCCCTTTAGCAGAAAACGTAAATAACAATCCAGCTGCCATTCTACTTAATTTCTTTAGTTATCTAGCTTTCTCAGTTATAGAGCAGTAATGTATTTCTTTCCCTAGTATTTACTCGAAGTAAAACCTCCTAAAGGATCAAGTATCTGTTGTCTTACATATTCATTACAAAAATATGGATATTTATGTACGTATTTTGTGAAGTAGTATCTTATTTCTGTATATAGTATCCTTTCAGCAATATATGGTTAGTTTAAGATACACTGGTAAGTACAGCTTTGTAAGTGGTGTTCCTTTATATTCAGGGACTTGATTCTGATTTCAGTCTTATCAGAGAAAATAAGTTGAAGCTAATAGTATAAGACAGTTGTCTTATCTCTGTGTTGAAAATACTCAAGCTACCACAGAACTTTTCATTCCCAGTGATCTTTGTTAATTCAAAGTGGTGGCCTGCTGGTCTGAAATTGGGTTTGTCATTGTCAATGCCATCACTTTCATTGTTAATAGTTCTACGTTCTCCAGACTCAGTCGCCACAACTTTTCCAACAGTCCCTTGATTTAGTAGCCAGCTGTCAGTGTGTAGGTATGGCCAATTAGTTGAAAGTATAGGATTTTGCACCTGATTCATATGTAAGCAAAAACATATGACAAAATTTCAGCTTGTTGTTTGTAACACAAATAGAAAATACACAATTTGTAGGTTTTTTTCCTTAAGAAACTGAGCTGTTAGCTTTCTTGTACAAGGTAGCAGGATAACTCACATTGGTTTAGCAAATATTCAATGCTGGTGACTCAACTTGATTTTAGTCCCTTTTCTAAATGGACAGCTGTCTATGTTGAGAAAACACTGAGCAAAAAAAAATTTTCCCACGATTGTAAAACATTTTTTCTTTGAAGCTGATCAAATGATTCACAACAGAAATTTATCTGATAAATTCATTTAAGCTCCAAAGGTATTAATGCTTCTATAAACACACCTACCTACAAGTAAATGTAAGTTCTGAACTTGGTCTTAGATACCAGAGCCGTGTTATCTACCTGTAGCAATTCTTGCTGAGATTCAGTCATTTCATTACATTGTTTGCTAACAAAAGTGGTTATGGAATTATTGAACTTGTCTGCATTCATAGTCAAAATGCAACCAGTGTCCTATGACTATTTAATTCAAATTGCAATGATTATTTAGCTCTGGTCTGATAGTTCATATTGTGTTTCTTTTCACATACAAGGAGTACAGAAGTATATTTAAAAGGCATCACTTGTTACTGATATAAAAATTATTTTTGTGCAAAGTAGTAGGTGTAAAATTTTGAAATTCTCTTATGAGGAATAGAGTGGAAAACCTACACAGGAGATGCAACAGTAACCAACAACCCTTTTAATTTAAAAAATAAAACACCCTACTTTCAGTGGTGACAGAGGACTCTGTGGTGTCACTGTGGAGAGCTGCCATATGTGAAAGGATATTCAGCTCAATTGCTTAAGACTGAATGATTGTCATTGGTCTAAGCAGTATTTTTGTCAAGGTTTCAACATGTTTCTTGTGAAACTGCCTACACTGACAGTTTGTTACAGAAATACACTTAATTCCTGTCCCCACAGACCTTGACTTTTTAAAGCACGGTTTAATAATGAAAGTTTCCCATATCTCTTACTCTACATGTTAAACTAGATGTGTGTCTACATATTCTTACTGGATTTTATTCAGTAAATGTATGTCTTTTTTGTTTCACCAAAGCATAAAATATCTTTAGGCATAAAATACGTGTGTGTGTGTGTCTGTGTGCACATACACTTGACAGCAATAGATGTGAATCAACACATCTACTTTTAAAGTCAGTAGAGTTCCAGTAATACAAGCTGATGATTTCACAGTGTATCTGTGTATGATATTTTATTTATGATAAATATCTGATAAAATAGGAGGATATTGGGATCATTAAGGGAAAATTAGCAAATGCTGCCATTAAAATGTGTTGTATCTGACAATAGAATGTCATAATATACAGATTAGTAGGTTTGGGGTATTTTTAATGCAAGAAAAAAATGTTCAAACACTTCTATTTACATGATTGTGACACTAGTAACTGATTCCATGCATTTTTTAAAGTCTAGCCTGCCCATGCCAGATAACAATAATATACATAACTATGAATATTTTAAAACCTGTTCAATACACATTAATAAAAGATGTTTGTTCCAGTGATCTTGGTAAGTATAGGATCAGACTATTTACTGCCAGAATACCTACAGATAGAAAGAATTGATGAAGTTTCTGAATTGGAGCTTGCTTTCAGTAACTTAAATGTAAATTTCATATAGCTCTCTTGCAATCAGTGTAAAGACCACTGAAGTGAGAGGTCAGTATGTACCATTGAACTGAGAGCAGAATCTCATATATTGTATTCAGAAATAAAACTAAACCTTCTAGATATAGTAAAGGAGATACAAGTTAGGTTTTCTCTTTAGCTATGGGGAGCCTTTGAGCTCTCTGAGATTTGTGAAGACATTGGTTACAGTCACCTGCTCCAATGGCAGCTACTGGGTTCCTATGGTTTAGATTTAGGACTTGCAAAATTATATAGTCTGATAGCAATCCACACAGTGTAATTTTTGTTCAGAAGGATGTCTCCCAAATGAGAAAGATGCTTTTTCTAGTGCTTGAGAAAATACACTATGACTTGGACAAGTTCTAAGATAGCAAAAATTCTACTTTAAAGAAAATCTTCCTGTTACTTTATTAGCTTTTGAATACCCCAGAACCTGTCTGCATCCCAGTGAGTTGCATACAGCAGAACATCTCAGTCACCAGCACATTCTCTGCTGTGGCTACATTTCGGTTCTGTGGGTCAGTGTACAACTCCAGTATGGAGTGCCCTTTTAAAAGTGCCTGGCTTGCACTAGCTGGAAGAGGATTTTGCAAGTTACCTAGCAGGCAGTCCAATTTTTATTTTGTATTTTTTACGTAAGTGACTTCAAGGCCATCTCTTATACATAATGAAGTTATAGGCCAGCCCAGTGTTTCTTCACAATAAATACAGGCAAAAGCACATAGAATTCACTGGAGATCATTACATATTGAAGTTGCTGGAGATAAAAAAGCAATTTAAAAAAAAAGAGCTTCTGAAATGTATCAGCTGTATCAGCTGAGCTACTTCTTGTCAAATTGTTCCCATCTCTGGAAGTGCTATGGTGTGCTCCTCTGACGTGCTTTGGTTCTAGGATGAAAAGCCTCAGTCTGTGGGGAGATCTCACCACAGACTACACTTCCCCATGAGGGGAAGAGGAGAGTCAGGCACTGATCTCTTCTGTGTGGTGACCAGTGACAGGACCTGAAGGAATGGCTGATGCTATGGCAGGGGAATTTTAGGAAGGGTTTTAGAAAAAAGTTCTTCTCTCAAAGGGTGGTTGGACACAGGAACAGGCTCGCTATGGAAGTGCTCACAGCCCAAGCTTGACAGAGGTCAGGAAGCGTTGGACACCACTCTCAGGCACATGGTGTGACTCCTGGGAATATCCTGTGCAGAGTCAAGAGTTGTGCTTCAATGATCCTGATGGGTCCCTTCCAACTCAAGATATTCTGTGATTCTCTGATTCTCCTAAATCTTCCTGACGTAGACAATGAAGAGATGCAATTCAGAACAAGAGGGTAAATAATGCAGTTTGGCACCTTTGGAAGATCTTGCTTTCTCTGGTTATGATATTTGTTGTCTGAGAAGACAAGTCTCCTACTTTAGCTATGTAATTTATGTCCAAATAATTGAGTAATGTAAACGAATCCATAAATATTTGATGTGAATGTTAATGTGAGCTTAAGAAAGAAAAATGGAAACTGAAGCAAGAGAAGACAAAACCTGGTGAGGTGACAAAGGGAAGAAAAATCATGTAAAATACCTGAAAGGGTGAATAGCATAAGGACAGAACAAATTAAGCTAATGTAGTAGTTGTACATGAGATATGATGATCATATGATATATAGTGCAAATGCCCATGCATGCCTACAGATGAGGAATTAGAACTTTATTGACTGGTAGAACCAAAGTTCTGGAACCACTGTGCATTTGGAGCAGTAGAGGGCAACAAGTCTTAATACTCTGAAGACAGCTCTTAATGCATATTTGAAGGGGTTCATATGGATGGCATGAACAGCTTAACAACTTTCGAGTTCTGTGATCTCATGTGATAAAAGATTCCTGTGGTCCTTTATGCCCAGAGCCACACAATTTGGGTTTGCTGCTGGGTACTGTCAGCAGTATATGAAAGACACCACATTCTGTTAATACATATAATTTCATTTTCTATGTTCTTGAAAAGAATAAAAGGCACAGAATTTTTATTCTGCTTAGTGAGAGATTTTGCCAGCAAATCAGGTATTTCTCATTAGCTTTAAAGGGCATCAGTCCAGGTACATGTCTTAGTATATGAAATATAAATCTAGATTCCCCCCCAAAACTACAACCATGACAGTGTAACTCCTTCCTTTCCAAGTCTCACAGTAAGTAAACAAATATGTAGTTCTAGCCTGGGAATTAAAAAAGATTAATGAGAGTTTTGAGCCTTTATTTTAAGCCAAGTCTGAACTTTTGAAGCAGATGAGCGAAGTAATCTACCATAAAAGATAATTTCATTTGCCAAAATGAAACTACCTTCTAGTATTAATACTGTAATGAAATGGTTTGAAATATGAACTAGGAATCTTAAGGACAAAGATGCCCACTGTTCGATCTTCAGTAGTTACTTCTGTAAACAATTACATCCATGTAAAAAGCTTTATGATTTTATTTTCATCATTGACAGGCTGAGCTGTGTAGCTGTCATGCTTTGCAGTCTTCCCTCCAGTGACAGCCACATTGACAACATGTTATACTCCACATTGATTTTACAGTTAAGGAGCTGATTGTGATATATAGGGATTTTAAGAATTCAGCTGAGAGGATGACTTTTGCCTTTTATCAGTCCATTAAAATTTTATAACCATCTTTTTCATGTCATTTCATCCATGAATTCTTACTTTAGAAAGTGATAGCTACTGCTGTGAGCATAACTTTTTTCATGTTCAGAGCTTTTTATTGTATTAGCAAACTATCCCAATTACAGTTAATACTCATGTTTTACATAATTGTGGTGACCCTTTCAACCAAGCAGTATCGTGCTAGTTGATTTGTACATAGAATTAGATGATTCTGCTTGCCATTTAAAAAGAAGCTGCACTGAATGAGTGTTGGGGACCAGGATTTAATGCTTTCCCATCCAGTGGGGCCAATTAAGCATCTCTCAAACGTCTTGTTTGAACTCAGAAAGTCTTAAAAGTCTCTCTTTTAAAAGGGCAGTAGGGAATGTGTGAGTAGGTATGCTAGCTACCAAAATACGCTTTTCTGACAGGAAGGGGAGGGACTAGGGGGACCCAAAGCTGAAGCTTGACAGCTCCTCCCGTACGTTACAGATTGTCCTTAAGGAATGCCTGAACTAGGGGGGTATTGAAGCTCAGGTTCAACTAATTACCATGAATGTTTCACCTGTAATGCCTGCAACTTATTCAGTGGGAGTATAAAGGCTTAGCTGTTCCCTTATACAGCGAACTGCTTGAATATTGGGGGGCTTTTCTGTTGTGGGCTTTTTTTTCCCTCCTGCAGATGCTCACAGTGCAATAGCTTATAAGCTATAATTAGATAAAATGCAAATTTGTAGTTCAGTGGTAAATATCTTATTTCAGCTCCTTTCCATCACTAAATTAGAATTTGCAGCAACTGGTTTTCAAGGTCTTTAATTCCAAAGCAAATTTTTCTCCTTCCACCTCAGAAAAAAAATTGGTTTACAGAATATAAATCTAATTCAGATTTACATCTCACCTCTCCAGCTTTCAGTGAGGTCTAAATAATGGACCAAATTTTGTTTCAACTTACGACCTAATTGATTTTACCCAGGAGTACATGCAAATAGAATTTAATTACTCTTTACAACTGATCATCTTTTGTACTTGCAAATTCAGAGATCTAAATTAATCCTAGTGTGCACAAGCATTAAATACAGAACTCCATCCTTATTATCACTGAGTAGAGCAGGATATGTGATATGGCTGAGCTTTTATGGAGTTGCTTTGTGATGCATCATATAATGAAAGAAAAACTACTGTTTTCAAATTTGAAAGGAAAAAAAAGCTGGCTATCCCAATTTTACATAACTGTTTTCACAGACATCACTGGAATAATCTTGATTTACCTCTCTTTGCATGTAAGAGAACAGGGACTTCTGACTTGCTTCAGCTGTTACTCTAAAATATAGAAGGAGCAACTCATTGTGCTGGATTTATTTGATTCCTCCCCTTCCTCCCCGCCCCCACCTTTCCCTTACAAATTATCACGAATTATTTAACTTCCAGTGAAGGAAATTATTCTTCCTAAAATGTTCCTTGTGGTTTGGACACCAGGAATTAAATACTACTGTTGTTGACTACAACAGAATTCAGCATATGCTCTGTCACCTCTCCTGAAGTCTCGGCACACCCGCAATCACTAATAAATTTTAAATTTTTGAACTCTTATAATTCCAAATGTAGGTCCCGTCTACTCCCCCTGCAAATCCCCAAATCTAAAGCTATTTTAAGCAATTACTAAATCCGAGTATATATTTTTTTAAGATTTCAATAAAATGTAATGTTCACAGAAAAATCTCATAAATGTCAAAATTGCTATGGGCAGAATGGGGGAGAATATAGTATTTTCTTGATCTGCTGTAGCAATTTATAGATTTCAGGATGTGGTTTATAAGAATGCTAAATGTTCTGGAATTACAGCTGTTACTGATCAGTGATTGAGCCAGATTTGTGTTATTGCACCATGTTCATGCTTGTACCTAGAGAGCAGTAAAGCCTCAATATAATAAAAAGCACCTGCATTTTAAATGAAATTTCAATTGAAAAACTTAACAGCCCTTCAAATTGCAGAATTTAACGCAGCCCAGTAAAGCTTAAATAACACTTTGCCTCCACAGGCTGAGGGTTTTGCATTCAAGGTGACTTGATTGTGTCGCATGGAGAAATTATTTACAATTAAGGAATTTCTCTGGAGGGCTGCAGAGTATTTGCTGTTCCACAACACCTATGCAGGCATATGGTCGGTCTTTTTCAGTATTCATGGAAGCTCCTGAACCTTTATGATAATTGAATCAGTTAGAGTGCTGAGTGGAGCAAGCATAAAACCTGTTAACCTAAAGGTCAGATCTGTGCATTGTTTATTTATCAGTAGGTGAAAGAGCTAAATTGGCAGCTTCTGTCACAGTCCAAGTAAAAAATCACCTATAATATTAACAGGGAGTAGATAAATTGCAAAAAATGGATTAGAATTATAAACAGAACAAAGTAAAATATTGAATATATAGTGAGAGATGCAGTAGGGACCTCCTGAGCTGTAAAATACACAGCATTGTTATGCCTGTGTTGGTTGCAATTAGTATCTAGCGCTCCAGAAAAACATCCCCAAAAGCTAGAACTGCAGGTCTGCAGTAATACTGAGCCATACACTTTCTCCACATGCAAACAGCATTAATAGGGCACTTCTGAGACACAGGAGGAAAAAGTGTATAGAGGAGGAGGGAGGAAGGTTAGGATGAGGGACAGTGAGCAGCTTGCCTTTGAGGAGAGAGTCAGATTCGTCCCCTGAATATCTGGCCTACAATTTCCAAAAAAAGAGGCTGTTTAGTAGATCTGAGCTCCTTTTGTGATTTTTAAGCCTCATTAAGGTGAGTGCATCTTGCTGATATTTATTTTAAAAATCACAAATTATTAGTAATTTCTCTTACCTTTTTTATTTATTTTAAATTTTTTTACAGAGCCTGGACCTTTAGATCCACCACTGCTTTTGGATGTTACAGCAAGGGCAGCAAGCATCACCTGGCAGCATCCTTTAAAGCCAAACGGCATTATCACACATTATAATATTTACCAAAATGGCCAACTGCATGCTACAGTGCCAGGAACTGCATCTAACTGCACTGTAGAGGACTTGCATCCTTACACTGTCTATGTGTTTCAGGTAGAAGGATGCACTTCTAAAGGATGCTCTCTTTCCCCCACAACCCCAGAAATACGGACTCTTCCAGATGCCCCTGAGGACATTCCTGCTCCAGAGCTCTATTCTGATACTCCAACTTCTGTGGTCATATCCTGGCAACCCCCTGCTCGCCCAAATGGTTTGGTGGAAAACATTACAATAGAGAGGAAGGTGAAAGGAACAGAACAAATCTCAACTGTGGTGCATCTGCCCCTCAGTGAGTCCACGAGCTACATTGACCAGAGCACTGCTCTGAGCCCTTGGCAGAAATTTGAGTACAGAGTGCTGATGAGCACCCTACAGGGGGGCATGAACAGCAGTGCCTGGGCAGAAGTTACCACCAGACCTTCAAGACCTGCTGGTGTTCAGCCACCTGATGCAGAAGCATTGGGACCCTATTCAGTCAAGGTAGGAATGATTCTCATTGCCTCGTGGCTTTAACATGTTTTCCTCCTAGCAACTGTGTATTTAAGAGAGATATCTACTGGCTGAGCCAACAGACTTCATTGCTGCAGGGGTAGTTGAATAATTAGTGTCTGTGCTTTGGCTCAAAAGCATTAGATTCCTTTCCATTTTTTTTTTTTTCTTTACACCAGCCTCTGGCATTATATTCCAGTTCATTTTCTTCCTTGCACACCTGATGTATTTTCAATATTAAACTTAAATGATTGCTTTTAACTCCCTAATCAGATCAGAAAATTACCTACTACCTTCTCCAAAATTTCAAGACTTCATTAAAATGCTAAGAAGTAAAAAAGACTTTTTTTCCCTGTAATTAAGTCTTCTGTATAATTATCAGATTTTTTTTAATCACTAATGAAGAAAAAATAGCATTTTTGTTCTCCTGATTTACGGAAGGGGAGGCTTACAGGACTACATAGGAAGTTTTCAATTATTCACATCGTTCTGTGGGGAATGAACTCTAGAGGACAGGATAACTACCATTGTTTTGGCTTGCATACAAACTTCATTCAAGGGAAATTAGTGTAACCAAACAAGAGGGATTTTTGTAGCTTAGAAGCCTCTTTTGTGTAAATACACACATGCTTCCATGGATTCAGTCTTGTACTAATGCCAAAAGTATTGGTACAGTAGCTTGCTCACCAGAGCACAAAACAAAGGACATTTGCATAAGATTGAAGTTCATCTGTTAGATTTATTGTTTTTTGGTATACATTGTATTTTCAAAAGGTAAACAGAGTGGTGTTACCAATGCAATCTGAATAATTTGAGGATATGAATTTCAGCAGTAAACCAATGCTGATTTTTTTTCTTTGTTCACACATAATCTTAAGCTATGAAAAAAATAGCTATTCACTATTAGACAAAAAAAATCCTGAGCTTATAAAATCATGTTTTAATGTCTAAGGAATTGCATGTTATCTCTGTGTTAATTGCAAATCAGTTCAATATGAGTACAATGGTTACTGTAGGAATTAATAACGATCGACCACTAGTAATTATGATGAATTGCCAGACTGCTTATTGAAGATTTGGGCAATCTACTTCCAGGACTATGCCCTCTGTACTTCTGTAGATATATCTTAATATTCCCCACAATTTATAGTAAAGCATTTTTCATGGATTTTCCAGAAGCTGCAATGCTGAGTAAATAGTAGCTCTAGTTCAATCACAGCCTTCCCCACATGTCCACATTTCACTGTGTGAGCTTTTTCACATTGGCTTCAACTCTGGGCACAAAGACTCACTGCAACCTTTGAAGCTCCAGTTAACATAGTAAGAACATAATAATTTTATATCTTACCCCTCGTTTTTGTTTTTATTTCTCTAAGTGCATTCAACACTCAATCCTAGTTTTAAAAGCCTATGAGTTATCAGATTGTGTCATTCTTTACTGGATGTCTTTTCTTGAGGTCAGACATATGTGTTCAGTTGGAATTTTATTGTTTTTTGCTCAACTCCAAAATTACATAATCTACCAATACTGAAAGTTAGTTGGATCATTTATTTCTTCTGAAATCTGAAGTCAGTTTTCACTCTATAATAATAAAATTTCAGTACATCATTGTTCTTTTTCCTTTCTTACTGAAGAGTTCAAATGCTTATTTTCTATTTTCTTCCCCAGCCTGTCATTAATATTCAAAACTCTTTAAAGCCCTTTAATGTCCTAACTGTATGAACTCCTCTATGAATGATGGTCAAATTTAGTGTAACTACTGCTCGTGTAGTCTTGGACTTGTGTTTTCCACCTGGAAACAAGTATTTTTCGGATCAGTTAAGACTAATTTTTGTCAAAGATGCTGAAGCCTGGATGTTTTTGTTTCCATGAATCAATTTTACTGTCAGTTTTAATTAATTTTAAATATTTAAGTTAAAATGTTTAAAATAGTTTAAGGTGGCAGCATTGAATTGAGAAAAGTGACTTACAGTAGTTTCACGAATATAAGCTGCACCTTTTTCACTGAAGATTGGAGCCCATGCCAGGGGTGCGGCTAATCATCAGGTGCGGTTTATTTATGGACAATTTCAGGAGAACAGTGAACCTGGAAGTTACCTGACACTGAGCCGCATGTGTTGCAGTCACTTTGGCTACGTTGTTTCCAGTACAGGTTTGTGTGGCAGGCTCGATTTCAACGAATCA
>VRYO01002297.1:8669870-8727181 GCA_009812075.1 Sialia sialis
GGAAGTGCGGCTTATATTCAGGTGTGGCTTATACTCGTGAAATTACTGTACATATATGCCTCTCCAAATCTATTCTTTCCTGAGTATCTTGTCTGCTAAAGTCTCTCTGTTACTGTACAGAGCACTGGTGCTTCGCTGATACCAACATAAATTCTTGTATTTATCAAGTATTTTAATTTACTTAATGTTGTTCCATTCTATATTCATCGTAAGTGATAGAAAGTCAGAAACACTTAGTACAGCTCCTGTGCAGAAGGTATCCCATGGCTGAGATATTGCTTCAGTTCTGATTTCCAGGATTCTAAGACTTCTTAAAAATCTTAAAATTTCTCTCACTTGTCCAGGTCATCAAGATTTTTATTTAGATTTTTTAGCATTTATCATTCTAATAATAAATTATTTCTTCCCTCTTTAAAAAAAAATGAAGCAAAGCTATAGTTACAGAGGAGTTCATTGCACTTCATCACCAATGAGATAATAGACAAGACTTGCTGCACCCAGCAGTTTTCTCACCTTCTGCTTGTTTGCAGATGGGAGCACCAGAGGAAGCAACTGGGATTTCATCTTACTTGTCGGTCTTCTTACAGATCTGTCAAATGGATTAGCTTGCTAGAGGTGGTGTTGTTTCCTTCCCTGCATTTTTATGGCAAAATCATGCCAGAGTAGTAGGGCTTGGAGAGCGCTCAGGGCTTCACTGTGTCCCTGAGGCAGTCTTGTGTAAGTGCTGTGTACTGGGAGAATACAAGAAGAACAAGGGAGCACCTGTTTGCAAAATATTTAGGGATTTTGCCCAAATTCTCTGGAACTAGGGTGGGATCTGCTGACCCGCTGTGTCCCTTCACCCCTGAAACTGCTAGTTGCACAGACAGAGCAACTGTGCAGTATTCTGCAATGATTGCTGGTTAGTGGCAAAAATGTTTTCCTGTGTGGAAATAGGATGGATTTCATATGGAATTGCTTTATAGTGGTGCTCCTAAGAGTCCTAGAAAGGCTTACTTTCCCTCCTGAGTAGCTCAAACCCAGCACCCTGCAGTGCATATATCACCTATGTAGTATTCAAATGAAATCTGTGGAATCCTTTGTGCTGTACAGTGCTCTTACCTCAGTGTCAACGATGGTAACTCTCAAGCACAGGGTGGAAAACAAGACATCTCTTTGGGAAGGAGATTTTAATTACCTCACACCCTAGAGAGAGCTGTCGTCCCAGGTTAGAGCAGAAGGTATTGGAAGGGCACTGTGGGAAAGATTAGCAAGAGGCTCCTTTACCAAGCCATGGTCACAAATCAATAGAGGCTTTCAGCTGTCAGTGCAACCAATCCCTAAACCATGAGCGCAAATATTTACTTCTACTGAAAAAAGAGAGAATTTACCAAAAAGAGAAACATATTTCCATTCCTTTATTTAGTCATTGAATCAATAAAAATGATTTGAGGATGTGAAGAATTCAAAGTGCTCCAGGATAGTACTCACTTGAGTATACAGCTTATTTTCATAGACCAAAGCTTTCACTCTGCAAAGAGGAAAATATCAGCACGGCAGGTCACTCTCAGCATAAACACTTCTGAAGCAAAGAAGCAAATGTCCTTTAACATTTAATTTTAATCAAAACGGACCAGTATCTCTCCATAACATTTAACTTGCTTTCCTTTGTGCAACAGAAAGTGTAAGGTTGTCGATAATTTTTAAAGTACCCATTTCTGTGACACCTGCATGATATTTTTTAATATTTGCTGAATTGATAATGTTCATGGTAGCAGAGTATAATGCGCAATAAACTGCTTTTGTGGCTGATTAAATGCCAAAGTGAAGTGGAGATATTCAGCAACTGCAAAAGCCGTTTATTTAGTATATGCCAATGCCATGAACATTATTCCTGTTACACAAGATTTGCTATACCCTAATGTACAGAAATAGAAAAGAAATTGTTTCCTTTTCTTGTGTGGGTTGCAATTGCTGTGCTGCTTCAATCTCACACTTCACACTGATATGACATTCAGGAATGTAGCTAGGTTGAGTGGCTTGAGAAAGAGGCTGGTTTACACAGTGAATAATTATTTAATGGAGTTCTTTGTGTAGGAAAGGCATTATGTGGCTGGGTACACTGAACTAAATTAACTCTAGTATGCAAATACTCCGACTTTGGCCTTATAACTTTTGGTAGGAGGACTTTCTTTTTGCTGCTGGGGTTCTTCCTTGAGGATTTTGGCCTGGAAAAGGCAGCTGTAGTCTTAATTACTGGATTAACCAGAGATTAGCTGCCTCATATTGCCTGTATTGCTCCCCTTCACTGATGACTGGCACCAACTGCACCACTGACAAATAAAAAGCAGCCATTTCCTATCATCCTTCATGCAACTTTTTTCTCAAGATAGAAGTTGACATGAGTTGTCCATAATCCTGATGTTTCTCTCCAGGGGAAACATTTTTATTTTTTTTTAGTGTTTATGAAGAGTTTACAAGAGAAGGGTTTCCTCCTGGTTGGATGGAATAAATACCTCATTGACATATAGTTTTCATACTGTGCAATTCCTTCTTGATAACATCATTTACAGAAATGTCCTGCAATTTGATTGGATACAAATTGAAAAAAGTAAAAAATTATTATTACTTCTCTCTTAATATATGTTATATATGTTGCCTGTGAGGAATGAAGGGCTGTGGTGATTCTGTGGCACCTAACTGCCATTCTAATTTCTTTTTGTTTGTTTGTTTTGCTTACTGATTCAGTAATGTCATTGATTTTCCATGGATTGATTATTTTTCTAATATATTTCCTCATGAATTCTTGACTGAGGAAGGGTTATAGGCTTTTTAATTTTACTGTCATTCATGTTTGTTGTTACCCACAGAGACGACAGTCTCTTACTTAGTTGTTCACCTGCCGTTCTGTTCTTTGTATAGAAGAAATTGAAGCAGAGAAAGCTGCTATTCCACCCTCCAGACTGAACAATGTCATTAGTTTTCTGCCCACAGTATCTTCAAGAGTTGCCATCTGTACTCTTTCAGTGCAGTAGGTTATCATTTATGGCAACAGTGATAAACTTTTCTAGTAGCTATTTCTCAAATTTCACTACTAAATTGGATGTGCAACTGAGCAAACACAAATAAACAAGGCTCTGTTTTTATAGTTGTCTTCTGTTCTTCATTAGCCCAGAAGCTGGATAGTGGACTGCTAAATGCCTGTTGTTCTGTAAATAGGCTAGGATTAAAATACACAGGAGAAAGATTTCAGCTGAAAGGAATAGATGTCGCTGACACATTTAAAGCAGCATATTCTATACTTACAGTTTGAGTATTGTCCATGGAAAAAAAGGTATTTTCTTTATCCATTTTCTATTTCCCACAGAATTAGTTATAGGCACATGTTCTGGAGCTGTTTTTTTTTTTGTCTCACACATCAGTGTTTGCTCTCCTGTGAATTTGATTCTCATTACAGAATGTTGGATGCAATGCTAATTACTCCAAGGTCGCTGAAGTCGGTGCTAACAGTGAGATGATCCTTCAGTGTTCCTCCTCTGCAGGTCACTATGTGGCAGAGAATGAGGCTGTGAAGACCCTTTCTCTGTTCCAGGTTTAAACTCTCTGTTGCTATTTCATTATCCAAACTCTTCAGTCTGCAGTTTCCCCAGAACAAGATTTGGAGAGTAGAACAACCCTGATTCCTAAACCATGTCTGCTAAAGGGGGATGCAGCAAGCCCAGGTAACAGCTTCATACTGGAAAAGGGAAAAAAAAGAGCTTGGACTTTGTTCACCACCCTTTCAGTTTTATGCAGGTATGCCTGGTGCATCAGGGAAACTGTTTAGGAGCAATCAATCCTTATGTGAAGATTGCCTTGTAATGCTGCTAAGGTCAGGGAGACCTTGGTTCATTTGACACATAAGTGCTGCTTGAGTGACTTAGGCTATTTCAACACCCATAGGAACAACCTTAACTTGCACACTAGAGGTTTTCCACATGTTAGGACTGTGATTTCTTGCACAGCTTGCTCATTTGGTATAGATTATACAGTGGGGTTTCATTGGCATCATCCCTGTGCTTTTGATAAAGTTGAAACACTCTAGTCTGGTGTTTAAGACCATAAATGTTCTTTTGTTTTTCCCACTACTCAAGCAAAGTTCTAGGAGTTTTTGTAGTAGCAGCTGGCTACTGCAAACTCTATTATGCTGTTCTGTGGCAGTCCTTGCTGAAGCTGGATGTAACTCATGTGCAAAGTGTAGGAGCAGAACCATCAGAGACCTTTCTCAGAATTTGCACTTCCAGTATAATCCTGGCTCTTGATTGAACCCGCAGTAGATTCTGTTAAGACAGATAAGAATTTAGGAGGAAATTAATCTCCCAGCTATTCTGGGGAAGCTGGGAGGTTGTCAGAGGACTATAGTCCAGTGGGTGGAATGCAGAATTAGTGTAGCAGGCCTTTGTTTGGAGTTTTGCTTCTTTCTGAGATGGGATTTAGTCTCTCTATCTCTAAAACTGGAATAATAATATTTGCAATTTGAGACTTACCATGTGCTTTGAGATCAACAGTGAAAAGCTTTCAGTAGTGTATTTATTACATTCTGTTTGTAGAGGTTACAAGCAGTATCTAGGAGAAATGAGAATAAAATGAAGCCAAATGCACTGATTTAAAAGCAAACTGTTGAAACCAGGCCTGAACGGCTTATATGTGCCAATGCCTCTTCTCAGATAGCTCAGAATTAAGTTTCAGGGTTCCAACTGCTGTCAAAAAATGAAAAAAATTCCAAGGTTATAACTGTTTAATAGGGGGGAAATGGCTAATTTCTGTCTCTTTAAATTTTGTGGTGGAGAAAATAAGGTCCTTTGATCTTTAAATGAAAGCTTCCAGAGTCATTACATTGAATCAGTTAATCTCTCCCAGTAGTTACCTTATTCTCTCTTCCTCATGGGCATCCTCTTTCATGGTCTCAGTGCTGAGCTTCAAATCAATGAACAAACTGTTACTGCTTCCAACACAGCCTGTCTAGTGAGCTTTCCTGCTTTCATGCATTGCCAAACTCTTACCTCAAACCTTGGCACATCCAAGAGGAGAAGAGGTCCAGTAGTACCACATGTGTGTTAACCAGGCTGGCTCCATCATCTCGATTTATGGGTCAGGCAGTCCTTTGCCTCTTGACAAGAGATGTTTATGAGGGATTGCAGGTCCTGTCATTCTGAGGTGAAACAGGTAATTCTAAGCAGCTTAAGTGACACAGCAGGGTTAGGGAGGATCCTTGGTCATCCCATTACTTAGTTAAAAAAATTATTAACTAAACCAATAACAGATCTTCATATCTTTGTGTGAGGTATCTGTGCCCAGAAAAAAATAATTTGCACTGTGTGTGCTGCTGGCTGAATATACTCTTTGTTCAGAATGGCTTTTATTTCTCTTAGGCAAAAAAAAAAAAAAAAAAAAAAAAAAGAAATTTCCCAGCGTAAGCCCTACAAAGCATATCTGTTACTTACAGTATGAGCTACTGTACCTGTTAGAGCATGACAAATGCTGTGAAGTAGCATTTGGGAGTTTTTTCACATGTTACCAGCTAGTGCACACACTGTGTGAAACTCAGGAGCTGAAGTTAAGGAGCAGCCTCTATTCTCCTGCCATGGTATTAATCTGTTCCTTTATGTGAAGGGGTCGCAGGGTATGGTGAATCTTGCACAAGTTGTATTAGAATGATTTTGTAGGTTTAGACATAGAAGTTAGGCATCAAAAATGAAATGTGATTAGAAAATAACTCATTATTTTCTGGGCATGTACCACCAGGTATTTTTCTAAGCAGCTTGCATGCAGTTCTTTTAATAGAAACCACCTTGTATCAAGCAAGAAGAAGGCTTTTTTCACAATAATGACAGATTTGCTTTATTAATATTAAGATGTCAATTATGTTATCTTCACTGAGACAGAATTTCAGGATATGTACTTCATCCCTGCATTTCCAAGAATTTTACAGCCTGTCTTCCAGTTTCTGACTAGGTATCACTACTTTTCTTTGCATTTTCTTCCTGTGTTTCAACTTGTGTCTTTTGCCTCTTACCCCATTCCTGGCATGAGAGGCCAAAAAGGCCTTGACCCTTTGTAAGTGCTGCTCAGCAATAATAACAATATCCCCTTGTTACCAGCACTATTTTCATCACAAATCTGAAACAGCCCCAAACTAACTCCATTCTACTATGAAGTTAAATTCCCAGCCGAAACCAGTGCGTACTTGTATTTGAAAACTTTTTCTGTCATCTGTGCTAATTATCCATTCTTGTGTTTCCTAAGTTTATCACCAGATCACATGAAATACTTCAAAAAGAGAACTCTGCTCAGTGTCTGTGAGAATGGTGCAGACTCAATTCCTACCTTGTGTGAAATTTTGCATTGCTTTATCGGTAGCATTTTCTTTATTTCTTGAAACATGATTTGGGGCCAGAAGCAACTGACATCTGAATACAGCATTTGATAATTAGCCAGAGCTAAGCCTTTCCTATGTGGGCACCAATAATCTTGGTTTTGCTGTCTTTACTCAAGATCACCCTGTCTCTAATACTCTGTTTAATAGTATTCCAGAATCTGTTATCAAAATCCCTCAGCTTTCTCCAGCACTTTGCTGCCAGCTTTCTTACAAGTCTGATGGCCTAAGAGGTCCTTCTGTACCTAAAATATAGCATTTTGTAATCCCATTTAAAAAAAAAACAGAACAGTTTAGAAATCAAGCTTCTCAGTTTCCATGGCTACATGTAATTGTGATATACATTTTTAAAGACACTTATTTTGGAGACTGAGAGAATTAGGGAAAAAGTTCGAATTAACTGAAACTCAAGTATTGTGGTATTACTATTTAACACTTCAGTATTTTCTTTGTTTTACCTAGGATTTAGGTATATATCTAGGTTTTCTCCATTTCTGTGTTGTTTTTTATGTTGGAATCTATCTTTAATTATTCTTGTACCTGAGAGAAAAAGAGACAACAGTTGTTATAGATGAGTGGGTAAATGGCAAGAAAAACAGTCCCAGAGCAAAGCAAAGCTTGTATGCTTCCTGCACTGGGATTTCTAGGGAAATGAGTATTGATAGATGCTTTTACACTACTCTTACGAAACTGAGATTCTTAATACATGTTAAGTTGCATGTCCTCCTTCTGAGAGTCTGAAGGCCCCTCTTTCATGATACTGTGGCAAAAAGCCTTAAAAACTAATTTAGAATATCCATGCACTTTATAGTGCAATTATTTGACTGTGATTTTCCAATGGAGCTGGCAAGAATAAATATATATATTTATGCTATAAAAAAAACAAAACCCAAAAAACTAAGAACTTTAGAAATCTCACCTAACCTCAGTTCAGTAAGAACAAAACCACAGAAAGAGTAACATACATATATATATATATATATGTATGTATGTATGTGTGTGTATAAATCTATAAAAAACATGAATTCTGTATGTAACTTCCAATCTTTTTGCGATAAAGTTTTCTCAGTATAATTTTATAGTTTTAGAAATGGAAAACTGCCCCTGTTCTTTGTCTGATACTTACCAGTGTAATATGTTGATTAAAAACAAAAGGGAAAACCTGCTAATTTTGTCATATGGAGAGTGCAGACAAATCTATTTTCTTATAGAAGCTAATGCAGTTAAATCTTTTTGAAGTGGAAACACTTAAATTTGTTTTTACTCTGCCACTAGTAGTCAAGCACACCAGGTAATACACACTAAGAAAATATGTGACAGTGATACTTATGATAAGTATTGTACTTCTGCTAGTGCATCTGAACATCTTATGGAATTTTGAGTGTTATGGAATTTTGAGTGATGCATTCACATTTTACTGGTAATGCAAAATAATATTTTTCAATGGTTACAGCTGTTACTGTGGACCTCACAGTAACAAAAATCAAAGATTATATTTCTAACTGATTTTCCTTTAAAAGTAAAAATCTGTTTTGATGGAAAATAACATCTACAGACACCCGTTTGTGTCCATCGGTAGCATGCTGTTTCTGTGTTTCTGCAATGTGACTGTGACAAGCCTGTAAAAAAAAAAACTGTAAAAAAGTTTTTAAAATACTTTTTCTCTTCCTTCAGGTCTCCTGGAAGCCTCCTCTGATTCCAAATGGAGAAATCCTTAATTATGAGATTCGCATGCCTGACCCACGCATTGTCATCGCTGGAAACCCTTCATCAAGGCTGAGCCATTTGGTGACCAATCTGGTGCCCTACACGAACTACTCGGTCACGGTGATAGCTTGTACTGGAGGTGATGGCTTTCTAGGAGGCTGCACAGAGAGTTTGCCCACGAGAGTGACCACACCCTCGACAGTTCCTCAGAGTGTCAGTCCCTTGTCCGTGACTCCAATCAGCGAATCCTTCATTGCCATCTCTTGGCAACCACCGCTAAGGCCCAATGGTCCCCATCTGAGGTAAGCTGAGACTTAAAGAGCAGTTTGTTTCTCCTTACCTAAATCTGACTCATAAATTCTGAGTGATGCAGACTTTGTCATGTGATCTCTTAGTTTTGGATTTTTAAAAATTCCTCTTTAGGGCTCATAGAAGAGCCAGGATTATTCAGGGCAAGTGTGTTATCTGTGCTGGAAGGCTCTGGGTCTCAGATCTGTGCTGTCTGAAAAACCGAAAGGAGAAAGCACAGGGTATTTGCAAAGTCATAAGTGGCTTGGACTGCAGCATCAGACTCTTTTTGGTGACGAGTTCAGGCAATAAGTTCCACCAATAAAACGACGAGAAGAAGAGATTTCTGTAAACATGAGTAATTAACACATCCAATACTCTCAGTACTCTGAGTTATTTCACATGAAGAGAAAGTGACCATTTGGAAGTATGATGACATAAAATAATCTTCAAAAATTAAGTGATGAATAAATTTTAAATGAGACATCGCATGAGAAAAATGGAAGTTAAAGTGCGAGAAGTGTGACGGCATAGCCAAAATAGGAAAGGCAAGGTAGTGCTGGATATAGCAGACTGGGTTTCACCACAGGAGCCAAAGAAAGGAATCTCCTCTGAGATTTGTCTGGAATGATGAGATGGAAATCTTGACTTGAATGTTGAAGACTGAGCATGTGTATGTGTAGATATACATTAAAAAAATGTGGATTTGAGTGCAAAAAGGTTTATAAATACAAATATGTCTTTATATATACACAATAAAAAGTGTCAAATCTTTCATTCTAGTACTTTAACGTATTGTGAAACATTTTGCATGGAATTATAGCTCTGTACTCCATATGTTCTGGTTAGTAGCTCTCTTCTAGGTGCACTGATGGGTTCAATAATTATCATGAAATGCCGTTTCAGTTGCATATGTTATTACAGCACAGTAGCTCGACTTTTTCTTCAGGCTTAATTAGGACACACTACAACTGAATGAAATGATGATTGCTCTACAGTAAAATTTGAAGTTTCAGAAAAGCAGTGTCTGTTATTCTGGGGTTAACAACATGACCATTTTACCATAGATTATTGAAGTAATTCAGCACGACCTACATCTGCAGATTTCATTTCTTTCATGGTGTGCCATGCTGCCCTCAACAAGAACAACCACTGAAGCAGCTGCTCTGTACAGCATGATGGAACAAGAAGTCTGCAGCAAGCAGAGTAGCAGCAGCAGCTGCCAGTGGGAGTGATTTACACATGATCGCCACTCAGTGTTCAAAAAGATTTGATGTTTTTCAAGACTTGTCTATGAAATATATTGGACAGAATATGCCAGGATGGTTTCTTGTAAAGCTGTAATGATCAGTCTTTGGGCTGACACTGATGAACCACTCATGTGAGAGCTGTTCTTGTTATAAAGTCATCTAATTTTTTGACAGAATTGGAGTTTAATTAGTTTTTGCTATTTAATTTCTGAAGTTATAACCCGAACTTTTACAGTAATTCAGTTTGGCATCAATAAGTGCTTGCTTGTACCTGTTGAGGGTTATTCCCTAAACTCAAGGGCAAAAGTTGTTGGAAGTTCTGCATGTACTCCCTAGCTGCTACAGAGCACAGGAAGTGTCAGATCTCTCATAAGAGCATCTCACTTGATTTCTGGTTTTGAAGCAACACTAAATCACTACCTGCAGTACCTGTTAAATACTTCTTCATTCAGGGTCTCAAATCTGGGGTGGTATTGTCCAACATGTCCTTATCAGACTGGAGATGATCTTAACTTTAAGAGGTGTCAAATTACACACAAAGCCCTTGGTCAGCATGATAATTACAACAGAGTGGTGACCCACACCAGGGTATTCTGCAGAACGATTTAACATGGAAACATTTTCATAAACGTGCATTTAAAATGAGAGTGTTTAAAATCTGCCTGAGTATCGATGTACTTTTGTCTGGAATTCAGCAGTAAGCACCTTTCCAGAATGGGAGGCAGGGACAAGATGAAACAGAGTAGCTCAGCACTTAAGAGAATCAAGTTATGTATATGCATATGACCCTAATTTGCTGGCATATCAAACTGAAACCATTTTTGAAAGAAAAATTTAAACAGTCCTGTGGAATGTAATAAAGAGTAATAATCCTATAGATTTTGAACAAATATATCTAATTTTGTTTCCTTTAGAGTGTAGTTTCATTTGTAATCCCTAGAATGATTTGGAAATGCAAACTATAATATTATCCCCCCTTAGTTTGTGTAGGCACTAAGTGATCTAATTTTTTGTTAAATTCCATAAAGGTTTTGTATAAAAGATGATGGAGAGTGTGTGATGCAGCCTGAGTGTAAAGCATGTTTTCCAAATCAGGCAGTCTCATGGCTGACCTGATGAAAGATGGGTTTTGGCTGACCTGCTGTTTGGAACAGAGACAGGAATACTGCTTCAGATACCAATTAAAACCAGGATGGAATAGTTTGGTCTTTCAAGCTCACATCATGAATTTCTTCCTAAACACAAAGGTGCCTTGCTAGGGTCTACAGATGGCTGGAACAGTTAACTCATTCTGTGCCTGTTATCTCCTGTAATTTACTCTGTGGTTATTTGCAAACATGTGAAGTACAAAGGCACACTTAAAGTACTACTAATAGTAAAATAATAATGCCAATGCTCTTTGTTTCAGTACATTTGCAAGAAAGAGAGATAATAATTTTATGTTCTGAAGCAACCTATGCTTATCATGCAAGCCTGCATAAGACACCCTTATGGGCGATTTGGACTTGCTCCTGATAACCAGAAAGTTTAAAATCTGTAAATCATTGAATAAACTGTATTTTTTTTCAAAGTTGAAATACGTAGTTAATTTTCCATTTTCAAAGTTGTTCCTTTTTGTTTAAAGTAATTGAATGTTTTAAATCACAAAAGATTGAAAAGAATATTTATCTCAGGAAGTTTACAGCTGTAAAAACAAAATAATGTGTGGCTTTAAAAAAAACCTGATTGGGTTATTTTTCTTTTTTTTTCTTTTTTTTCTTTTTTTTTTTTTTTGTGTAATAACATTAGTTGAGATAATCCTGGTGTTCTGCTTGTCTTTTGTGTTAGATATGAGCTCCTGAGACGTAAAATCCAGCAACCACTTGCGTCAAATCCCCCTGAAGATTTAAATCTGTGGCACAATATTTACTCAGGAACTCAGTGGTTTTATGAAGATAAGGGTCTTAGCAGGTGAGATTACAAAAACTATAAAAACAAATGCTGGCATTTTGTATAGTGCATGTTTAATAGTTCAAAGTATTTCTTGTGTCTTTATGTAGTGAACATATTAATTATGTAATGAAATATTTTTTGTCATCATCTTTGGTCTTAATCATTCTAATATGCAGGGATTTATTATTATTGTGTCATTCTCAGCTCATACATTTTTTTGCTTTGAAAACCAAATTAAAATAAAAATCTCATGAAATTTTAGCGTCAATATGTTCATGCAATCAAACTATTTAGATTTATGTGTACAGATGTTGTAGATTTGCATGTTGTCAAAGTTATAGCACAGGCAGAATTCATATTTGAGGGAAACATCTGAAAACTGTTCTCAGCAACGTTTTTTTACCTGATTTTGCTGTGTTAGCTTCATCACCATTAAGTACAGGATGTTTAGAGAGGGGAAATGGAGTGTGTGCTCTGTTCCTCAGTATGTAACAGACCTGTGGAGTAGAGCAAGACATTTGCTCTTGATCAACCTTAGTTTCTGCATCTTGAAGTCAAGACTATTGTTCCTTAAGATAAAACACACAAAGGAAGAAATTGTAATGAGAGATTCAACATGAATCTCAGGAAACCCTCATGGATGGTTTCAGGGTTTGTGTGTTCTGTGTGCTGGCTTGCTTTATGAGAACTCCATGTAAATCACTGACCCTGAAATAGCTATACTTGCCTTCTACTTCTGTAAAAATGGTGTGAGCATCCCTCCTGAGCACAATGGGAATCAAGAGAACATGACCTCTGCTCCTGTCAGACGCACGAAGCAACCTGAGGGCTCCTGACTCTTGCTTCTGCCTGCTTGCTCAAAGTCACTGCTCATTTCCCTCTGTTGCAATAACTGCTCACAGACCTGTTCTTGTACCAATCCTGCCCAAGTGTCCATTTCTTTCTCTCAGCCATGCTTGAAAGTCTCCATAGACTTACCTTTGGTTTTAGCTTTACATATTTTAGTGGTGTAGCATATTTTAGCGTATGTTGCAGTTACGTCAGCAATTCAGAGGTGGCAATACCTTCAGTCAGAATCTCAGTGACTGGTCATTAGGCACCATGGCATTTTGGGTTGAATGAGCTGTGGCCAAAAAGTGTGCCCAGCCCTTGGACACACTTGAACACTTCTCCTGGGGAAAGTTCTGCAGCTTGCAGCTATGTTTTTGCAATTAACAACTCAGGATGTGTTTGTGGCTGGAGAGAAGATACTGTGGAGAAGCTCAAGCACGCAAGCCTTATTTTTCCCAAAAGAAAATTCATATATCAACATTTCTTTTTATTTTTCATACTTTAAGCATGTCTCAGAATTACTCATCTTGTCTGATGGTTTCTTCATTTCTAATAGGCTATGACAAACTAATTTTATTTTTGTTGTTGAAAATAGGGATAAAAAGATGAATTACAAATTCTCATCAGTAAATTGCAAAACTAGAGTCCTTTTTTTTTCTATTGTACTGTGTGCTACAATGTCCAAGAAAAAAACTAAATGTTTGCAAGTGACAGAAGATGCAGAGAGAGAAATAAGAAATGTTTTGTATATTTTTCCTGTTCATCAATGCATAGAGATAGAGATGGAGCTAGTGAGTTCCCATTAATTTGCTTTCTTCTCAGTGGGACTGCTAAAGCTTAACTCTTTTAAGAATCAGGGTGTTATAAAATAAATATAAAAAGTAAACTATCTATACACTGTGGGTATTTTTTGTACTAAAATCTCTAAATATTAGGCATTTATTGTACTCTCCTTTACTGCATCTGTACACATTTATCCCACTTCAGTGAAAATTTGTGCAAGATGATCCTCAGTTTCTGTCTTTGTGTAGTTTTGTGTGAGGCTTTTTATGAGGAAATTAAATTTGAGATTATGAATACTTAAAGTACATTAATATGTTTTTTGCTATAGGGAAGAAATAATGGCATGACAGTCACTTGGTTTACTAAATACACGTCGTTTTTAATAAATCTGTGTAATTGGAATATGCAAAATTCTGAGGAAAATTACTTTATTAAATGAGTTTGAACTGCTAGGTGCCTTTTTTGGATGCTTTTGTAGTAAAGAGTCCTGACTGCGTGGTGAATCCCTTTTACAAACGAGACTCTGCAAGTTAAAATCAATGGGTTTCCCAAAAGAGGAAAAAAGCCTCATTTGATTAAATTCTGATCCAAATTTTGGCAGGTTGCCACCACTGTAATTACATATTGAATTGAGCTATAATCTCTCAACACCTCAGAAGCTACAACTATGAAAAAGTGAAATAATGTGTTTTATTTTTGTAACCATGTTAATTGTGCTGAAAAATTTCCACAAAATAGATGCCTCTTATGAAGTTTTCATTGGTGCATACCATACAGATGAATTTTTGTGCAAGGGGAAAGAAACAAGAAAACTTTGGCACAGGCAGAAGGTTTGCAGCAAATATTTTCTATGTCTGCATTTTTTATTCCATTTAATTATTTTTAAAATGTCTTAGGTACACAACATACGAGTACAAGCTCATAGTGCACAACGAGGTAGGATATACATCAAGTGAAGAAGTGATAGCTACTACATTAGCAGGATTGCCAGAGAAAGGAAGTGTCCTCGTTGCACGTGCTGTTAATCACACTGCTGTGGAAGTGGAATGGTCAAAACCAAGTAAGTGTGTTTAGTATTTATTCCAGTAACCAGATGTTAACCTGCCATCACTTACCATGGCCTGCCTTGCTCTTAGAGGAAGCAAGTCCTTGCCTTGATTTATAATATACCTAAATGTCCTTGAAAGGAAAGAAATAGGGAAAAACGTGTACATTTTGCTGTTTCTCAGTCATGTTCATATTTACTGTATGCTCTTTCTGCACAATGAGAATAGTGAAAATGAAGAAATAGTTAATGCAAACTCATGAGTCATGTGTAAAGAAGTACTACATAAAATCCTGTTGTCTTTGTGGCCTATTTCATTCCTCTGTATAAAAATTTATATCTACATTCCTTCATGATGATTCCCTTTTTCTTTCTTTATGCTCTGCTCCTTAAAATGAATTTAGCCAATTTCTCTAGTTGGTTTGTTAATACAGCAGTGGGGAATTTTTTCATGACTTAAATGCAAATGATACTATAAGGACTGAGTGTGAATTGCAACAAATGTAGTCTCTTTATTTTATAATTGCATGCCTGAAGTAAGCATGCTTATAAAAACTGACAAATGTAATAGATCTGAAGCAGCTCACTGAAGTTTTATTACCTTAGTAATCTAAACCCCTGACCTTCTAGACGTAGGTAATGCAATCTGGTTTTATTTTCATTAATATCTTAGAAATTTCCTTCGTATATGTTTGTGGATGTAGAAGTTAAACACCAAGACAAGGCCATTCATTATTTGAAAACCTTATATTTTATTACTTCTTATGTTACAAATAAGTGCATTAACTATTTTGTATATCAGTATTTCATTCTTTTTCATAATATTAGTTTTCAAATTCATTTTTTTTGTTTGCTTTGGGAGCTTGGGAGCCCTCAATATAAGTTGCCTTGCTGTTATTCCCTACTGAAAGTTTCTGACTTCTAAGGATTTAGGTCCTTGCATCAGTACCACTTAAAAATAGCGTATCATTCTTGATTAAGAGTTTTCATGACAAACCTGTATATTATTAACTCTGAAAATATGCTTTTGGCTTTTATCAGTGCTCTATCCCAGTGAGATGAGTCCTGTTCAGTAGTATGGTGTATCATTTCAAGATTTTTGTGTTAGTGCTTACAGTTTTCATCATAATTATACTTTTCATCTCAATGCCTTATGGAAAAGCAATTGCATTTAGTCAGACCTGAACTTAAACTGTACAACAAAGGACAGGTAAGATAAAGATGACATCTGAATCACTAAAATGGAGAAGACTTGCCTGGAATCTGTGCTTATCCATCAGCTCAGACTGGTGAATATCCTTCCCTGTGTAGCCAGAAAATTATACTGTTTTTTCTGCCTTTCTCTGGGGAAGTTAGTTGCTGGGTAGCATACATTTCAGAAAGAAATGTGAGGATTTGGGGTTTTTGCCCTGTATGTATAATGCTTCAGAGTGTATTACAGCTTTGCATGTAGATGATGTGCTTTTGCTTCTTCTGAAACAATAATACATAGCTTCACCGTACTGTGAATGGCCAAAATGCCATCTGGGTAAAGCTGAATGTCAGTGGAATTTATGACAAAGGCACAGGTTCTTTATTCCCGGCTAGAGGAATAACAAAGGATTGGAGTGGGCTCTGGAAAGTGTTGTTTAAAGGGAAGGAGCAAAAAGGCCTGCACACCCCTGCTTGCAGTGGGTTTTACCAATTAATTTGTGTATTCCATTGTCTTCATGGGGCTGTTTAGAGAAAGGAAACTTTCTCCAGTGTTGGATAGGATGATGAGCCATCAATGATTTTGACAAATTAGAGAAAGCAGTCTGCATCATTTCTTAAAATGATGAAATTGGAGGCACTTGATGGAATCTTTCCTTTTTTTTTTCAAATAAGAAGGTCTGCATAAAATTTGATTTACTCTTCACAGTGAATGTTGTTGATAAGATACTTGCTGACTGAAAATGTCCCAGTTGATGTCCCAGTGTTTTCCCTTTCTTTTCCTAGCACTGCAGGATTTGCAAGGAGATGTTGTTTACTACACCCTCTTCTTGAATTCTACTGATGAGAGAAGATCTCTGAGGATCCAGGCTGATGTAAACTCTGTAGTCATAGATGATTTGCAGCCCAACACAGAGTATGAAATATTTTCTCAAGTTTTCAATGGCATCCACAGCATCAACAGTGAAGTTGTGCATGTGACTACCTCAGATGGAGGTTGGTTAGCAGTGAATGCAGGCTTAAAATCTGAGAATGAAATTGATTGATTTTTGTTAGGCTTGACATCAGTCATCCTTCCATTATAAAATTTCCGGTATAAAAGGAAAAAGGTCTAAAACATTAAAATGCTTAAGTGCTGGTTGTCATCGTCTGGTAGATCAATAAACGGTCCCACTGAGACAGAGGGAAAAGCTCCAATAGCAGATATTAACCCAGTTTGTTCTCATCTTCTCCTGCCTATTCCTGTCTGGGTGCACTAAGTTTGGAACTGAGTTCATATCAATAAATGGTGAAATTTAGAAACAATTAATGGGTTTTTTAAAAGATTTGCTCTGTGAAGCGACCTACTTTTGACATGACAGTTGTACACAAGGCCTTTCCTGAGTCACTAGAAACTCTGAGTACAAGTTCAGCCTCTAAGAAAATTCTTTATGAGTCATTTCTATGCCAGTGGGCAAGTGCAGAGCTGGGGGTGGAGGTTGAGGATAAAATAATAATAAAAAAGAAATTGTGCATCTGAAATGTGTTTGGAATGGTCTTTCTAATCTTTTTGCTTTATAAAGTCTCATTATAAACATTATAATATCATTACCTCAGAAGCAAGTGTTCCAGGTCATTAGCAAAGCACTTTAAGGGAGGATTCCATTTCCTTTCTCATGCCAAAGGTCAGCACCTTTTGTTTATAAAATAGAATTGATGGTAAGGGCAATTTTTCAATTGGTAAAGATGGGTTCTTATGATAAAAATAGGCTTTTGCATGGTTATTTCTGACATGCTTAGATACTTATGTAATTTAACGCCAAGGAAGGTGTTGGGTTTTTTCCTTTTTCTTTTTTAAATAAATGTTAGACTTCATCATTACCTATAGTAATCAACATTTGAAACCATTTACATAATGGCAATATTGCATATTGCTTCATCTATAAGGCTGATAATGTCACGTTCCATCAGACATAAGGTATTTTGTTCTCAGGTTTTGCTTTAAAAGCAAAATGCCCTGGTTTTTTTTCCTTTTTTTTTGAAGAATTAGAATTGAGGAGACATAAAAATAATATTTGCATGTTGGCAGTGCAGATGGGTGAGTAATTTATCATCATATCTCACTGGCCGCATACTACTGATGATTGACACTGTGCTGCTGGTATAAAGCATCAGCTCTCATGATTTCTAACTGAGAGTATAATAAGCCAATTTACAGAGGACTACAGACTGTGATAACTTCATCAGAGGAAAGCAGATAAGCAGTGAACCCTTTGCTAAACCTAAATACTAATCTACATTTGGTTAAACAAGTGCTTTTGCAGAGACAGCTGGAGTTTATTCAGTTTCTTCCTTTATTTCTAGAGCCTGAGGGCATGTTCCCTCCAGAGGTTGTCATCATCAACAGTACAGCTGTACGCGTCATCTGGACATCGCCTTCAAACCCGAATGGTGTTGTCACAGGGTACTCTGTCTATGTAAATAACCAGCAGTACAAGACTGGAACGAGCGAGCCGGGATCCTTTCTTTTGGCAGATTTGTCTCCCTTCACCGTGTATGATATACAGGTTAGAATAGATTTTCTGGGTTGTGTGGCATACTTTAATTTTACTTACTTACTTCTACTTGGATTTCCATGAAGAGTATTGTTTTGTAAATTTCTTTATACACATGGACATGTGTTTGCACTGATGCTTGTGTGCATATCCATACAAGGAATATATTTATTTTTAGCGTATTTTGGTTTGTGGACACTTTTCATCACAAATTTCCATTATCTCCTTTTTCAAAGTGTCAAAACTCCATTTACTTTCCCCCAAATGCTCTGTGCTTCAGCATTACCAAAGCTCCTACATATATTACAAAGAGGCAAAGATTCTCCTACTCATTAAAAGAAAATTGCAATTATTTAATAAACATCAGGCCTGCATGATGTATTTGTACAGTGAAATAATGATGTTGCATTGGCACCCTATTATAAGTTGTTTTTCCTTATGCTTTTGAGGAGGCAGCAGAGCTGATCTCTGAAATCATTGCAGCACTTTCTATTGTCTTAATATATGCAACATTTTTTCTTTGCTTTTCCCTTTCTCTCTTTGCCTCTCCAGTCACATACCTAGTGAAAGGCAAAATACTGTGGGCAGAAACATAATAATAAAAATAATAAAAAAAGAAATCTTCTATCCTTACTTTGTATTAATCTCTTCAAGAAATGGATTTTGACACTTAATTGTAACTGTTCCTGTCTATTTCATGAAGGCTTGGTTTACATTATTATATATGAGACAAACTTAGTAGTACCATATATACTTCATTCTGAATATTTGTAGCCAGTTACTCCATGCCATAAATAAACATCACAGACAGGCACACTGTAGCAGAGTTCCATGTTCCAGCCCCTCTGAAGCAGCAAACCTCCATCCATGAATACACATATGACTTTCTGAATGCCACTTGGAAACACATTTATCTTTTCTCAATAACAATGCAAATTCAGTGTACTGGCTCACTTATAGACTCTCTATATTAATTTACCCTAGCCACCTTCTGTTGCTTGAGATGTTAATTATTCCTCTCTTCTGCTGTGCTAGTATTTATATTTGCATCATTGTGATATGTAAAACCAAAATAAGATGCCTTTATTTTTTTTTCCTTTTGATTATTTTTCTTCTTTTCCTGGAAACAATATTATCTTGGATGCATGTGCATCTCACTGGTAATCTTACGACATTGTTTTTCATTTTCATGTTGTTTTTTTTATGTGGAGTAACTTCCATGTTGACAATACAGAAACCATGTTAAGATCCTTCACTTCTCCTCTTAGTTAAATCCCGAGAATTGAAGGAATAAGAATTTATTTCTGTGACATTTTTTCATTAAAAATTGTATGATTTATATTTGCATTTCTCACTTTCAATTTACAGAATAGACATGAAAGAATAGAAAACACTAAGGGAAAATTATTTTTATATCAGAATATGTAGTAGGAAGAGAAACCTTACTCAAGGCCTCAAATGAAAGCACATTTTTTTTCAGTATTGTGGACCATGGTCTACATATACATACAGAAAAACAAGTTCACTGCAACTCTTTTGGTGATAATTTAATAGAAAATAGCAATTAGTGCCAAGGGGCTGCATATACCCTGCTTTTGAAAATGGTGTGGGAAAATGGGATACAGTGCAGTATATCTCTGGCAGATATCTCAAAGCTGCAGTATTTTCCTGCCTGTATGGAATCTGTTAAATAGAAAAGAATTATATCTTGGATGAATAGAAAGTCTAAACAAGTAGCAGAGCTGAAAAATTTCTGCAGCTGAGTATGTGAACCTCGTGTTGCTTTCCATCAGATTGAAGCCTGCACGGTGTATGCCTGCGTGAGGAGCAATGGGACCCAGATCACCACTGTGGAGGATGAGCCAAAGCAGCTGTCAGCACCCATTATTCACATAATTGGCTCAAGGTACTGTGCTATAGGTGGCTTTCATGTATCAAGGAGATTTGTGGCCTGAATGGGGACCAGAATGCAAAGGTGTCTTCTCAAAACTGAAAAAGATGCATGAAAGAGTTCAGGATACACTTTGAAAACATTTTTAGTGGTTGTTATCTTTGGTCATGGAGTTTTTTAGCCGAAAGATCAATCAAAGAAGTCTCACCCTTGGTTGATTGTACATACCCATTTGGGTATCACTGTGCTGTGATAATAAATAAGGCATAAGTGGAAATAGTTAAGAGAAGAAGTGTAGTGGAATGAAAATTATCACATTCTGCTGTCAGTTAAGAAGAGGAAGATTAATGTTCAGGGAGCAATGCGATGCTGATAATGGAAACTTAGAATAATTCTGGGTAAAAAAAAGTCACCTATCACAGCAGTAAGAATTAGTAAGCTATCGGAAAAGGCGTGTGTATCTATGTCTCCTTGAACCACTGTTTGCAATCTTCCTGTCCACTACATCCACAGGCATGGGCAAACTTCTTAATTTTAAAGGTAGCATCAAATTTGCAGTCCTTAGAAGCAGCCGAATAGTAACTTATACAGTGATTCTTTAGAAGTTAATATCTTCCAAAGACAAAGTAAAACTCAACTTGCAAGCACATTTTTTAGAACTACACCAACACTAAAGCAGTTAACCTTCTGTGTTTGTGTTATCCTTCCTGTGATTTTTCCAGTTCTGGTGGAATGTGCTCATTAGCAGTATTTCTTTCATCAAAGGAAAAAACAATATTTTGAAAATAACTCGTATCTAACATCTGAGCCTTCAGAAATGGCCAACAGAATGGAGTTGCTTCTCCAGTCCCTTAAGGACTTTGGCTTCCTGTCTTGTTATTTGTGTATTTTGCTTGAATTGAGCATTTGTCTCTGTATAAGGGTGAAATTAAGCTTGCTATTTTTCTGTCACACATATAGATACAGTCAAAGCTTGTTTGATGATAAGAACTCATTTCAGGATCTCATCTTTTGCCCTTGGCTTTAACTTATGTATGCCTTTGTCTGCATTGTCTGTACTTGTCTGTACTGCAAACACTTATGCATGTTTCTGCTATTATATATAGACTAAATATGTCATAACACATGAATGCAAAAGGATCAAAATGCCTTCCTACTTTATAATCTGCTCAGCCAGAAACAGACTCTGTTTCTACACTGCCTTTTCCTACATGTCATATTATCATCAGCTGTTCTTATATCCCAAAAGAATACTAACTACTGATCGATTGCCCGGACATGTCTGGCCGTGGCCTACATGTGCCCCGGGTAGTTCATTTATTTGCCACGGTGGATTTGCTAGAGTGGAATTTAATCAATAGCTAATTCATTAATTCTGGTCCTCGAGTATGTAGGGATTGTGCAGTATAAAAATGACTGGCTGGCTTCAGCTTTGATTGAAATATGACAAATACTACAGCTGACAGCCTTGGCAGGTGCTGGGCTGAATATGAATTTTGCTTATTTATCCTTTGTAAAAGAAAAAGCTTGGGAAATAAAACAAACCACCAGTTTGTGTGGACAGGAGGACATTTTAATACATACCTGTCATCAGAGAATGAAAAAAGGCATTTCTAGAGTATAGGCTCATGGGATACCTGAGATATAATAAAGCCTGTGCAGTTTATTGTCTTTAATTGGAATAATGGCATTTTCCCCTCTTCTGAATCAGTTTGGGGGGGTGTATTACTGATGAGAATGCTTTAGGATAATGTCTTTGTAGCATTCACAAATAATTGTTTTAAAATTTGCCTCAAGGTGCTACATGACAGAAATTATAATTTCACCCACCAACTTAGAAGTCTTTCTGATAGCTGCTCTATCCACACTGTTCTAATGAAGGTTATACCACCAGAGCCATTATAAATACTTTACTTTCCCACCCCTTACACTTAGTAACTCAGCTTCAGGCTGAAACTTGGCACAAAAGGTCACAGTTCTGATATAATTATTTTATAATGCCAAAATGCAAATACAAAACAGTGTGGGACCCAGTCCTGAAGTTCTAAGTCAGGTTCTGCTTGTTATGTTTCTTTCCTGCATTCAGTGTTTTTTGGGGGGGAGATTGCATTGACCATGTTTAGGTAGAAACAAACACCACTGAAATCAGGTACTCTTTTGCTTTGGTTTGTTTTTAATTTTGACCCTGTAGTAAGGTATAGTATTTTATTGCCCAGTTTAGAAAGTTCTCTGAGTATTGAATGCATGTGGGTAGTGGATTTAATACTCCTGCTGTGTTAGAAAATAGTTCATTCCACTTAAAAACACTCTTCTTCTTTCTCTTTTTCCTTGTTATACAGCAATTCTGTTGTGTGCCTAATTCAAAGGTTGAAGGCTCAGAAAACACCATGGCCTAATCTAGGCAGTCCAGGGAAAATCCTTCATGGGTTCATGAAGTGAGGAATCTTAGCAGCTTGGGGGTAATCAGAAAACCTGGTCATAGGTTTAATGGGTGTAATGGAAAGCTCAAAGAGGATAAGGCCATGGGAGAAAAGTTGAGCAAATTCTTTCGCTTGGTGTTCAGTATCATGGGACTTTGGAAGATTTCTATATCTGTTGCTGTTTGTGGGTCAATGAGGAGGAGGAATTTTTTCAAATGAACACGCTAGCAAAAAAGATTTTAGAACAAAATGGATAAAACATAGCAATAAATTATTGGGATTATCATATTTGCTCATGAGTTCTAAAGGAGATCAAATATGAAAGTGTTAAATTGCTGTGCTGTGTTAAAAAGCCTTTCAATTGGTCTCATTGCTGGACAAATGGAAGATGAGCAAATACAGTGCAGATTTCAGCAAGGGAATATTGCGAACTAAAGACCAGGGAGTCTGATTTTCCATATTGGGAAAATGGTCAGAGAGCCAGAAGACACCTGACTGCTCTCCCTACTCTAGTCATGGGAAGCACAAAGCACTGATAGGTTTCTCCAAGAAGTTTGTAGCAACAACAGAGGCATGATGCCATTTATCAGACTGGGCCGTGTCATACTGCCTTCTCTAATTTTGTCAGTCCTGCATCCACCATGCAGCAGATCCTCAACTCCTGTGCAATAGTTCTGCAGCAGTAGCTCAGTATGTGTGATCTCCTGATGAGGGAAGTATTTTGTCCACTAGTTATTAATAATAGCAGTGCTCCCTATCTTAAGACTGTCAGATGAATCCTGTGATTTTTTAATTTTATTTTTTTTAACTTCCAGCACCTAAAAAGTAAAGTTTTTGAATCTTTGGTTTTTTAGATTTTAACTCTTGCATGTGATGAGCCTAATGGAACATTCATTATCAAGATTCTGAAGTGAAGCCTTGATATATCTTTAATCTTCATTGTTAAACCTTTACTACTGTATTGAGCAAAAAAAAAAAAAACCAGGAGTCCTTTTCTGCCTTATGGGCACTAGCAGCTGGTGATGAAACAGGCAAACCTCAGAAGTTTATTTCCAAAATATTTTTATATATCTGAAGCACTATCGACATTTTAAAATTATGTTATTTTTCATGGATTAGAATTATGTTATTTTTCATGGATTAAAAAAAAAGTCTACCTGGAAATGTCAACAATAATTGTCTTCATGTTCTTGAGCCAGATGATTTCACTTTGTTCTCCTTCACAAAAGCAGATACATCTTCATGGATCACTTTGAAATTGTTCTTTATCTCCTGAAAGGGCTTTCATGGACTTGTAGTCTGGAGCAGATTGTCTCTGTGAACCTGGCCATGCTGCCTCACCTACTTCAGTATTTTCACCTCAGTGACAGTGGTGGGACTGATCCAGCATGGGAACTATCATAAATGGCAAACACTTGGAGGGTTCTCTGGCCAGACAAGGATTATAGCCCACCTGTGAGGTGTTGCATGTTTTTTGCCTACAATTTGTGAGCCTGCTTCTGCAGGTCAGGCTGGGGCACTTCCCAAGATAGACACAGCTCCATTGTATCCCACAGGAGGTGGCTGAGTAGAAGGAGAGGAGAGGCAGGCTCTGTCCCTGTGTTCCTGCAGCTGTATCAGATGCACCACACATAACACAGCTGCCTGCACACTAAAGCGTCCATCTCAAGTGTCCCATTAAATCTGCACCTGCGCAAGAAGGTTTTCAGCTCAGCCTTCAATGGGGCACATCAAAAAGCCTTTGCAGTACCATGAAAACCTTGCTGTTCTTTTTTAAACTGAGCTATGCACTGCTCTTGCTGTGATGCCGCGATATGCCATGGGTGGCAGGCATCAGAAGGAACAGACATAACTGAAACACCCATAAAATTGTGAAAGAGTCGGCTTGTCTATGAGCCTGTTCTGGAAGGTCATACTGAGCTTTACCTCATGGGCACTGCTCAGTGAATTCCCATTTCACACAGTTTCCTTGTTCAGCTGCAGTTTTTCTTTATATCAGGCTATGTCCACCCCAAATGTGTATCTATCAAATAATAGTAAAGTAATTGCTTGTTAAAGGAAGGAAATACATACTGAGCTCTGCAGAAAAGGCAAAATGTTTACATCATTGTGTTGATTCTTAGGCTAATTTTCAATTACAGTAATTTCACGATTATAAGCCGCACCTTTTTCATTGAAGAATCCAGCCTACCCCAGCAGTGCGGCTAATCATCAGGTGTGGCTTATTTATGGACAAATTCCAGCGAAATGCCAACCCGGAAGTGAGAGCCGGCAGGGGAGGGCGCATGGGGCTGCCTTTAAAGGCTTCACAAGCTTATGAAAACTGTTTGCAACTTGAGCACCTGACACCAAACCCCGCCCTGGAGCGATTCTGTTACTAACTCGTTACTTTGTCTCACATGGATCCTTGCTTTAAAAAAAAAAAAAAAAAAAAAAAGTGTGGCTTATATTCGTGTGCGGCTTATATATGGAAATATCCCATGGGCTACCCGGATGTGCGGCTTATAATCAGGTGCGGCTTATAATTGTGAAATTATTGTATATTAGAAAGAAATATGACTTGAAAAACTGCAGTACTCTGAAAACATACTTATGAGAATCTGAATGAAACTTGCAGAAAGCAAATTATTAAAAAATATGACTGAGAATGCTTTCTTTGCTCCTGTGATCTGTTCTGTGCTAAGACCAGGAGAGAGTTACAATGGCATTTATAAAGGTTAAAGTACTGCCCTTCTTTTCCTTTTTTTTCCCTGAAGTTTTTACAATGTATTTTCCTGCTTTTCTGCCTCTAAGTGTAACATTATTTAAAAGTGGATGAGTGCATTTGTGTAGTGATCATGTGTATGTGGTAGACTAGGTAGAGAATACAAAATAGCAATGGATGGCATATGGAATTAAATCTATGATTCGGATGAAGACTTTGGAATGATAATGGCAACTCTACAAGCCACCTATGAATTTATTCCCTCATAGGTGACATTAATTCCTGGTCTGCAAAGGCTTATTGCGGTGTGTATTCCTCTGTTTATACCTCAAGGAAGTGAAATAATAGTTCACTTATTTTTATTCTGTTAAGATGTCAAAGTTTATCTCAGCACCTGCTGTTTCACTGCAGCATTTTCACTTTAAATTAATGCTAATTTCTGATGTCAGTGGCATCACTGGCATTCTGACAGTGACTGTGTAACTGGGACATGGAGATTAAAAAGAGGTACTTGGAGTCCTCCTATTGATCTACGTGTAGCACTGGGATCTTCTCTCTACCAAAAGAGTCACAGTGAAAAAAATTTGTGTCTTATGCAAGACTCCACAGTGATTATACAAGAAATTAGGTGTTCATTTGAAATATCAGTGGAAAATTTTTATTTCTGTTTGAAATGTCCCTTTAAAAAAAAAAATTGTACTGAGTTTTTCAAGGAAATGTCTACACATTTTTAGTAATGATAGGCATGCTACAGCTGAGCATGATTTAATATCCCTTAAGGTATTTTCTTCCTTAAACTGATGATGGTCTGATATCAAACCTGAAATCAGCTGCAGGATTCTGTTTTACAGTCTTTGCAGGCTGTTTCAGTAGTAGTAGTTTTGCACTCAATCAGAAGTCTTGAGTCTTAGTTGTGATAAACACTTCCATTTTTTACTTTTAATTATATGTCAATGGAAGTATGTAAGCCCAGAAGGGAGCTTGGTGCTTACTGATTCTGTAAAGAGTTTTAATTCTACACTGAAGAATACATCTCAAAGCAACTTTTTGTTGTTGTTGTTTTTTTGTTTGTTGTTTTGTTTTTAAAGCAAGGAAAAGGCAAGATTAAGACAAGCATGTTCTAAATGATGCGCAATGTGAGCAAGTTGCACTGGCAAAGGCACAGAGGCAAAGGAGTTATAAAATGAAAAGAGTAAAATGCTAGATAGTTTATTACACTGAAGTTTCCAGAAGTGGGAATGAGATGTCATTTAAACAGCAATACTTAAGGAGTTTGATTGTGTTTTCATGAAGTATTGGCACATACTGACATTTTTTAAAAAGCTTTTAGACCTTTGTTTATTAAAACAATTGTGGAATTTTTTATCCAGAAGAACATTTTAGAAACTTCAAAATGTTTCACTTCATGTGAACTAGTTTAAAAAGGAACTACTATATTCTAATCATTTAATGTTGTAAGTAGCTATACAGGCATAAATACACCCAAAAGTTGAGCAGATGTTGATTTCTTTATTGCAGATCTCTTCAAATCAACTGGGCATCTCCAGGACAGCCAAATGGTATTATCCTGGGATATGAACTCCTACGTAAAGCATGGCAGAAGTGTACTTCATCAAAAACTTCAAGGAGCAGCAAAACTAACAGAATGTGCATCTCATTGGAATGTAAAAAGGATGAAAATATCTGTGGAGAAGTCTGTTATCATCCAGAGTCGGAGGTACTTACATTCTTAAGTTATGTGTATAGAGAAAAATAGTATTTTAGGAAGAGGTGTATAAACCAAACCTTTAGTTATCAGAGAAAAGGAAGTGGAGGGTTCTGCTTCTTTTGATACTTTAAAATCAAGGCCCTAATAGATATCTTGAAACTCTTTAAAATCAACTATGGATGTTTGAGCTCATGCAAGGATAGCTGTGTGTGTCAGCTGATGACAAGCGATTCTGTTATTTTAAAGTCTTTGTTGACCTCATTTTTCCTTTTAGGAGAAATGAATTGTTAAGCATTTATGAATGTGTTCATTAACACTTTGGTTTGGTGCAGTGAAATCAGAAGTGAATCTCCAAATTGTTTTCATTCATAACATGCTGGTTAACAGTAGAAGTAATTTTAACACATGTGAATTAAATTCCTTGCACAGGAAGCTGAGCTAGAACCTGTGTTTTAAAACCCTTCAAATATGTTGCAGATCTGGATGGGGACTTAAGTTTCCCAACCACAACAAGCACCACCTCACTTCACAACATCAAACTTCTGAAGTTTCTTCCCTACAGAAAGCTTTGCTTCATATTTATTGTGTAGATGTTCATCCCAGGAATCCTGGCTATATAGGTGTTCCCAAGTAAATCCCACAAGCCATGAATAATGAAGTTTGAGGAGTGTCACCTCTTGAGTTCACTGACAGAATCCTGTTATGACAGATCACATGGTGAATACACATAGATCTCAGTATGTATTTTTTGCATCCTACTTGGGACAATTGGCACCAAATTGGGAGCAGCTGTTGACTCATTCAAAGGCAGAGAGGCCCTGCAGAGACACCTCAGCAAGTTAAGACAGATGGGCAACCACCAACCTTTCCAAGTTTAACAAGGAAAAGTGCTGGATTCTGTACCTGGGCAGGGCAACCCCTGCACACACGGTAGTTCATATGGCTCCTTTAGCATAAAGTCATTGCAATTGACCACTGAAAGGCCACAGGAAATTTCTAGGTGTATGCAGAATTTGAAAAATGGTAGCAGCCCTATAAAGCATCTCTCTGTATGAGGAATCATTCCTCAAATCTGGCATGGCAAATGGTGGTTATTAACACAGCTTGCTGGGGTTTTTTGCCCCCTCTTGAATTATTCCTTGGCTAAATGCTTAATGACCAGATTCTTCAGGAAAGAAAATCTATTTAGATTCAGCTACAAGTGGGTAACTGTTACATGACAATGATGAGCAGCTCTGAATGGGAGCTATCGTGATTTGTCAGAGGCATTTTTAAATTATGGCTGTTTTCAGGTTAATCTTCATATGAGTTCCTGTTTAGGAGTAGGATCAATAGAATAGCAGGAGTCTGTAATGGTTTTTATTGACAAATGAGGTAGAAAACTCTTAGTTTGAAAGTAAGATTTAATGTCATGAAATAGTGTCTCTATTTGTCAAAGACATCATCACATGTTCTGTGACTAAAGCAAACAATATGTGTTCACAAGATTCCCTGTCAGACAAGACAGTAATTAAAGGAGTGAATTATTTGAGGGGTTCAAATCAAAATATAAATTATTCCAGCCAACACGGCTTTAGCTTTTGAATTCCCTTGAAAGCAAAACTATATTAAATACAAGTATTTATGAAATCTTGCAAGAGAATTATGGGCAGCCCTTTTTTCTAAAAGGTACAATTATTTATTTCAGGTTTCTGGCAGGGTAGACTTTTACTACATCTTGGCATGTGCGTGAATTCAATTTGTATTAAATTAATTTTAGAAGTTTTCCTCTCCATTTTTATTTTTTCAGTCTTCATACATTTATGGTAACTTTGAACTTGGAGAGTGTTCATTTATTTTTATAGCTTCCTGGCTTTCTAATTTTTTGTAATTAATTTTGCATTACGTTGTTCTAATGGTCTCTCTGTATTCTCCAAGATTGTGGTTAGAAGTGAAAGCTATTTGTTAAGTAATGGATATATAATAAATGACTAGAAAGTCCACAGGAAACTCATGAAGCACTCATACATGAAATGACATGGGGGTAATTTTTGTGGGTGAATTGATAAAAATTCCCTTCCCAGTGCTTTGTTTGGTTTGCTACATGTACCCACACTAGCCATCCAAAATATCTGTAAGAGATGTCTACAGAGCTCTTGGTGCCTTTTGTGCCTTTTAAACTGGAGTCTGTGACAGGGGCAGCATAAGATAATGGCAACCCTCTTTCATATTTTTATAGAACTCACTGTCAGGCTTTATGCTGGTGTTTGTGGTCCTTGGATTTGGCAGTCTGCTGGACAGAAGTGGAAGGCAACACTGACCAGTGTACACTTGTTCCAAAAGCCTTTTATCCCAGTGCCAGCTGCACTTCATAGAACCACAGAATGGTTTGGATTGGAAGGGACTTTAAAGACCATCTCATTCCAACTTCCTGCTATGGGCAGACACGCCTTCCAGTAGAACAGGTTGATCAAAGTCCTATCCAGCCTGAGCTATACATTGATTATACAGCCAAATGTGAAGAGATGCTATTGAGAATTAAATGCTGAGCAGGTTCAGTAATGTTCAGGTCCAGAACTTCCAAAAATAGAAGTTTTTTGATGATAGACTGGTCAGAAAAAGAAGGCAGTTGTATATAAATAGACAAATAGGTTGGGGAGTTCTCACTTTTGCTTGAGTCACTTATTGCACCTTGCTTTCAAGGCAAAATCTGGATCAAATTTCCCTCTTAAAATTTTCTTGAATTCATGAGTGTAAAGTGAGAGGAAAATGAGGCCTTTTGTATAAAATTATTTTGAGATATGTCTTTTTTTTATTAATCTTTCCTTATGGATTTACGGATTACATTTGGGATCATCAGCTTGCTATTGTAAGGCACTTCAGAAAAAGAGGGATTTGTTCTGATTCAGCAGCATAAGAGATCACCAAAATATAATCCACTCCAGTAGAAGAAATGTCAGGGTGTATTGTCAGTGTGCAGCAGAGTGGGATGCAAGGACTTTTGATCCAACACTGGCTGAGCTGGGTCCAGCCACGTGTTGCAGCTCTGTGAGAAAGGCAGTGGGAAACAGCCTGGCTGCCTGGCTGCACTGCTGTGTGTGTTCTGCATTTGGGATCCAGGTTAGAGCCTCCGCTTGGGACTCTGCTCTGCAAATCAACCAACTCACTCAGAGCAATCTGGGGAATCTCTAAAAGGCCAAGTGACCTTTTCACTACAAGGGACATGTGTACATGCACATTCACGGGTAAGTGCAGGACTGATATTAAGCCCAGTGAAGACCAAACATTCCTCCCATCCTAATCTTTGCACCAGATCCCTTCTTCTTCTTCTTTCTAGTTGTTATCCAGTTTTCTGCTTCAGCATTAGATCATTTGTTATTTTAACTAAAGCTAACACAATGTTGTTCCTAGTATCCTTACCCTGGTGTTTAACCATACTTGCATGGATTTATTTCTTGAGCAGAGAAAGAATTTAGAAATATTTATGTGTATTTTTGCAGAAGATCTGAGAATATACTCTGATGTTGAATTTTGTCTGCTGCAAGGAGGGTCCCCATGTCCTATGGAACCTTTACAGTGACAAACTGTGTACTTGAATATTCCCAAGCTGCCAAAATTGTCAGTCTTTCTCTAGCTGTATTCATAAGATGTGATCCATAACTTTACCCGTATGGTCGTATGACCATGAGGTTTGCAGAGCTACTTCAATTAACAAGGGAGCGTGCCCAAGTTTCACCCATCAGGTAGCATAATCTCAGCATCAATAGAAAAGGCATTCCTGTATTATCCATGGAGCTACCAAACTGTACATCTGTTTTTGCTGACATCCTGAGGTGAACTCAGAAAACAATTAGACAGGTACAGTAAAAATGTAATTAAAGGAGTGGTGTAAAGGCTAATAATTTCTGCTCACTTTGCATCATGAGTCTGAAAATCAATGGTTAAAAGGGCCCTGACTGAAGGTATTAATACAGCTTCAGCACTTTTTATTTTCAGTGCAACAAGCTGTATAAATTCGCAGTTAATGAACTAATCAAATATAATCGACATTAGTAGGAAGTACACACTTACCCCTTTACAATTAATGTGCTATTTATTAAAAACACCAGCAGGACTTTTTTTAAGGACAGGAGGAATAAAACAGTGGCTTGATAGCCAGCCTCAAAAGCTGTCAGCAGTGAAACATAACACATCTTGACACTGGTGAAGGGTATCCCATCAATATTTATGCAAATTTTACTATTAATGTAGCAATATTGTGCAAATTCTTTTCAAGTTATTTCGTGCTTAGAGAACCTTTAAAAATATTATACTTCTTGTTATAACACACCTGAAAGACAAGAAATGAAACTCATTTTAGGAAGATAATATATAGTGATTTGTAGCAGAATAACAATAATTTCTGCTCATGGATTTTAGATCTAAGCCTCTATCAATTACCAGAAGAGAACAACTGTTTGAGAATATGAGTAAGTATACTTAGCTAAAAAGGGTGTCTGTATAGATTCAGAGATAATTTAAGTAAAAAAGAATGAACCTTGCTAATTTAAAATATTCCCTCTCACATGAGAACATGATGGGTCAATCATTACTCTGGTGTTTGCTCCACAGGCAGAAGTTTTTAATGAACTCCTGTAGCTAATAGGAATTCCTGAGAGTGTTTTGTGAATTGCTATTTCACAAAGTGGCTCTGGCAGCAAGCATTTGACAAGAAGGATAAACATGGCTGCCTAGCACATCTGTTTATTTGAGCAAAGCAGTCTTAGCTCAACTGGCATGTGTCCATAAGGCCAGATAATATCCTTCAGCAAAGTCTTCAGCAAGCAGAGAGATCGGGATGACACAATTATGATTAAAAGAGAGTTGCTTAGATAAATTTGGAGTATTTTTAAAAATTGTTACAATATTGTGTAATCCTTCCTGCCAGATTTGATATCTAGCACTCTGTGCTAGTATCATGGCTGACTGGGCCTTTCTCAGGAGCATAATAAGCCTTTCTTTGTGGCCAACCCTTCCCAATCCCTGTGCTCCTGCATCACAGTCCCTCTGAGGGCTTGGGTGGAAAGAGAATGACAGGATTGATTTGTGAGGTTACTGATATTTTTATGGGCTCCTGTACAGCTAAGGATGAACATCTTGTATCATCTCCATAGATAGTGAAGATCTTCTGGTTATCAAGTGTATGTTGAACATTCAACCCTCCTCACAAGGGTGAGATCTCCAATCTGCCTAAAATGCTGGTGGCACCATATCTGTATAGCATCACCCAGTTGGGACTGTCACATTTAGATGTTAAGAGGATGAGCTCATAACAACCTTTTGCCACTGTAACTTTCAATCCATCTGCTCTTTTTCTATGACGCAATTTTAGCATTACTTGAATGGTTTGGGGGATTTTTATGTATTGATATTGCAGAATCCCTGGGCTGAATATTGATGCAAATAGAAACTATTTCTAGAGGACTGCCAAAAAAGTGTTCTTTAGCAATTTACAGCTGGCTGCAGAGGATGTTATGAAACTACATCATAATAGCACCAACTGTATCAGTTGGTAATGCAAGATGAGAGTCTGAGTGTGTTTTAGAACTGACTGGGCACCTCTTTGGAGACTGTCCATAGGTTGTTGAGAAATACTGAGGATCTTACGTAATTTTTAACAAGAGAAAAAGCTACTGAAACTACTGTAACATATCGGGATGTACAGCTGAGAATTTTGTGTGGGAATTGAGGAGGAAAATGGGGGACACCAATAATGATGCAATCTTACAAACAGTGTTTCAAACTGCATGCCGTAGAGTTAGTACTAAAATGGCCCTCCTGGTGTTGGTGTGAAATACGCAGAGCAGCCCTTTGTACAGAGCATTTACAAGGCAAGTGGCGTTTCTTAAAACTGGAAGCATCTCATGGAAAGTAAAATGGCTGCTCAAGCCTTTCAGCCTGGATAAAGCCAAACATGTGCATCTTTCTTTGTCTGAAAGCTGGAAAGACTGTGTTCAGGTGAAATTTGAATGGTGGCCATCACAAAAAGAATGAAAAATGGGATGACAAATGGAATCCATGAAAAGAAGAGGTGGCATTGGGCCAGACAGATCAGAGAGGGAGACAACAGACAATCCCAAGGGGCACAAATTGGGACCAAGAAAGCTTGAGGAACATATATTTGATCTCATTTTATGCAGGCAGGTACAGAATTTCTGACTGGTGTCTCAAGCTCAGGTTGCAGTAAAAAGGACAAGACAGAGGGCATTTTTACAAATATCGAGAACTGTTGCCACAGGTGACCTATTCTGAGCAAAATGGCCCAATAGGACTTGGATTTGTGTTTTTAAGAATGCTTTTAAGTCACTTGGAAAGACCAAGAGACCAGATAAACTTTTAAGTTTCTTTGGAGCCAATTGTAAATGAAGAAAAACTCAGCCTGGAGTACATGTCAGTCATTGCAAAATATCCAAAAGCTAGGAAGCAGAGAAGAGTTCTAAAGCAGAATTTTATTTGACATCTTAGCTAATGATCTGGAAGAAAGAACAATAGGTTAATTAAATTCGTAGATTTGGTTACATTACCAGTGACAAAGTGGACAGCAATATAATGTAATAGAGCTTACAGATATCCAAAATTCCTGATTATAAATGACAAAATTCAGCTTTGCTGGTAATCTAAAACAGATGCTGAATGGGAAAGTGCTATGGAAAAGCAGGAAACAGTGTCACAATTTAAAGCATAAAGGTTATAAAGGTTATGAAACCTTAAAATATAATGAGGAAACAGGAACCTCCTATGTCCTACCGAATGTTCATTGTGGGTTACCTGTTGTTTATGTATTGTAAATTGTAACTTCAGAACCTAAAGTAATACACACAAGGGTGATGGAATAAAGACCATTGGAAAGTAAACAAAACAAAGCACCATTCTTCTGTAGTCAAAGAGAGTTTACAACATCAGAAAAACAATATTTTTGTACGCATATATTTTAGTTACATTATAATATAAAATAGATGCTCTCTTTCTATTAATGTACACTTTCTTAAGTTTTCTTCTCAGGTTAAAGTAAAGGTAAACAAAAGATCTAGGACATGGTAAAAGTCAGTAGGGGAAGAGGGCCATTTCAAAAGAAAACCAAGGAGGAACTTTGCCATAACATCTCTGCTCTCCTGACAACTCCATTTCATGTCTAGCCGGAAGAACCTATACAAGTTGCTCTGACTGTAGGTTCCAAGTTTACCATTGTATGGTTATTCTACTGACTGTGCTGTATGATTTGCTGGGTATTCAGTGTGCCACTCCCTTGACATAAGAATAAGTGTACAGATAATTATTTGATTGTTCAAGCATATACAGTAATTTCACAACTATAAGGCATACCCTTTTGACTAAAATTTTGATCGAAACCCGGAAGTGCACCTTATAATCCAGTGCCCCTTATATAGGGAAAAAGTTTGGAAATTTGCCAACGTGGAAGTGTGAGCCGTGGAGCTGAGGACCTGAGCTGCGGCAGCCGTGGCAGCTGCAGAGCCGAGCTGCCAAGCTGCCGAGTCACGAGAGCCGTGGCAACTGGCAGCGGGGGCGGGCGGGAGTGCTGGAGCCCATGGCACGGGGAGGACACCTGGGGCTGCATTTAAAGGCTACGCCGATCCGTGAAAAATGTTTGCAAATTGAGCACCTGCCAGTAAACCCCGCGATCGCGCAATTCTGTTACTAGTTCATTACTTTGTTGCACGCAGATCCTCACTGCAAAAAAAAAAGTGTGCCTTATAGTCCGGTGCAACTTATCTATGGACAGTTGAGAAATTTGCTGACAACCTGGAAGTTCGCCTTATAATCCAGTGTGCCTTTTAGTTGTGAAATTGCTGTAATTTTCTCAACAGCACCTAGAAAGAAGTCCATAGTTAAAAGACCTTTTCAAAATTCATTTTATATAAATTTTATTTTAATAGAAGTTTTATGCTGACAAAAAGAAATACTATTCTCTTGAGATCACATTGTTTGAAGAACTGTGGTCATAAGTACGTTCATGTAGTATAAGAAGAAAATTCTGCTTATTTTTGTGTGAAAAGAAACCACATTGGGAAATACTGTTTTTCAATTGTAAGAGTTTAATTATAAATGAAAAAAAACCCCAAAAACCAAGAATTGGGAAGAACAAAAAAGGGTCCGGTAATGGTAGACAAAATCCACTATTTATTTGTATTGTTTATAGTATTGCAATGTACTCCACAATGAGAGACTCAAACAGCCTGCAAAGCATATGAAGATGATTCATATTAATGGACTATTTTATAAAGGTGCAGTATGGTTGAAGGCCACAGAATAGCAGTATTTTGACAGATACACAGTAGTTTATTGAAGTCTGATAATGCTGGAGGGCACAGAATTTTAGCCAAGTTACATTTTATTTGACTGCAGTCATATTAGTATGTGCACTAGGATACATGTTTTCATATACCTTGTTTTTGCCAGACAATGCATTATATTCTGTTTAACAGGTATTGCCTTACTGATTTTCTTTTTCTTTTTTTTTAATTTTCTTTTCACTACTTCTAGGTATGTTGTAATGGGATTCTGCACGACAATAAACCTGGCTTCCAATGCTGTGAGGACAAGTACATTCCATTTATTCTTAATTCACCAGGGGTTTGCTGTGGTGGGCAGATACATGCTGTGCAACCGAAACATCAGTGCTGTGGTGGTTATTACACCAGAGTTTTAGTAGGTAAGAGACAACTCCTCTCTACTGCTTGAATGAAACAAAACAACAAAGTTGATGTATTTTTTAAACGAAGGAGAGTGAAAAAATTAAGTGTGAGATTTATCAAGATATCTACATGTCTTCAAGACTTGTGTTCAGTGCAAAGAAAATTGTACTCACATTGCCTTCTAAACATGGTACACTCTGTTTATACAAGAAAGGCTTAATTGATGAAACCTGATGATTGGGTCATTTCCCAGAGAACTAATTTATGCCAAACTATACTTAATTGCAGTAAGTGCTGCATAATGGAGAGGGCAGTTCTGCTTAATAGGAACACCATCAGGCAATTTAGTGGTGAAGTTTAGTTCTCTGCTTGACTTGACCCCACATGATTTTCCATAGCCATTTCTTTAGTGGAACAATTGTTAGCATTTGGCGTTGATATTCTGGATTACATCACTTCTACTTGTTTCTACATTGTCTACTCTTTGTTTCTACTAATGTTACAGATCAAAGTATACCTCCCATATGCATTAACTTTGATGGTAATTTATCCTTTTCCTATTCTCAGAGCGGTTTGGAAAGTTTGCCAAAACTGCGCTTCTGTGTTACTGTTCAGAGTTTGATTTTCCAGTTTGTTGGTGGGTCATTGTTGACAGGGAAAAGGAGGAAAAGGGGGAGGAGAGATCCCTTTCATGGGGCAGTGTTCAGAGCATATAACTCTTTGTAGGCAATTGTCAGGTCAGGAGCTAAAATGCTTCCATTACTCATGAGCTGGCACACATTCCGTAGGCTCAGAAACACTTGACATTTTGCCAACATGTTCAGCACATCCCAAGTTCTGATTTTTGAAAATTAATTCATATATCACAATATTAGAATGCCTTCCATGATGTCATCAGAAAAATGCTATCCCATGGAAGAACCAGAGAAGTGTATTTTGCTGACCTCATTAATCTCAGTGTACTGAAATGGAGAGATTATACTGTGACCTCTGTCCCCATCCAGTGGTCTGTGTTAACTAGCTTAATGTTGTTTACATCAAGAAAGAAAAGCTCAGTGGAACAAAATGTCTTATGTCTGAAAGTAGTTCTTATTCTGTCAGCAGTCCAAAAGCATGAAACAGTGAATGTTTGAACATGATTTTAAACATTTTTTTTTTTTCTAAGTGTACTTGCTACATTATTTTTCTATACTCTAAAGGGCAGCAACATGAACACTGTTGGTCACTTTTTTCTTTTTTATTTTTATAAATATGCTAATAACCTCAAGCTAAATGTTAATGTGGGTCATTCTTTGATAAGGATAACAATTAACTGGTATGACTGCATAGTAGTTTTTAGAGGAAGAACATTTTCATGCCTAGCTTGGAATGGATCCCATTTTGAGAGGTTAATGAGAAGGTTACTGATCCTTTGTGTCTTATATCTAATAATTCTTTTAAAAAAAAATAGTTTTATTTCCAATAGATATAAGCTACATTCTGTGTTTCAACACTTTTTCTATGTAGCAACAATAAATTAGCTTCTGAGGAATGCAGGAAAATATGATTAAGTACCTAGATGGATTATATCTATTATACTCTAAAATTTTGTTCTCATCCTTTTTTTTTTTTGTTTATTATTGACTTTATTTTATAAAGTTATTCATACAGGAAACTCTCTAAGCATACATATTTCCCAGATGTTGTTTGGCCAGCTCAATAGCTCGGGATGTGCTGAAGCATACTGGGCTGAAGGCATGAAGATTACAAATTAGGAAGGCAGAATCAGTTTCAGTTTCTGAAACAGTAGTGCACAAAGAAGTGCAAACATCCATCCCAGAACTAAGATGGGAGGCAGAACAAATAATGCTACTACCACCCAGGCACCTCTTTGGCAAGGAATGTGGGAGGAAGGAAAACACTCTTTTCCCTTATCTGCTACAATCTCAGCACATGTTTCTTTTTGAAAAAAAACCTGCATTCAGTTTGGAGATCTCTGTCTCTGATTCCCAACCTTTCATAAGAAAAGAACTTGAGATATTGCTTTAAATGAGAAAGATGAGTTTTAATGCTTTAATCAACTCTACTACCCATCTTCAATAGCAAAACAAAATCACTCCTCCTTCAAAATGACATTTGAGCCACAGAAAACGCTGCAACACAGAAAAATAATATAAAAATATTTGAACATTGGATCAGCTCAAGTGCAGACAGGAGTGAATGAAAATTATTACCATTTATCAACGTTTTTGAATCCTTTATATCAGTATGTACTTTGTTCATAGCCCACAGCTTGTTCCAAGTTCATCCTACCCCACCATTACAGTGTCAGTCTGGCAGTCTTATCCTAAGGTCTTTTCCTGCAAAAGCTGATGATTTTGCTTAAGTAGCAGCCAAGTCCACCAATTGTGATAGTGGTATTTAATTTTTAAAGTGTGTTTAATCCTTAAATTCTCTGTGAGATGAAGTCCTAAAGGACACTCAAACATGAAAAATGCTTTATGCATTGTGAATTAATTTGTCAAGACAAGTTTGGAATGATTTTGAAGGAGACAAGAAATTCTTTTGCCAAGTAGCCTGGTAGTTCTGTTAAACACAGCAAGAATGTTCTCTCTTTACTGTGTAGCTGCAATTGCAAAAGGTTTTTAGCTGCATAATTGTCATATGCACAGACATAATTTTCATTGATCTTCTCATCTGTCATGCTTGTCTTTTGATATCTTACAGAGTCCTGACCTGAATTAATGAATACACATTTCTTTAATCATTATTACAAATGGCTATAATATTTATATTGCATTCCAAAGTACCAAGTGCTTTCACATGGAAAGTTCTGTACATGAAGTTGTGTGAATCCACACTAGCTGCTATCTGATGAAAGCCTCACAAATTTCAAGATCTATAAATGGATAAAATCTTTGCTTGTATTCTTATATTGACAGGAGAAGTATGCTGCCCTAATGAAGAGGAAAACAGAGTTTCAGTTGGAATTGGTGATTCCTGCTGCCAGGGAATGCCTTACTCCACATCAGGCAATCAAATCTGCTGTGGTGGATCCCTGCATGACAGTTTCAACCAGCAGTGTTGTGGTGGAAGGGTCATAAGCATGGACTCTGTCTGTTGTGGTGATGAAAAGGAGGGGACTGCATACAGACTTCTTGCAGGTAAGTGATAAGTCCTCAAGAAAAAAGGTCTTAATGTTTCTAAATCTCTTGTGGCAGCAGCCGTTCCGAAGTGACACGCTCAGGTTTAAAGTGTGTGCCAATTTTTTAAAACGTTGTTGCACTTCAGTCACCTATTTTGCTATACCACAAACTGCTGAGCTTTCAGTAACCTTCTTTGTCTTTGTGCAAAGGCTGCAGGGGCTGAGGAAACCAGGCAATTCAAAAGGAGTGAATGATCTTTCCTTATGCAAGTCAGGAAACAGGACTGATGCTTCAGTGAGGTTAGATTGACCGCCTTGTGCCGCCATGCATCCCAGTGCAGGGATTTTCTATTTGCTCTGGAAATGTGGGGTTACTCACCTGGAAACTGAAGATTGCAATGGTGTCTGCTTGGTGGTCTATGTCACTCTCTTGTGTTCATCCCTTACATGGGGCTAAACCTGCTGTAGGTTAAAATTAACAAAAATTAATCCCCAACACTACTCGCTGGCTCATCTGGTGTATCCCATTAATTTATTGGAATTACTTCATCATTCAGAGGTACAATCCTAACCCCTACTTCCTTATAAAACTCTTTTTTATAAACTCTGAGGATAGACATTGGAGGTATTACTACAAAACCTATTCAGATATTTTCATGTGTCTTTTCTTTCCACAGTTATTAGACAAATTATATCCCATCAGCCTTAGGCTTTTCAGCCTGACAAAAAGACTTCAGAAATTATTGTGGTGTGAAAAGGGAGCCTGTTTTCAAAACACAGAAATAATGAATGTTTATTACCTTGCTTGGTGTACAAAGCTGAGTGTGTGTGCCAGTTCGAGCTTCTAGAATCTGGATCCGAAGGCTCAACTTCTCCTTTCCCCCAAAAATAAGCTCTCTCTTCAGCCAATTTTTGTATTCCCTGGATCCTTCAGTGGCTCTGGTATTAGGAGCACCTTCATTGGGTACTGACTGTCAGGATGAGTATTGCCATGGTTTCTGTGGTTTCCATGCTATCCTTCCCTTCCACTGGCGATTCATGGTATGAGCTGCGAGCATCACTGCTTGCATAATTCTAGCTCTCTCTCACTGTGATCCCTAATTGTGCTTGATCTACAGCATCCATGCTCTCAGTACCAGCTTTGAGCAAAGCCCTCTTGCATAGCCATGCATTGTGCGGCTGCCACAAGACAGGGCTGGCTCATAAAACATCTCTTTATGTACTTTATTACTTAAACTCTTTTATTTGCCTGCAGGAGCCCTTTAACAAAATCACATTGAATTGACTTTCTCACACCAAATCAAATCTCTCTGGTCCCAGTTCAGTTGTCTTTGTCAATATGTATTTTATAAATGGAGTGAATTAACAGATGCTGTTGGAACAGAACTGCTGGGGTAGCGTTTATGTTTTTACTGCTCTCTCTGGGCAGATGAGTTGTGTAGGAGTGTAATACAGGTATCTTGGGATGAAAGTTATGTTCTTCATTTCAGTATATATGTATTCTTAACAGGTTTTTTTTTCCTTAAATACATATATTTGAAAAACCTTTATATCCCTCTTTTAAAAATGTGTTTAGCCTATAGCACTCAATCATTTACACTATTTTTTTCAAGAATGAGTCAGGATGACATTTTTTTGGATATTAAAAAAAAACAGTAGCTTTTTTCATTGCTCGCAGGTTTTCTGTGAGGACTTTATGCTGTGAGCCAGCACACAGCTGAACACAACTACAAGTTTGAAAGAGGAATTAGCACCACAGTTGAAAAGAGATCATGCTCTTTTGCATTAGGCGGAGAATAGATTGTGGTTTCTTATCATATCATATAGATCATGCTCAATTGGTTTGTGATTAATTTCTTGGAGTAATTCAGCCTTGCTAAATACATTGCAAAAATGCATAACCCAGGCACAAAAATCTACCTGCTTCCTATCCTAATTATTGTAATTATTCTAATGGAAAAAATGCTCTTACATAAAAGCCTAATTTATTTATCATTGGCAAATGGATAAGTAGAATTTTGCAATAATGGGGTAATTGGAAGGCTGATCTCATTGTCTGGAAGGAGAATAGGTAACAGGGGTGGTTTTGTGCAAAAGCCGAATTGCTTTTGAGCACTGTTTTGCACTTGTCAATGAATGCCATAGCTAAAAGTCTAGTAGCAGTTTAAAGCTTTTGTTTGACACCTTCCAAAAAAGTGTACGAGAAAAACCTGATCACTAAAAGTGCAAGCCTTGTACATTTTGTTGCATGACCAGTTCAAAATCCGTTGCTGAATCTAGATCTGGGTTTGCACTGAATGTTGGTTTAAGAGTTTGAATCATAGAACATTTTCAGTTGCCATTGCATACCTTTTTCAGAGAGTCTGCACTGCAAAAAGGCATTTTCATCCATCCCACATTACTTTTCCCCCCTTATTAATCTCTCCTTTCTTATATTTCCTTTTTTGCCCCTTGTTGGTCTTATTTAGTGGGGTGACCATAGAGACATCTACTGGCAAAGGCTGGCAGTGGTGTGCATGCACATCCTGAGCCCCACTGCAGTGTGATTATCCAAAGTTCTCTATTTCTGGCAATCAAGGATAATGTCAGCTAAAACCACTCTTGGATTTTCTCTCTCTGTGTTTTTTGGGTTTTTTGGGTTTTTTGGTTTTTTTTAATGCCACTATAGTGACATCCCAGACTCTTGAAAGATGATACTTTGTACTGTTTTGGTTTCTGATCTGTAATAGTTGCAATATCCACATGTAAGCCAAGGATTTTTGGAGTAGTTTGCAATGTACACTGGCTCTGTATTTTGTTGATCCTCTATTCTGGCTCCAAAGGCTAAGCCTTTTAATACTCATTTTTTCCCTTTTGAAAGCATTGGTTTTGCAGATTTACTAAATTAGTAATTCATCACTCAGCTAGGTTTATAAATTTTTTCAGTTGCTGTGGATGAACATGAAATAATTGTTGACAGAAATCAGTGTTAGCAGGAAGTGTCTTTTCCAGCCCATGGATTTTCTTTTTGCTATAATGCATTACGTGCCTATGAAACATAAATATATAAAATATGACACACACATTCCAACTGAGTTACAAGCAAATAGTTTTCATTTTGATATTTTGCTGTATTCAGCAAAGGTTTATAGGAATTCCTGGATCCTTAAGCAATTGAATAAAACAATTTTTAGAAGGCAAATCAATCCGTCAATATTACAGGGTCCTATTTTGTTTTTCTTGGAGCATATTTAAAATTGCACGTTTGAGGTGTCAAGGTTCAGGAGTCAAGTGCTACATGTGATAAATTAAGGAAAGGTCAGAGGCTATGCAATGCAGTTTCAGAAGATTGTCTACCTCTGCCTTTGCAGCTCATTCATGCTGAAGTGATGCACTCTGGGAATTACTACCAAACTCTGCTCTGCAACATCTGCTCTCCCTAAGTGAGTTAGTGCACGTCAGACATCTTTATGTCAGAATATTGCAGTGATGGATGCAGTCTTCAGAAAATGCTGCATAAAAATCTGGTGTGCCGTTCTGGCCATTAAGTGAAATTACTATTTAAATTAATGGCGCTGTCACAGTTTATCTGTGCAAAGAATGAACGCTGATTAGGGTATTAAGTAATTAGCAATTTATCACACTGGAACAAGGTTGATAATAATTAAAGAAGTAATGGTTTACCAAAGAAACTAGAAAGGGAGTCACTTCTTGTTATGTGAGTGAAATCTTGGCTGAAAAATTTAATTCAGTTAAACAAAGATGAGGTTCACAGTGAAAGAATACAGCTTTGTTTGTTTCAATAGAAAAACAGTTCATTATCAAAATTTTAGTTTGCCTGTCAGAAGTCCCTTGGGGCTGTCTGAGTTGCTTATTAGTATTGAATTGAGTCATTTTCTGCATTAATTCTCTCTTCAAAATTGGTAGAATCCTAGGATAATTTGGGGAAAGGGTGTGAACTAGAGGAAATATTTTACCTCTTGAAGAGCTGGTGATCACAGTTTGATTGCTGTTATTAGAATCAGCCCTGAAAAAAGGTAAAGTATACAAGTAACATCACCATTTTTCGCCATTCCAGTGATTGGAATGAAATGTTCTGAATGCTTTAGCAGGATCATATCTTTATAGATTAATTTTCATTATGTATGACTTCTAAGAGAGATTTGCTGCAATAAATGGCAGTGAAAAAAGTGGCCACTCTTGCACGTGTTTTAAATGCCAACTTATGACAGAAATTATGTCAAACACAAACTACTTTGTATAGGTAACAGTGTATCACAGCCCTGGTTTTTGTGTGATATCTTTCTAGTTCAACTAATAATAACATTTATTTCAATGCTAGTTATAGAGGAGTTTGTAGTGTTTGGTTCTGAGTTAAAACTTACTGCTTTCTATAAATGGTGTTGGATTCAACACTGCGTTGTTCAACAATGATATTTCATGTCAATATGTGGAAAATTGCAGCGGTTATGATGAGCTTTTATTTTAAAAATGAAATTATTGAAACCAGAAAAAAGACAGTGGAATTAATTTTGCCAGCTTATCCATTCTACTGTAGCAATGCAAATTATATTTAGATATCAACTCCTTGCACAGTAATTCTCAGTATTAGATGTCTGAGGTATTTTGCAAGTGACCCATTCTATTCTAGGTACCTAAGATGAACCCCTACTTCAAAATATAAAATATGTGATAAATTCTGGAATACTAAGATGCACTGTTGGAAGATTGGCCCTATGAAGGGGGGTATGAAGGAGACCTGAGTAGAAAGTACATGAAAAGCTTTCTCAGTTTTTATATTCTCCAGGAAATTTTCATCAACAAGCCATCTCCAGCCTGCTGTGGCCATACATTGCTGTGGTATTCCATAGCAAAGTTCTTTAGAAAGTTCAGGAGTGATGAATGTTAGTTGTAGGGGACCCTCTCTCTAATTCTTGATTTTCTCAGTAGGTCTGGAAGTCAGGATGCTTACTTCAGTCACCTCACATTTGAATTTAATCTCACTTTAGCTAAATCTGCATAATTCCAGCTGCTGGTGGGTTTATGCCAAGATATATTGCATTGTGAGCTTTCTCCTTTCTTACCTACATATTTTTTCACTTAAATGTCACATTCAGATTTTCTTTTTGTTTGTTCATTGCAGGGATGTTCTGCTGTGGGCAGGAGTACGTGAATAAGTCAGATACCATATGCTGCTCAGGTTCCAGTGGTGAGTCCCTAGCACATGTTAGAAAGAATGACCAAGTGCCAGTAAAATGCTGTGAGACTGAACTTATTCCAAAGAGCGAAGAATGCTGTAATGGAGTTGGATATAATCCTTTGAAATATGTTTGCTCTGACAAGATTTCAGCTGGAATGATGATGAAGGTAATTGATAGAAAATCTCTTGGTAGCTCTGGTTTGATGATGGAAAGAGAAATACACTGTTCATAACTATTTTTCTAAAATAGGAATGTAAAAACTCTTGTGTGCATTATTCATTTTCACATTACATCCATATTAATACCGAATGAGTTCGCCATGATTGATGTTATTGCAATGAATTCTAAAGGAATTAATAATGATTAGCTGCCTCTGTGAAGTGTTGCCCAGCACTTCAGATTAGTAGATTGGCTAAAAGCTGGCATACTAACAAGACTGACACGTATAGCCAGCTTCCACTCAGTGGCCACTGTTTCTGATGATGTTCATTAAGTGGAAATTAAAATTGAACTGGCCAGTTCTGAAGTATAAAAATGCTGTAACATTTCAATTTGGGCAGGCTGTAGGACATTATTCTCCAACCTCCCAAAAAAGCCCACAAAAAAACCCTTAAAATAAAAATAAAGCAATTGACATTTTCTTGATGGACTTAATCCTGACCTACAGAAAACCAGTGGCCATTTTGGCATAAATTTCAGTAGTACTAGGATAGGTCCTTTCATGCCTAATGAATAATATTGTTTATTTTCATTCTATTTTAATGTCAGAGTAAACTAAACACCAAAAAGGCTAACTTGGTCTTTTCCAAGAGTGCCCTGTGACTTTAGGCATCAGCATGAGACAATTTTTACTTGCAAGTCCAAGTTGAATTCAACAGAAATCTTGAAGAATTAACATCTTGATGTTATGCATAAGCTGTAAAATTGTTCTCGATTGTTATTTTATTTTTTATTTATTTATATTAAATATATGTACATAATATATATGTTCTTTTTATAAAATTGTGTTTCTATTTATGATAAGAAAGAGAGAGAGAAAGTGAGGGATAAAAAAGAGAGCATTGGCTATTGTGAATTCTGTAATATGGAAATCAGAGACATATTGTGGAATTTACCAAACATAAAAGTAAAACAGACCCCATCCTGCCATATGCAGCTGTTTCTATATCCTTGTTGTTCATCTGCTAAGTTAATACAGAAATATTTCTTATATCTTCGCCTTTTCATGTCAAGGTTTTCATGTAATTTCATTTTCAGACTGAATAATTTTCTCCTAGAGAAAATCCAGGCGTTGTGATGACTCAGCTGCAGATCCTCAATGCATTGTATTAGTAGCTCATGCAAGGCAAAAAATGGCTGAGAACAGGTTAATGAATTCTGGTAGATAACACACCAGATCCCTGCCTTAGGTATGAAGTATAAACAAAGGAAGTGCTTTGTATTTCACTTACCCACAGTAGAAAAGAGATAGCAGTGCTGGCTCTCTGATATGTATAGATTTACTAAGAGCAAAAGGGCTGATAGTCTGACACATTCTGCAGCTACTTTACATGGAATCCTATCCATCTATATCCTACCTCCTATATGGATATCTATCACAATGTAGTTTTTGTGGAAGTGCCAAATTTGGGTAATTCAATTAGCTGAAGTTCCTAATCAGCTAAGAAGCTAATTTCAATAGGTGAATTAAGGGAGCATTAGATATAATCTGGTTTTCCTTCTGAAGTTTATGAGCTAATGGGCAAAACTATTTGTTGCAAATATGGTAGTGCATTTCTTTCTGCAGCAACATATATTTTATGAGAATTACTGCTCTCTAGCTTATGGTTTGGCAAAAATATTATTTCATGAATTTTAATGGAAAGTTCTTGATGTTCAGTGTATATTTTTGTACTTTATGGGTTAAAAATCTTATATCTTTATGTGAGCAGAACTCCTCTTATTGAAGCTAAGCTTCTGTTTAGGAGGGATGTGGCAGAAGACATGATTTATATAGCCCATGGATAGAGTTCTCAGCCTTAAAAGCTGCCAAGGACTGCATAGAGCCCTCTTGTGTACTTGGCAAGCTGTGTGAGGGGCTGGGAATTTGCTGCTGATTTGACACAGGATATTGGCCTTTGCAGGAACAAAATGTTCAAATTCTTGGATAAAATCCTGTTGTCATTGATTCTAGACTCTTCTGTTTTCAACAAATCCAGCTATTTGTGCTTCCAGTAATTAAAATATGTGATGCTTTCATCCAAGGACCCTTAAAAAAATCTGTTTCTTTTAGAAAGGATTATGAAAGGATTATGGTCAAAGACAGTAGATAGGCCAAAAGCTGAAAGGGTCTCCCCTATGTTAGAAATATCAGTGTACTCAAAGTGGTGGAGTGGTTTTTCTCTTGTATGAAGATAGAGAAATACTAATGGAAGCATTTATAGAGAAAGGAAAGTGTGGGGAATATACTTAAATTTGCCTGTGTATTCCGTAGGTAAAAGAAGAATGCAAGGCTAATGTCCTTTGCCCTTTATCTATGGAGGAAACAGCACATTGTGGAAAGTGTGACTTTGATCCTAAGGAGAATATCTGTGCGTGGATAAAAGGTTCACAGAGTGCTACAGAAACAGAGGTAGAAGCAGGTGTATGTGCAGCAGAGGAGGAGACTGTCTACACAGGAGGTCCAACACAGTATTCATTTACAGGTAAGGAAAAGCAGCACACCAGACTGCTGATTTGCTAGTATAGTTAATTTGCTCTGGAGAAGAAGATGGCCTGAATGCTGTCAGATACCCCTAATTAAATGGGAGGCAATGTGAAGAAGGGCATGAAACTTCTAGAGTGGGTCCAGAGGAGGCCGTGAAGATGCTCGGAGAGTGGAGCAGCTCTCCTGTGCATACAGGCTGAGACTGCAGGGGTTATTCAGCCTGGAGAAGAGAAGGCTTCGGGGGGAGCTGAGAGCACCTTCCAGTACCTGAAGAGAGGTCTGAAAGAGAGTTGGGAGGGATTTTTAACAAGGGCAAGTAGTGATAGGACAAGGGTGAATGACTTTGAACTAAAAGAAGGCAGGTTTAGATGATATATTAGGAAGAACTTTACTCTGAGGGGATGATGAGCCACTGGAACAGCTTTCCCAGAGAAATTGTGGTTGTCCCATCTCTGGAATTGCTCAAATCCAAGCTGGATGGATTTTGAGCAGCCTGGTCTAATATAAGATGTCTCTGCCTGTGGCAGAGGGGGTGGAACTAGATGGTCTTTAAAGCTGCTTCCAACCCAGGCCATTCTATGATTCTATGAGTTGCAGTGAAGCAGAATCCTTTTAAGAAGTAATCTGTGAATCGGGGCAGAAACTTGAGGGATATGCAGTGAGTGAAATTCAATGAGTACCTAATGTGTAAACCTGCTTTCAATAAAATTGATGAAAGTAATGGCCCTGTCTAAAGAATAACATCCATTTCTATCTCTAAACCCAGAAAAAAAAGTTATTTTGTATTTTGATAAGACTGAGATGATCCATATGTAATTTTCTTTTTCTAGACGTGAACCTTGAACCTTTTGTCACATATGAGTACAGGGTGGCGGCTTGGAATAGCTATGGAAGAGGTTTCAGTGAAATTAGCAGAGCTGTCACTAAGCAAGATGTGCCACAGGGTGTAAGTGAACCAAAATGGACCAAAATAGATAATCGGGAAGACATGATACTTCTGAACTGGGAGGAACCACTTCAGCCAAATGGTATTGATACGGTTTTTTAAGTGTTTTTACAGTGTTCCAAAATCACAAAACATATCTTAATTAACTCCTGTCTCTGAAGTACATTGAAGTACATTAAACTCTGCTGGAAGATTTTGTTCTAGGTTGCTATAATTTTCATTGCAAGTAAGAGGAGAGTCTTCTTCATAAAGACAATTTAGTGTGTCTTTACAAAGCACATACTAAAAACTGCTCTTCTGAGAACAGTTGTAATTATAAGTGTGCAAATATGATCAGAAAATGGCAATCATCCTAAAAAATATGTGGTGATTTGGGGGTAGGGTTGGTGATGCTTATGTTTATTTCAGGAAGTCTGTTCCTCAAACTGTGAGGAAACTTGGAACATCTCTCACTAAAAACTGGGATCTACTTGTATGCTGGTGCAGATGTAGCTAGTAATTGACATTTAGCATTTAATCAGAATGATTATCTGATACTGTGATCGTGTAGATATTCCACTGAATGTTTTCTGTATGCAGAGTAGGTTATTATCCCATCACACAGGATCCCTCAGCTAACAAAAGGAAAAACTTTCTTTCTGCAATAGGTGTTATCATTCACTACATCGTCCTCCGAAACGGAGTCGAGCATTACAGAGGAACAGAAAGGAGCTTCACAGACACCAGTGGTGTGCAGCCATACCAGGAGTATTCCTACCAGCTGAGAGCCTGCACTGTTGCTGGTTGCACAGACAGCAGCAAGGTTAGTCAAGTGGGCTTCATGGAACCTGGTGCCAGGATTTTACACTGCAATGCTTTCGGAAAGGTGTAATTTGAAGACATGCTGATTATTGAGTAAGTAAAAAAAAACATCAATAACCTGATTTGGATTCAGCTAGTGACAGGTGAATATTTGGAACCCCAGGCTGATACAAGCAAAGAGAGGAAGAAGGCAGTATCTCAGTCTTGGCAAAGCTGAAATTGCACTGTAGGAACTGATGTTTGTTAAAGAGAAAGCTATACATGGCAGAATAGAGTAAGGAATATTAAAATGTGCCTTCTCTAAACCTGGAAATTAAATTTTTGCTTCTCACTAGGAGGTCTATAGCCTCTTCTTGCTTGCTATTTCTTAGATTATCTGCTTTAGTTATATTCTATCAATTTGTTCAACAAACTTCTTACTCTTCCACTCCAATGGAAAAGCCTCCTTTCACTGTATTGCTCTTTGCTGGCTTTCTATATCTGCACCTGCTTCAGGCTTTACTGTCCCTTTGTGTGCAACCTACCTCAGCTTGAGTTTTAAGCAAACTGGATCTCTCATCTCCCTTTCTCACAGATTCATTTCCTTTTGTATCACTTTGAATCATGGGTGCCTTTCACCAACATTACTATTTAACCAGCTCTGATTTTTATTCTGCAAAGTACCTGCTTATTCATCATTTGCAAAAATGATTTCTTAAGTGACATCTTTTTCACAATATTGTTCTTGCCTCTTTGAAAATTAATTTCTAGGACTACAAGGGTAAGGTCTGTGGGGCAGAGGTGGGGAGTAATGACTATGTTTTGTAATTATTATACAGTGGGACTGTATTGCTTTTTAATTTGCAGGAGTTACAATGTTTTTCTTACTCATGCAAATCTCAGCCAGAAGTCTAAAATGAAAAACACTGGTGCAGAGGGATGAAGATAGGTGGATAGTCCTCTGTCTGTGCACAGAGCTGTGGTCTGGAAACTATGTAGGCTCTGTTGCTGCAACCACTGACCTGATAATAAATCCTGCTTATTTCACTTGCCTATAATTAAGGAGTTTACTGTTGCAAACACTGAAGTCTGCAAGTGGGGACTGATTCCAACAAATGCACTAAGGCAATATATTACAGAGGGCACATTTTATATTTACAGCATAATATAAATACTTTATAGTGGTAATAACAGAAAAAGAAAAGTGATTCTCAAAGAGAAAATGGTGTGACTCACTTATTAAACCAATGTAATTTGGAAATGCTTCTTCTATAGCTGATGGTGGAGTTGTGTAAATAGAAAATTACCTTTTTTCCTTTTTTTTTTTTGTAGAAAGAACTTAACAAATGCAAACTTATCCTATCTTTCAAAATCTTTAGATTCCTTAAAGAAGTATGGAGTTGCAGATAACTACAATAGAGTTCAGATTGCATGGGATATATAGAGGCTTAGCCCCATGTTTACTGGTGCTTAAAATACATTAAATAAGGCAGTTAAAATGCAGAGACACTGACAAACCATATGGAAGAGAGTTATCAAGAGTTTTCAAGCAATACAGTTTTTGTTGTTTCACCCTGTGCCATACACTGCAGCTAAAACGTGGTGAACCTGTTGTGATAAATTGTAGACACAGACTTATGTAAGGTATTCAAGGTCAGATTTCATTGTGAAAAAGGAGGAAAAAAGTAACTACATCTCCAGCCCTTTGGTAATGATATGCCAGCCCAAACAACATTTTAAAACAAAAGCGACATTCTCATTGATCATGGTATCTAGTGTACTATTACATTAAATTGCTGTTTAATTCATATTGTCTTCAGGTAGTTGCAGTCACTGTCCAAGGAGTCCCCGAAAGTGTTCAGCCACCAGAAGTCAGTGCTCTCAACTCCACAGCACTGCATCTAAGCTGGGCTGCACCCAAGAAACCAAATGGGATCATCAGAGAGTACCAGATAAGTCAAGTGGGGAGAGGACTTATATACATTGATACTGCAGGCATAATGCAGCACACAGTGTCAGGTAAGGAGGCAGAGCTCTTTGACAGGCTAATGTCCTGTCCTTAAGATATAAGACAGTGTTAATATATTAAAAATGCCACTTGTCACTAACTTTGAAATCTGTAGTACTGTGCACAGTTTAGAATGCTTTATCATGACTTTACATAGCTTAAATTTATTTTTTCCAATCTCTTTCATTTCTAGCTGCTGTTTGTTAAAATATTAATAGATTTAATTTCAAAATTTAAAAATAAATCTATCCAATTCGATTGAAGATGCATGCTTTGTAGTGTGCTCAAGGACTTAAATATTCTGTGTAGGCCAGCCATCCCTTCATGCAGATTCAACTCTCTCTTTTAACATCACTGATGTGCAGTAGTGCAGTTATCAATGTGCAACTGCAGTGTTGCAGTATTGTAGTATAGGATTGAGAGGGATCCTGTACTTTATGTCTGAGATAATAAAAAGTAAAGGAAGACAAAACAGGAAAGATCCCAAATTCTGTTTATAACATTATATATTGCTTATAGCCATTTTCTATATATTTGATGAAAGAACCTCTATTCCAGGGATTTTGGGGGAAATCTTGTCTCAGACCTCAAATGTATTATTTCCATATATTCAATTTTTAGTTATTTTTGAATGTTATGCTGAGGTAAAATTCCTCTTGGAAATGCTTCTATTGAACACAGAGCGGGAATATAAGCATTATGGGATATATTTTTTTTCACTCTTTGGCCTCAGGTTGCTCATTGAATTTTTATATCTCACAAATGCATTAATTTTTCCCTAGTTTTTTTGTGCCACAAGTAGGAAGTTTCAAGATTCATATGTTGTACACGCCATATGACAGCCAGCCAAAAAGCAGAATTTGACTTAGGGCACATAAATCCTCTGGAGTATAGATGACACTCTCAAATATCCCTGAAAGCTTGAGTTCTGAGTTAGGGTGGATGTCTTAGTGCTTCAAAAGAGTTTGTCTCTGCTGTAGTCACTCAGAGAAGAGCAAGATTGCTGTTCCTCTTTGACAATATCATGCTCCAGTGTGAAATTCATCAACAGTGTATTACTCCTATCTCCATATTCAGTGCTTCTGGACATGAGATATTAGCCAGAGCTGGTGGTACATGTTTAGAATTGTTGTGAGTTTACACTGCAAAGAAGGAACATTCCAACGAGGAGTGATTTATCGAATCCATAGAAAAATATTTCTCATGTTCCTCCAAGGCAGTTATATCTCCATTTTAATGCCAACAATACTTATCAGTTGGAAGTCAGAGGAAATGAAAATAATTTCTGAGAAACAAGGATCTAGTTTTTCTTTTGTGTGCGGTTCTGTTAAGCCACTGTCCAGTGCGGCCGTGTTAAGCCAGAAATGAAATAAGTGATCATTCCTCCTGACAGTCATAGTCAAATCTTTCGCTGTTTTCTTCAGGAGCTTCCTTGGGTATTAATGTGGAGCTCATGAAAGTGATTTAGCAATGTGGGTAATTATTGCTCTCTACATTAAAAGAATACGATAAAAGAATCAAATTCACTTCATACATAAACTCAAATGTTTGAACTGTTTGTCTTATTCCCTGTAGATGTCTGTTTTGATTTTCCCATTATTCCTGTTTTTTCTTTTTCTTTGTTATTTCCCTCTCCAAAACTGCCTGCTTTTCCCTGAGCAACAGTTGAACATTAATGAAGCTGTAGCATTAGTATTTGTGGAGACTTTGAATCTCGGGTCTCACAAATGGCAGACGTGAAGGCGAGCACCTTGCCACGGCACCATTGTCTTGCTGCTTATTTTTAATTACATCAAAGCTTTGGAAACATGATCCCACAAATGCTTTGTGGGAATAGGGGTGAATGTGCTCATCATGTGAAATCCATAAATTGCTTATAATCCTCTCAAGATGTTAAAAAAAGCATTAAGTAATTGAAGACAGGAAGTCCTCAGTTAATTATTTAGAGGTGTTATCAATGCTTTAAGCAAACTGAAGCATTTTCTGCTATCTCACTGAGTTGAATGCCACTGGGACCCAGGGGCAGGAGCCATCATCTTCTCATATTCTCTAATGCAAACAGCACATGGCAGCTTGTCAATAAAAGACCTTTTTATATCATTTATTACTGAACACTTCCAGTACCCTGTACAAAACAATTTGGATGACAGTTATGGCATTGTTTCACTTTGTGTTACTACTACTTTACAAATGGGCCTGCTAATGCTTTGCAGTGGGGCCAGGCAGAGGGTAAGACTGAGGAAAATAATTAGGGGAATTGTAAAAGAAAGACAAGAGTGCCCTCTTCAGCAGCAGCAGGTGGGTTTATAGAAAAGGTTTCTTCTCAACTCCTCCCTTTTAATACACTAAAGTTAATATCTCAAGTAAGAGGCTTTATCAACAATTTCTAGGATCAATCATTTTTATGTCAAAACCAAGGAAGATAATTAATATTTATTTTAGTAAAAGAAACAATAGTAGGAATACTTTATAACTTAATAGTTTGAAATTCTGAACATATTCTCCATTTCAGGGCGATTAAATCTGAAGAGATACTAAAGTGTTGCCACTGGTCAAATCTATCTCCATATGCAGCACTGAATCATTAATAATATTTGTCTGAAGGAAACTCTTTGGGGTGGAGGGGTTGTGTGAGGCTGTGGTCAGTAATCTGACATCCTCCCAAGTAAAATTCCCACGGCGGGGCCCAGCAGCGTTATCCTGGGAGCTAATTACTGACCCTGCTGGAGCCATACCCACAAATGGAGACAAACAGTATCACAAGGAATTGATTTAGCTAATAGAACAATGCATTCTTAAAAAAACCCCACTGTTCCACAGCCTTTTGGCAAATGACAAATGCTGCAACAATATAATAGACTGCTTAAGTTGACAAAAAAAAAAGAAAAAATTCCCCACAATAATAACCAAAAAAGAAGAGGAAGGGAGAAATATTCTCTAGTGAACAATCAAGTAGAGACATTAGAAAAGCAAAATGCTGCTTATATTTCAAGATTATCTTGTTATTTTTATTATCAATCACATACATAGGTTTGCATAGAACTTTCCAAAGCATGCATAAGACAAGGCATCTAATGCAAATCTTTAATAATCTAGATAAAAAATCTCCTGTGATTGCTCCATATATGGCTAGAATTTCAGGTATCAGAATTTCACCAATAAATTTATTGAAACCATGTGCTCTTTTTTTAATGCTCACTTTTCTCTTTTAAGTGTAGTTGTAAATGAGTATTGCTTTATTATGCATGTTTCCTTTAAAAGTGAACATGACTCCCTTTAGGGGAATTCAAGTAATTTGTTGCCACAGTAATCTTTTCTATCCTGAAATGTTAAATACTTGGCTTTCCTCCATGCCTTTGCCTCTCTCTAGTCCACAACTGTCATTTTCTCCCTTCTTACTTTTATACAGTGTTCAGATGATTTTTCTTCTCTTCCAGTTCATGATTAGGTTACAGCAAGGGCTGTCCCTCTGAGTCATCTCTTTATTTTCTCTCCTCCACAACTTGTTCAATCTGTTAAGCAGCCTGCATGTCTTCCATTCAGTATTTCACCTTCCTACATAATTGCTACTTCTTCTTTCACTCTGTTTGTAATGTATTTTAATAAAAATATCTTGGTGCAGGGTGTAAGCAAGGATTTGTTTATATACAAAGATCTTTCACAGGCTTTTTTGTTGCCACAGAATTGCATTGTTCTTGAAATAATTCCATTTAGACACAGGAGCTACATCAAAAGTAAGCTGTTGAACCACAAAGCCACATGCTTTAAAATTGAACTGTATAATACCTATGAATTGATCTGTATAATCCTAATTCAGCCCCTTCCACACAATCAACCGACATTACACAGCAGTACAGTCATTTGTTCATAGGGTTACTGCCTCATTCAGTCCACAATCAGTGCCTCTTCCAGGGAGGAATAAAATGAAGCTCCTGTATGGAGAGCTGCTGCCTCAGCTTTGGCTGGATAAATTTCTTCTGGGAGTCTCGTATAGATGGGTCTAATTCTGCTTCTGCCCAGAGCTACAATTCCCTTTCAAGGAGGCAAGAACATTGGAACATGGAGCACAGAGAGGGAGGCAATTGGGACCGTGCCAGCCCAGAGGGACCAAATGTGGATCACTGGGGGCAGGTGGCATGGACTGCCAAAGGGAGTAGCCTGACAATGCAGGGCTGGAATAGTTGTTCAGGCTGTGGTACTGAGGAAGGCACGTCCCAGTCTTTCACAGTTTGTCACAACCACATTTTCATTACCTTGCCTGAGACCTGAATTTCCTGAGCTCTCAGAGCTGCAGTTGAAGGTACCAGTTGTGCTTGGTTCTATAAAGTTTTGCGTAGCACCAGGTAGTCTGACAGCCAGGTCCCAGGCATCCCAAATGGCTTCCTGGCAGCTCCAAGGAGATTTTTGGATCTCTCAGTCTCTTTGATTCTGAGAGAAATCTTCTTCTTCTTTTTTTTATTTTTTTTTTATTTTTTTTTTTAATTTATGTGGTTATTTATGGAGTTGGTTCGGGGAGATTTTTTGTTTTGGTCCCGTTCCAAGACATTTGGAATGCTCAGCAGATTGGTGTTAGTAAAGCACCTGAACACTCTAGGGGTGGATTCTACAAGAAAAAGTCTCAAATTACAGTTAATCAGGCCAGATACCACATGTTGGAGGCAGTTTTAGAAAGGACTGTGCCACAAAGCCTGTGAACAAAAGGGGATCAATTTGTATTGTACAATGTCTTGGCACTGGGATTTCCCAGTTTTTGAGTGTTTAGTTTTGCAATTTTAATATTATCAAAGAGATTTTGTGTATAATTTGCTTCTTGTGCTTTTAATATCCTTTACATTCAGGAAGAGGAACGTTTATTTAATGTATAATGAGGTGTTAACAAGGGGGTCCTTGAAAAGGTGAGAAAGGGGTCTTCAGTGTTTGTGCCTGGTGATATCTTAAAGATCAGTTTTGATAAATATCTGAAAGTGTAGTTTAGCAAAGGTATTGTGTTGTGGGCTGGAGGGTGCTGCGTGAGGAACGCTGATCAGCCGTTCAAGCTGAGCTCTAAGGTAATTTCACAGTGGTCTGCATCTTTAACAAGTGAACTACAAGAAGCTTTTAATGGCTGCACAGAATTGGCTATTCTAGAAGCTCACTATCTTAGCCAAATTATGAGTGCAATTTTATGAGGATCCCTAAAGTCAAATTCTTAAGCCACAGGCAATTTGGTGTCAAATCAGAAGTCATCGACACGCAGCATAAGGATGTTTGAAAATTTCCAAGAAAATGGCAAAGCAATATATTCTCTTTTCATCTCATTCAAGGATGTCCAGCATAGAAGGTTTGAGCTGAAAAAATTTTTTTAAATTACAGGTAACTAAAATTAGTATCTTGTAATGAGGGCTTGCTTGTCAATTCAGCTTCTAACTGTTTTGCAGCATTTATTGTAAGGTCTTGTATCAAACAGGAGAAAAACAGAGGGAAAATTTAAAAAAACCCAGAAATTGGGAAGTTGCGGGAGTACCCTTAGACTTGTTTGCAGTGTAGTAGAAGGTTTTATGTACAAGTGGGTATTTTATTATCTTATTGCAAATGTATTTGCAATAAATTTTCAAAACATTACAGACTATTTGGCTTTTCAAGTCCAAAACTCTAAGCAATTGCACTTTCATGTTTTTCTTCATTGCAAGTGTCATCTAAGTTTTTTTGATTTAAAGCTGATTCAGATATATGAGTGATATCCATAGGTCCATGGCAGCAAAGACAGACATTCAGCTTGAATTGTTTTATTGGGCCTTTTAAATCAGTAGAGGACATATGTCTAAATTAGTGAGAATTGACTGTTACAGTATTGTTCAGGTGTAATATGAGAATATGAGAATAGTTCATACCTTATGTTTGCCAAAAATACTGAAAGTAAACTTAAAGTCCAGTAACTTTCTATGCAGATATATAATTCTTGGAATCTCAGCCTAACCTCTGTTTGCTCTTTCTAGGTCTGCAGCCATACACTGATTACAGCTTTGTGCTTATTGCATGCACATCTGCTGGATGTGCTTCCAGCCAACCACTTTCAGGTCAAACTTTACAAGCTGCTCCTCATGGTAAGGGAGAAAGTCATTCTTATAGAACTGCAAAGAGATGGTCATACGGGCTTGTATTTCCTGACCGATTAACAAGGTGCACAACTCCACTGTCATCCATCAAGCTATCATGTCGAAATTTACACAAGAGAATCTGTCTCTCTTGGAGCTTTTGTGTCTTGCCATATTTTCTTTACTGTCTGGCACTGCATTTCTGCTTTCTTTTTGTGAAAATTTCCCCAAATTAATCTCTAAGTTCATTAGCTTTATTAACGAAGTTAGAATTAGAAGATGGATACTTTTTAAAGCACAAATGAATATGCAGAGACTATTGGGCATGTAAGGGCTGCAGCCTTTGGCCTCGTTCTCCATTAATCTTTACCTTGTCTAATTGCTTACATTTGTTATAGGATAAATACAGAAAATGTGTTAAATTCTGTTATTCTCCCTGGCAATATTTCATGTTTTCATTACATTGCTGAAAACATCAGCACGAATATGGGAAAAGAAAAAAAACAACTTTGAATTTCTGTCATAAAATTCAAATAGTGTATTTTGATTTTAATAGGGGTATGGCTAAAACCTCATCATATCATAGTCAGCTCAACAGAAGTGGAAATGTACTGGAGTGAACCAGAGGAACCCAATGGACTCATTACTCATTATCGATTATTCCGTGATGGAGAGCAGATTTTCCTGGGTGGCAGTACAGACCTGAATTTCACAGATGTTAACCTGCAGCCTAACAGTAGGTAAGGCATGTTAAAGAGCTGTGGTAACAGGTAAAAGGCCTTGAAAAACATGGGTACTTGTGTTAGTGAAATGTACAAAATATAACTTATTGTTAACAGAAGAAAACTCTTACAGTATCACTTTATTATAGAAAATTGGTAAAGCACTTTTAGGAGTCTTTCAAATATTAGAAAGACCTTAATCAAAGGGCTTATGTTTTTTGTTTTGTTTTTGAGAATAGGTCATTCTGATTCAAAGAAGCAAAGCTCTTTCTTTTTCTTTTTTTATTTCTTGGATGGTTTGTTGGTAGCTCAATGGTAGTATTTTTCCATCATGGAATATACTCTGAAGAATTTCAGATTTTATATTACAAACAGCACTGCACATGGTATACAATGTTCCAGTGCATATGGAACCTACAGGCTCAAAATGCTGATATTTTT
>VRYO01002297.1:8728181-8792418 GCA_009812075.1 Sialia sialis
ATTTAGTATAGTATTTAGTACTAGCGTTTTAGTTGGTGTCTAAGGTTCTATGATTATTATTCTAAGTTTCTTTTCTCACACTAAGAAAACTTAAATGTCAAAATCTTCACTAATGCAGTGTTTGTAATAGTCATTGTATTCACTTTAAGTTGGTGAAAATGGAAATGTTCTGTTACTGATATGCCTAAAGCTTCTAACTGCAGTGTCTACTGGTCTTTTTGTGTTTGTGCAGATATGTTTACCAGCTGGAAGCCAGCACTTGGGGCGGCAGCAACACTAGTGATAAATATGTTATACAAACACCAGTAGGAACACCAGAGAAAATTCATGTCCCATATAATGTCACAGTAATTGATGCATATTCTATATTTCTAGCTTGGGATGTGCCAGGTAAAAATGTATTTCTACGTAGTACTTTGTAGCAAAATGAAAGGATTGAAAAATTAGTATATCCAGGTATGCAGCTGAATCATTCTGTTATTTTTATTCTTCATATTTGATTTTAGTGTTTGTAATTTAAGTAACCAGTGTCTAAAGCTGTTGTGTCCTAGAGACATTTTAATAATACTGACCTAGATATTTGACATGGGTATTGTGAGGTTTAGCTAAGCAAAACTCTGCATGTTTTGGTGTTGTGAACTGAGTGCAAATATTAATGAAAAAAAACCCAAACATTGTAACTTTTCTGTTCATACTAACGTGAGGGTTTCCCCAGGGACACCTGAATACCCTTTAGGCTGTCTGACAGAGATTGTGTGCTAGCTTTCACCTAATTGAGTAATTTTTACTTGCCCAACCACCTTAGTGTAATGTGGATGTGTTACCTTGCAGTATAGGGGATCAGCAAAGGCCCAGAAGTATTTTTACTCAAGTTACTCTTCTCCTGAACATGATCAGGTGGCCTTGACCTGCTATAAAGCTGGGCTAGCAAGGAATAATTGAATTATATTATCTTTTTATAAGAAAAACCATGCGATGTTTCATCAATATAGATCATAGTTTAAGTGATGGGTGCATTTTAGTGATGTTATAAAATTTATATGCTGTATTTATTGGGACAATGAGAGCCTTTTAATGAATAATCTTTTGTCTAGTGTAGTTCATCTCCAACAAGGCATTTTCTAGTTTGGAGATGCTGGGTTTTTTCAATTAAAATTGCGTCATTTTTTTTTAGAAACTTCAGATATTTGCATATTGCAATAACAGCCATATGTGTTTTCTCAATGAATTCATGGCAGTTTTTAATATCCCCTTTTCCTAATTATTTAAGATGTTCTATCCTTGCTTAGCAAGGGTCAATTGGCATTAAAAATAAAGTCACCTAGAAAAAGTATTTTGCCTTCAAGACTGGGATTTCAAGTGTTGTGGCAGTGCTTAGCAGCACTCACCCTACCCATTTAAGCAATGATTAATAAATCTATAATACCCTGAGCTGTCAATCTTTTAGTTTTCAGGAGCACAAAATCCATTATAGAAATGCTATAATATATGAAAAAGATTAAAATCTTAAATTAAACTTTTCCCCCTACTGCCTGAAAGGATTTAGAACCCTGCAGAAGGCAGGTGAATTCAAATGGCATATAATCTACAGTTGGTTTTATTGGAAAGTGACTCATGCTGTATTATAGTTTTGATAATAAATATAATTTAAGGTACAAAATATTCAGCAACTTTATAAATAATTTAAAACATAAGAATGTACTGGAATAGCATAGGCTGTGAAGAGTGGGTTGTTTCCCAGAAAAACTTGCCCTTGCTCTAGACCTTTTCCGGCTGTTTAAATTCCTGATACTCATAGTAGGTTACAAACCAGCCAGGAGAACCAGGCTCTGTGTAGTACATTTGGTTTTGTTGCAATTAAGATTATGGATACAAAAGTCCATCTGTTCCTGAAGCCACACAATCAGAGGGATGAGGAGGAGGCTGGACATTGCAGATCTGCAGAAGATGCAGGGTTGATATATTCATACATCATAGAAATCATTCTCCTCAGATGGGAAAGGAACATGTCCTTTCCAGACATTGGAACACACCTTGAACACTTACCTCACTTCTATGGATATTTGATAACCTAGCCCCTTCCTCTTTGGCTTCTTGTTGTGGGGCTAGTTATTTAGGTTTTAAAATATAAGAAAGGATTTTCATACTGTGCTTCTGTTGGGTATTGTCCTGGTTTCCGCTAGAACAGAGGTCGTTTTCTTCCTAGTTAAAAAAAAAGACAGGAAAGCAAATCTTGCTGTTCTTTTTAGTATAGTACTTCAGGGCTACTAACTGATCTTATAAGAATGGGGAGTACTAATAGCAGAGAAATGTTACTGAATGTTACTGAAAGCTACAATGCTATTAATGCTGCTAAAACCTGTGGGCAGAAGACTCTTCTATGCAGACGCTAGGAAACTAATTACTGACCCTTCATAATCCTGCTTTGTGCTCAGTGTGAGGTCCTCTCTGCTTCTAGAGTTGTTTTGTTTTGGTTTTTTTTTCCTTAAGAGTAAGACTGCAGAGGATGCAGGTGGAAGGTTTATTTTAGAAGTTCTAATCTTCTGGAACAGCATAGATCCCATTAGCATGTCCTATCCTGGAGATGTCTGTGTTCACTTACATCCCCAGCTTGGTAGGATAAGCCTAAGGTGTCTGCTCCTTCTTAGCCTTATGCCCATGTACATAGAATAACTATTTTTCTTTTTTTAAATCTATTTCCTTTCCGTGCATAAACCCTTGTCTCACAATAGGCTATATTGAGGCAACATGGGTTTTCCTTATAAACTTAGGTTTGCACCTTTACTTATAAGGATTTTCAGGCTTGGCAGTGACTCTTGGACAAAACTCTTCACTGGTATGGACTCAATGTTAGAAAAAGTGCTTTTAATTAACAAAGTTTTGATGAGAAGGTACTTGTTCATAGTGTCTTCCTATCTGTGGATATCAGGGCTCCTTTGGCATTCTGTCTTATCTGCTGTAATAAATTTGGATCAAATAATCACCCTCAGGATTAATTACGGACACATCGTATTACACAGATCTTCCTTTTGGATGGTTTAATTATAATGTTTCAGCATCTGTAATATATCTAAATCTTGTGACTTTATAGATGTGTAGCATTTCAAAACTCCTGACATAAGTGAAGAGCAAGGTGTCCCAGTAGTGGTTAAAGTGACAGATTCAGAAAAAAATACTTGACACACCTCACTCACTGTGGAAAATAGGGCTTTATTTTCTGAAACGGGCATTCCATTATCTAGTGTGGCATTGCCTCAGTGCACAGACCTCAGAGGTACAGTACATTTCACTGATATGCTACAAGGATATGTTACAATTATTGCAGAACAACTATTAGTGCTGAACAACTATTAGAAGAGCCAAATGGAAAAAAAGCCCACTGCATAAGCTTCCCAAGGTATATCCATAAATGTTATTGATAGGTAGTCAGGTCATCCTGCATTTCAACTCACTGACAGCCCCACTGGTCCTCACTGGGGACCTGATTCTTCTGGGTGTCTTCCATTGCTGCTTGTAAGCTGAACATGCTTAAAATAGGATCCTGTCCTCTGCTCCTTGAATACCTGCTTCATATGTTAGTGATCATCTGGATTAAAATATTTCACTCTCTCCACTTCTAGGATTGCTTATCAGTCACAGTGACAGTTGTGTAAAATCTAAATTCTTACTTTATTTTTCTGGGGATCAAACACGGTATTTTTGAATACCACATTATTTGTCCGCTTTTCCAACTAACCCAGTTTCTTGTGGACTAGAAAATGGGACATTTGATAAGCCAGTGTCACATTCTCTCATTTTTAGTTTTTGAGTAAGTTTTTGCTTGCTCCACCTCACTGTAGGACAAGCATTTCAAGCTCAGTATCCAAAGTTCTGCATCTTGCAAACAATCGGCATCTCCAGCTGTTACTGTTTTCAGAGTCTTGGTGGTAACACTTGATGCAACCAGATTGAGACATCTGGATATTTGAAGCATAATGTAAATAGTTAATCTCAGGAAGCCAAATAGATTGCTTTGTTTTGTGAATTTAAATATTAAAATATAACTTCAAAAGACATGACAATCCTGTTTCAGTATTTGTTTCCTGTAAGTGAAAAACTTCAATTTATTTTGCTTTAATTGTGATTGGATTTCACATCATAGTAAAAAAAATTTCAGCAATTAACTTCAAACAGATTTTGGGCAACCAGTCTGTAAGTCTGAGGCTTTTTACCCCCAATTTTAAGCTTCTTGTGCTGCAAATTCTATTTTTGACCTAGACTGGTTTTGAAGTACACAGAGCCATCAAACCTAATTTGCAAAGTTTTGCACAGAATTGTCCATTAAATGTTATCCAAATATGCCCACAAAAACCCAGGGTTTCATTTGATTGATCTGTCCCATTGCAAAATGTGCCCCTGCTGTGAAATGAAGTAGCAGAGAAAAAAAAGTGGAATAATTTAACTTTTTTATTTGTAAAGATAATCAGGGTTTTTCTGATTACATCTTAACTTCATAAATGTTAAATAACCTATCAGCATCTAGTTGTTGTAAATTATGAAAAAGAGTATTGCTGGGAATATTAACCAACTAAATCCTTGTTCTTTAGTGAACATGAAAATGTGTTATGGCAGGTTGTCATTGTGCTCGTGGTAACTTTGACACCAAATAACAAAACTGCCATTTGCATTTAGGGTAAATTGGTTCACTTGTGCTTTTACGGTTCCTTTTATTCTGACATAAATTTATGAACTCTGGAACTAAACAAGTCATGTGGTTTGCCAGATTACTTTAACAAATATGCCCATTTAATTTCCTTCAGTCATCAGAGCACACAAGGTGGTGGTTTCAGACTGGCTGCAGATGCTGAAGGCTGTTCTGAAAGAGAGAGGGATTTTTACAAGTTTCTGTGTTGTAAGAGTATATATTATAATTTTCCAGATTAGGAGGTGATCCTTTGATCTTCATAGTCAATAGAATTTGATCCAAGTGTAGAAGGGTTCCATCGGACATTGGAATTTTTCAGGATGCTCATGTGATTTTATTTACAATTTCATTTTCACTTCTTGAGAGTATTTTTTCTCCTGATTGTAGGTATCATTCCTAATATAGTGCAACATTTAGCATAATTTTAAGATTTTGTGTTTTAGGTGTGAGGTGGTGCTTTTTTAATAATTTCTGATATGGACTGAACACTGTCCAGTGTTATTGGAGAAGTCATTTATTTTGAAACAGGTGTCCCTTGCTGCATACTGATGGCTGGATTCAGCTGTCCTTGTTTGTATTCAATCTTCCCTGGGAATTCTGAATAGTTTCAATTTCAAGGGTTTCTGGTGATTTTTGCCTAGAATAAATGTACTGATCTGATGCAAAAAACTGAATCATATAACTTCATAAAGGAATGGGTTTTCCTGGCTGAAATATCTGGTCAGTTTTCAGGATAGGAGAAGAAAGGGACCTTAAGTAGGAGATTGTAAAAAGGTTTCTATTGGTGTGCTCTGTACCATTTCAAACTCTTTTCAGGTATTCTGTTGTATCCTTTACAGACCCTCCAATTATAGGATGGAAATACTACTACTCCTAGTAATAATTATTTATATTTAACAATATATTTTTAATTACTGGAAAGATTTTACACTGCAAACTCAAGTGCACTCTTCCAGAGCATTTAATCTTCCACATATCAGGCAAAAACAATTTTCTTTGATGTAAAACATCTACCTCAAGATCACCTCTCGGGGGTTTACTCTGTAACATCATCCTTGATTTTAAAAGTTGTATTTCTGATATTCCATCCTTAATTATTAGATCTTGGTATTTCTTTTGTAATTTTTACACCAAAGAAGGAAAAAATTATAGAGGAATTTTTTTTCATATTTTTGTCTCCTTCGCCCTTCACCTCTTCCAACAACTCCTAACAACATCTTTGTTCTTCCTGTAAGCTGAATACGTGAATAAGATTGAAGTCATGCCTCTGCTTCAGGGCTATTTTTTAGCTTTTTAGTGTAATGGTGTTTTCTTTGTCTAGCATCTAGTCAGGCAGCAGAATGTTATTTCTTTAGGATTTTTATATTCTCTTTTTCTTGTGAGAATTGTAAAAATATGGTGTTTCAAAGATTTTTCTGACCTTTCAAAGTACATCAGTTGTTCATAGTACCACAAGTAAACTTGAAATCTCTGATTTCTTGCAAAACTTTCGGTTTTTAGTTATATATATTCATATACATACTTAGCTAAAAAAACCCCATCTAACACATGCACAACAGTGGGGAAAAGTGCTCTTTGTAGCTTCAGGGTAGTGGTATCAATTTAGATGCTTTATCAGAAAAGGACCAAAATTGTAATTAGAAAAAGCTGAGTTGTTTTCCAAAGTTACAAATGGAAAGGTTCTCAAGGTGTGGACAAATCTCAAAACTGCTCACAGGCATCTGGTCTTGTTGCAGTCACAAAGACGTCTCGGTGACATCTATGTGTTGTGTTGAAAGAGAAATGTGCTTTTACTTATCAGATACATCTTGACTCACCTCAGAAAGGAGCCTTGTCTAGTCTGTACTTTGTCCTTTCTTAAGGCTGTTCCTTATGTGACTACAGAATGAAGGAAACACACTCAATACAAACTCTTCTTTGGTCGTTCTCGTGGTTTTTAGAGATTGCTGCTGTCTGCACAGAACAGTCCATAATGGACAAAAAATTAAAAGCCTAAAGGCCACTTCCTAATAGAAAATACCACCCAAAGAAACAAAAAACCAAACAAAACCACCAACCAATCAACCAAAACCCTTAGGCACTCCATGTGGAAGAAGAAAAGGAAGCATCCAGGAACATCTGCCTATTGTTCTGAAGGGATGGTATATGGCTTAGCTTGTTCTTCTGAAGGAATCGAGTTTTTCAGCTTCTCAATAAAACTAGAAAATTAAAAACTGACAGCATGAGAATAGGAATAGATGGGGAAAATGTTTGAATTCAAATTTAAAAAAAATGAGAGTTTGTTTTTAAACAAAACCTGAAAGTTTGTTTTTACATCATTTAAAATTATATGTTTCTTGGCTCAAGCTATTGTACTGTACTTTACTGGTGAAGCAGGCTAAGAACCTACACTCATCTACTGCTGTTGGGCTAAAAAGGCATAATTTGCTGAATGGTTGCAATTCACTTGTTTGATCATAAGACTATTCAAACAGCAGGGCTTAGTAGCTGTTACACCTGCAAAATGCATAAAAGCTGCCTGGTTCCAAGTCATAAGGTCAGTCTTCCCAGAAGTGGCAATTGCAAAACAGGCATTGAATTGAATTTTGATTCTTACCTAAGAACCATAATGTCTGTCTTCCACTTATAATCTGCAGATGGATCTGTTTCAGTTTATGTTTAAACGATTGTAGTTTTCAAAAGAGACAGTAGGGAAAACCTCCAGAGGGGGTTTACATTTAAAATTGCATGTGATGAATGGCTCTTTGAAGTTGTCCTGCACTGTTGTTAGTGTTTCAGATAATCACTGGTTCCTCTCTGTTTCACAACAGGGATATTCATTGTCAATGTGCCATTGGAATACAACATCCTACTAAATGCAAGCAGTCCCACGCTGCTGGTGAAGCCAGTAGGACGCGCACATTTTGCCTTTGTCGATGGCCTGGATCCCTACACCCTGTATGAGATAAGAATACAAGCATGCCAGAGTGGTAAGGCAATTTAAAACACTCATCTATGTGACTGGAAAGGATTTTCCAGGTGGATTCAACTCTTCAAAACAGATGGAATTATTTTACATTGGAGTCAAATGTTTACCTACTAAAAAGAAAGCCTAGCACTGAATGAAGCATTAAATATTTCTCCACATATCATGTATGTATTTCTCCATATACCATTAATATGTCAAATGGAGGTTTAAATATGCATTTTAGGTTATATGTGCCACTTTATTAAAAGCTCTTCACAAGCAGCTTAAAGATCTTTGAAAATGGATGAATCAGTTCTGTAACTACTCACCAACAAGAAGTGATCATAAAGACAGGAGAAAGAGCCCAAAAAATAGAAATTCCCTGATCTTGATGGAAATTTTCAAAATCTGTTGAAAGAAGTATTTCTAAAATGACAATTTTGAACTAATTTGCTTGTCACTCTCTCTGCTAAAAATCAGGAGTAATTCATTGGTAGAGTTGTGGTAATTTAGATGAGTATTTAACAGTGAAATGAGACACCATTTCTACTAGCAGCTTCTTTGCTTGACATTCATTTGCTATTAATGTATTTTTTTGTTGAGGAAAAAGCTCTTATCCCTACACAAACTTCTCATTCTGTAGGTGGGTGTGGAGTGGGTGGTCAAATATATGCAAGAACTGCTGAAGCACCTCCCAGAGAACTGAGCCCACCTGTTGTTAAAGCAATTGGACCTGCACTCATAGAAGTGAAATGGGCACCTCCCAGGAAACCAAATGGCATCATTACTAACTACTTTATCTACAGGTAAATGCCCTTATCACCTCAGATTCTTAGTCCTACTAAACAGTTCCTTTCTTTATTCCTTGATTTTTTGGGAGGTGAATAAAGGTGTAGAAGTACATGAAAAAATAGGTATTAGGTATTAAGCTGATCTATGGATGGCCATGCTGGGAATATGAACTCAAACAAGAATCCTCTTCCTTAACTACATCTTAAAAATTCAAGGGAACAAAAATCTCAGAAAAAGTTTGCACGATAGGTACTTGTACTGTGCTTACCCAGACCAGTAGGTACAAACTTCAATCTTCTCTGATTGTTGAAAATTTTGTAATGGAAACAGGACTAATTCACCAGTTCTGAGGCGTTCAAAAGCAGAAAAAGGTATCTAGGTTCCTAAACCAGATCAGTTTTCCAAGGTAATTTATGTTCCTGAGTGAGTAATCTGGACAGCGATTACAGTACATCTGTTCATGTACCTTGGTGTTTGTGTTCATCTGCCCTGTGTAGGTGTTGACTGATGCATTCTCACTTCCTATGAGGAGTTTCCTAAGCCCTGTGTGAGAGTTTTTCTGTACAGATAGTTGTGTTTAGGGCAGTATTAAACTAGCAGAGCACCAATCTCTACTGTTCTTGTTGACTGTTAAAAACTCACTGAAGCGACCTTCTTGAATGACTTCAGAAGTCAGAGAACATAAAACTCAAGCCATATATTTGAGAGGTATTTAAACTCTGAAGTTCCTGGGTTTTCCAACTCGTAAGTATGTGTGGAAAACACATACTGGGCTGATCCTAGCCTCCCACAAAGAATTTGGGACTTTTTATTATATTAAAGGTGTGACTGAGAAGACAGGAAATACAATTACCTTTTGGAATCCTCAGTGATAATTAATACAAATTCACTCTTGCCTTAAAGATGCTAGTGGTCTCTAAAAATTCCTGCTGTCTTGAAATACCCTTTTGTTTGCCTTTTTTAAGTTGTCTAATCAAAAAAACCAAGTCCCTCCCCTGCATAAAGAGGAATAAAGTGTCTGTTATAGCCCAAGACGTGTCTTCCCTCTGTTGGTTTTGTAAATAAAGCTGATGATTACCACTGCTATTCCATGGCAACCATAGAAAGGGAAAACAGGAAATATAATGCAGAAAGCCTGCTTCAGTGAAAAATACTGTAAATTGAATTTGACAGCATTTGATGGCATTTGATTATTCTAGTCACAGCCAAACAATGATATAAAGAGTAATATGAAACAGAATGTGTTACTGCCTAGCAGACTCAAAAGCAATAAACCTTCCTCCAATGTGACACAATCACTTCACAATCATAATTGTAGCCTGTTTGATACCTCTGAGTACAGCAGAAGGGCACTGACTGACATAGATACATTTTGTTTTTTATTTAAAGTGAAATGAAAATGGCGCACTGGGGCTCCAGATACAATCGGTATATTCACCTACATAGGCATGAATCACTTGGCAGTTATTTCAGCTGAAGTTTAAATGTGCTTAGACAACAACAATATCAAATCTTTCTCAGATAGCTGCAAAAAAATCAGAAATGGGATGTAAGCACATAGTTCTTTTTCATTTTGTAGCCACACATGGCCTTACATTATTATAGCAACAAGACTGCAGTATTTCTATGGGAGGTTATGGAATGTAATTTCTTCTTCAGTATGTGCCTCTTTCTTACTGCATCACCACCAAAATAAATTCGTTTAACTCAAAACCTGGAGTGCTTGGGGACCTAGTGTGTGTGCACATCTCTGCATTAGAGTGACAGGACTCGTGCTTTCCTCTAACATCATAAAACACCTCCCACGTTTGCTAGAAACCAAAAAATTAAAATATTATTTTATGATAGAGGAGATGGTGATTTTTTTTTAATTCATAAAGCAGCTTTAAACACAGATCTGAAGCTTTTAAATTTTTCTAGCAAAGACCACAACTTACAAGATTTTGTGAATGAGAAAGATCTGGTTCATGACATGATCATGTAATCTAGTTCTGTTCCCATTAATCATGACTTAACATCACTCTGCTAGCCATGGAGCTTGCTACTCTGAGAACAATAATATCATTATGAAAATAGATTATATATATTTGTTGCTGCATTTTAGTAAGTTATAGATCACATGAACTAATGGAACTTCTCTCTCTTGATTAAGAGGATGCACTGTGCAGGAGGCACATGAGAGGGTCCTTACAGACATATTGCCTGTAAAATTAGAAGTATTTTGGTTGATAACTTCCTTAAGAGAGCATCTGAATTTTTCTGTCAAACTGTCTATGTCTTGCTCCATAAGATTATATTATTTAGTACGTATTTGTGAGATAGAAATGTAACTCTTGTTAGCTGAGTAGTCCTGTTGTTGAAACCACAGCAGAAAAATGAAGAGGCAATTTAAGACAGAACCATGTCTCAGTGGCTGTTGTACTTGCAATGCAGAGGCTTCCAGATTGACTCTTTATGATTAATTCATCGCTTAGCTGTATACCCTTAACCAGGAGTAGTACCCAAGACAGCTTCCAAGGAACATATGTTACTGGATGGTTTAATGTAGGAATCCCAATGGGTGCTTATGTCATTGAATACAAGAGCTCCTGAAGGCTTTTGTTTATACCTGTAATTGATCTAATAGCCAATCTAAACTAGTGTATTACATGCAATATCTTCAAATTCTGTTTTTTTTTTTTCTGGATCAGAACTCATGTTTGAAAATAAAAAAATACCCCAAAACATGAAAGCTGTATTAGTGTAGATTTGTTGAATACAATTGTAGGTGAGGTTTCTTTGTTTAATTAAATGTGAAATTGCAGAGGGGGAGCATTGCTAATGTTGCATTGTTCCCCCAAATTTGACAGCGCGATTCCCCAATTATTTAAATTTTACCCAAGACTTCTCAGTGTTCCTAAAAATAACTCACTACCACTTTGGTAAGCAAAGTGGCAGGCACTGCTAAAACATGTAATTTAGTTGTATGGTGAAAGGTAAACATGTGAGGAATAATTCTGGTGTGACCCTGGAGACCACGGGGATTTGCCGTGCACGCAGGGAAGCCGAGGGGCAAGCGCTGCAGTCGGTGTCACTGCAGCACAGCTCTGGAGTTATCTGTCACAAAGGAGATTATATCCTCTTCCTTGTGTCATCTACCTCAGATTGGCACTGGGGCAGGGAGAATTTGCCCTTTAAAAAATAACTATCTGAACATCTTTGAAATGAATGTAAGCAGCAAATCACACTATGCAGATTAAGAGACGGCTTCCAGCTCTCAGAAATGTTATTCTCCTTTGCAGTTCATTGTACACAAGAAATACTTCCAGTTAAATGAGCAGCTGAATCTTAAATCTTAAGACAACTGAAATGATTACTGATTGTTCAACCACTTCTGTTCAAAGTTTATTCATACATGAAGATATTCTGGTTTTCAGCCCTACAGATGGAACCATTTACCTAACCATAAGTTTCATTCATTAAATAGTCAGCAGCAATAAGATCTAAATACTTAACCAGGCTACATTGTACAGCTTTGCCTGTGAATCAGCTTACAGTTGGTGGCATATTTGCTCATTCAGTGTGAAAAAAATGTTTATCACAGAGTTTAGAATATTTATAAAACATAAATTTATGTATTCATTTGAGTCCTATACTGTTTGGTTAGCAAGACACATTAAATGTCACTTTCTTGCATTAAAATGTACTCTCTTTTCCCTTATTTACATAGATTTTTTAGACATAGCTTTGGGTACAAAGAGAAAAGACTGTATTTTTAGGTGGAGGAGAAAGACATGGTAATGATTCACCTTTCAAAATTATATATCTTGCATTACATTAGTGAACAGCATCCGAGGGAGGGTTCTGCAAGAGGCTTAACTTGCCATTATAACAGAGCATGGGTGATTGTATTAAAAATTTTGGAATTTTGGAGACAAAGGGAACTTTTGGGCCCTGACTTTTACAGAGAGACTGAAAATTTCTAGGCAATCTTTCCTATTTCTTCTACTTGCCAGTCTTTTCCCAGTTCTGCCAACCAATCCTCAGTATAAATATATCTTACAATTTGCCTATTTCACTATGATAAAGATATTGTACCACAAATCTCTTCTTTAAAAAAAAAGAAATCACACTTTAATGTGTGTAAACCAAACAGTGTCCATATAATCTGCTTATCTCAGAATTTAGCAAAACTTACTTAGTTTTGTATTAGAAAATAATATCTTCTTTCCTGCCTTATACATGCATATACACAAAGGATGAATAAACAGCTGTGTACATACTTGCATTCATTGTGTTCTTCATATTTGCATATTAATACCATGGAATATATTATTACAAGCAGCTAAGATTATCAGTTTTTAAAAATCAATGTTTTTTATTTTTAAATTAATTCCTGGTTTGACCTAACAAGATAAAATCCAACAGCATTCTTTGCAACGCAGATTTTCTCTTGCCAAATGAATGTTCTTCAGCTTCTGTGTGTGTGTAGTGATGATGACACCCAGTAGCCAGACAAATCAATTTTATTTTGCAAATTTGCCCTACTTGCAATAAAAGTGGCAGATAATATAATTTGGATTTTTGTTGTTGGCATGGAGGGTGAAAGTGCTTTTATGTTCTGTAAAAGCCAAGGTTCTTGTGAAGAGTAGGGGAAATACTTAAATTCATGTGCAGTACAGCCCAACCATCACTGAGATTTATCACAGTGTTTAAATGTAACCAACTTAATTTCACACAAACATTTTTATGCCAAATGAAAGAATTGATTTGATAACTCTGTTTTGAAGATGAGTGCTCAGCTTATTAAAACTGTTGTAAATTATATGGAAGAAAGGGCCATATTACAAAGGGGCTGAGGATCATCTATAATCTCTGGTACTCAGAACATCACCGGGTCCAAGGCAAGCATATCTGCAGCTATAATGCTATATATATATATATATACATACATATGTATACATTAATGTGTGTCCATATATATACATACATATATATATGTACATATGTACAAAAAGAAAAGCCCATTGTGCCAAAACCTAAAAATTTTCTTTATATATCTTAGGTTTGCATTTTTAAACAAAAACAGTGTTGGAAAAATACGTCGTTTATTGCAGAAAACACTATGTGTGATATTTTAATGAGGTTTGGTGGTGGAGCTGCAAATTCAGCTAAGTTTATGCACGAGGGATTACTTATTCAATTTGCAAGGAAAAATGGGATATTTAGTCTGAGCAAACCAGATTTTAAAAGTGCACAGTTTTAGTTTTGAGGGCATGCTAGAATACTTATTCCTTATTCACTAGATAACATTTTTCTCCAGTAAATTGGTCACAACTTTTCCATAAATGAGGGGTTCTGAGGTGAGTACCTCTGTAAAAGGATTGATTTTTCAGAAATGCCTAAAATTTGTACCCATATTGCAATTCAAGCCATTGCTTAGCAAACAGATAGATTTAAAATTTCATGTTGTAGGTTCTGAAAGTCTCACTTGTGGTATGTTCTGTCCTAGAAGGACAACAGCCTGTTGTGTTGCTACTTTGCTGCCCCGGACTGCGACAGCATACTTGTTTGACATGCTTTACAGTATTCTTGTACATAGATTCTCTTCTTCTCTACTCAGCACCTAATACAAGTTCAGGGAAATGCTTTTAAGATGCAAAGATAGGTAGTCAGTTCCTTGTGTGTAACATACAGAAATAATTTCTGTATTTTTCTGAGAAGCAAGTTGGACTTGGAACTTTAGGATTAACTGTTATGTGACAGCTGAAGCTATTTTCTGTTTTAAAAACACTGCTTTTGATTTAATTCTAGGCGTCCTGTGGGCAGTCAAGAAGAGCTGCTTTTGTTCATCTGGACCGAAGGAGCTTTGGAATTCATTGACGCATCCGATGCTCTCCAGCCTTTTACTCTGTACGAGTACCGTGTCAGATCTCAGAATTCCGTGGGGTCTGTGGACAGCCTGTGGGCTTCAACCCAGACTCTGGAGGCTTCCCCATGGGGCATGGGAGCCCCTTGGGCACAAGCCACAGGCGCGTACTCGGTGCGGCTGAACTGGACGCAGCCGGTGTCCCCCAACGGTGTCATCTCTCTGTACCGAGTGGTCTATCAAGAAAAAGGCAGCGACCCGACCTTCAGCACCCCAGCGGTCACAGCATTCACCGTCATGGTAAGAGCTGGACCACAAAACCAGTTTTAAGATGTTTTTACTCAGCTTTGATCTCTGTTGCATATAAAAATCTCCCTTAACACCGGTTAGAAAAGTGGGGTTTCCAATTACCTGTCATTTTGTTGGTTTAAGTTTTGTGTTTGGCCCAAAGCAAACTGAAACATTTCATGTTAATATTGAATTTCTGGTAGAGGCGAGTAGATTACTCAAAAGCATGGATGTGTCATGTCTGGAGGAATTAAGCACATGCATTTGTCAGCCTTGCTCTGAAAATACTGTCCTGAATTTTTTTGTGGGACTGACAAAATAGTTTCACAGGACCTGCACAAAGAACAGTAATATCACTCCTCCTTGTATGGAATTCTATTTTTTATTTCAGTTGGAATCATAAAGTGAATGAATTAATTAGTAGTTACATAGTTCATATATGCAACCCATTTGCATGTTCCCCTCATAATTCGTCAGTAATAAAAGCAGTTCTACTTTTATTTCCAATTCACGTATTTATATTAGAATGTTACTTTGCACTACTGATCTGTCTTTTCCTTCTCATTCTTCTCCTGTTTCTATTCAATATGTGAAAGGATAGATTGGGGAAAGGGCACTGTTTTGTGAACTGACTAAAAACACACTGTAAACCAGCGACAGAAATGGTTATATTTTGTGCATTTACCACTGTTCCTCCCCACTATATATTGCATTCTAGTCTTTTTATGGCAAGACAGTTTATAGATAGTTGGACTAAACTGTTGTATATTAGGACAGCTGGTCTACTTTGATGTCTTCTCAAAATAAATTTTTAAAGTTTAAGGAGGTTTTAATAAAGTTTGGTTTCCTCAGCAGTGCCACCTCATGTTCATAAACTTAGAATTTTCCCTACATTATCTTTTTAGTCCATGTTAGTATTGAAAAACACCAGAAATCCTCTCAATTCTCTTTTATCCCAATTTTGAAGTATGTGGTTGACAATTCAAGTAGGACCTAAATAGCTTTCCCTGGAATACCCAGTAGTAACCTTTGACTAATTTCCTCAGACAAATCTCTACATGACATGGTGGAAGAAGTTTCTACCTTGGTAATCTTACACTTGATCATAGGGTTTCAGAGCAGTTTTGTGTGTGTCTAGCTTCCTAAGTGGATTAAGTTTGTAATATATCTTTTTCTGAAAAGGAGAACATATCCTGAACTGAGTTTTAGAAATAATAATGTTTTTCCCTCTGAAGCAGTTTCATTCACATTGCACAGCATGCCAGGCTTACAAAAGTAGATTTGGATTATAAAGTTCAGTGGCATTTTATTACTTAGTTCCCTTAACTTCTTTTAAGAAAAATTACCGCCATTATAATTGTGATGATGCACCTAAGATTTTAAAACCAGTGAAAAGCCAGGGCTTCTCCTACTACTCTGCTTCAGGAGCATGCAGTGTATTGCTGAGCATCAGAATTGACCTGGTTGGTCATGCATTGCATTGTCTTCTAAGCATGCCAACAACAACAGAAAATGTCCGAGATGGTTGTACTGTGGGCAATAAAATCTACCAAAATGGTATTTTAAATAATTTTGCTACAGTGTGTTTCTTTAATGGCATCAGTTAAAAGCTTTTTAGATTAACAAGCTATTATTTACTGAATTAGTATTTTCCTGGCTCCAAAATCCTTTATTTTCCCCAAACACTAACCTGAATCAAAATGACATTCTGGCAGCATAAGTATAGCTGTTTACTAGCATTGCAGCAAAGCTGGCTTGCATGGTTTTTCTACAGTCCTTTGTCTTGAACATGGGTCAATTATGGTATTTGCTACCCATTTTTGTTTAAAATATTATAAGGCCTTTTGGGGACAAATATTTTTGCACGTCTCCTCCAACTCCTCCATCATTAAGCTGCTTGCAGCTGCATTCAGTAGAATTGTTGTGGATTTATACCAAGGACCTGAGATCGGAATCCTACCTCTTCTGAATATAGCAGAGCAGCTAAAGCTGTGAATCAAATATATTGACATAAAATGCATGGAGACCTGTTATCAAAGATATCTGCAGGAGGTTAGGTCAATTATCCCAGCTGGCAAAAACCTGGACTTTCGAAGTTATAAACACTTAAAACCAGAATTTTATCATGAAATTTCTGATATGCCCTTAACTTTGGCTTTTTGAATGGGATACTTTAATTAAAATGTAATTTTATTGAAGGAATTAGAATTCCAATGATTAAACTTCTGCCCCTTTAAAATATAGTCTTCATGGGTACCAGGCTAAATCATTTAATCTCTTAAAGCATCTCTATTGGAGTTCCCTCATGGGATATGCCATTAGTCATTCTCTCTCACAAGATTCCATATTACAAGTAAGACTTAAAGTATTAAGAAAGCAATGAGTTTGGTCCTTTATTTAATCTGTTAGACTCCATCCTTATCCCATTAGATTATTCCAGAAAGAAAAGCACTGCTAGAATCACGGTGGCTGATCCCACCCTCGTGCTTGTCGGTTGCACCCTGGTTGCCTGCCCCAGGACATAAAGCTTGACCAAAACTTAGAGGAGAAATACAATCCTTGTGACATTGCGGGACACAAATTAAGCTTTTGCTAATGTCCCTGCAGACTGTTCTTATATGACAGCTTTGTTTCTGTCCTTTTCAGAGCCAAATGAGAAGCATCTTCTGTATTTTCAAACAATTTGACACTTATCCACTATACTTTCCCAAATCCAGCTATTTATTCCCCATTAATATGTATTTGAATTAATATGTATTTGAATTAATATGTCAAGAGTATGACTGTCTGGTACCTTAAGGTTATCACAGACCCCTTGAAATTTTACATTGCCTGTGAAAAATAAATAAATAAAAATGAGAACTCAATTTTTAGAACAAAAGCTGCTGCCCCTGAAATGAAAGGAGGGTGTCCTGCACCATCAGAAGCAAGTGACATACACGTGAGCCATTTTGATGCTTCACAGTTTAAGAGCAGTGTCATCCATTTCCTTAGCCTGCATGGCCAGGAGTATTGACAAATGTTAGGTGACAGAGAGTTAAACTGACATTCTGGTTTATTTCCAGAGCAAAGTCAAGTCAAGACTGGTTACAGCAGCACAAGTGTCTCCTACAATGTCTTTGCAGTTCATTTTAACCCTCTAAAGCAGGAATCATATTTAGTGTCTTGACATTAACATGAGACAGATGTGTTTATAGGGGAAGGATTTGCAGTAGGTTCTCATTTACAGAAATCTGCGTGAAGTGACTAGATTGTCAAAACAAGCTTCTCACTCTTGTGAACTTAGGACTCAAGCTTGCGAACACAGAACCCAGAACTGATTTCATTATAAAGCCAATGAGTGCCTCCCAAACATCATCAAAGCATCACAGCTCTTTAACTGCTGTATTCTGAATGTTGCTGTGCGGTAGAACTGTGGGTAGGTTTGGACATTTCTTGATAGACTTTTTGTGGGTGTGTAATGCTGGTTTTCCCATGACAATTATATGAAGTGTTTGGTTGTTTATTGGGAGCAGGAGAATTCGAGGCCAGGAGGATGAGTAAAAACCATAAAAATATGTAGCTGTTAGAAAACACTTAGAGAAAGAAAAGCATCCAGAGATGAGGGTTAAAAAGGAAAACTGCCTGCTATGCACAGTGCCTCGCAATTATTATTATTATGTAGAATCAAGGTCTCAATGTGTTGAATTCACCTCAGCCAACGGTAGATCAAAGTGCATGTTAGAGGATACAAAATATAGGGATAAGCATTATAGGCCTATATTTCTGGGAAATCCTGCACCTGTGCACAGGTCTCACAATGTGTTTTGCAATGTGAGAGTCTCAGGCCAAACTTACCCTTAAAGGGTTTCTTTTGGCATAACCCTGCCAGCTTGGGGTGAAAAAAAATTAATACATCTCTTAGCTGCTATCACTGCCCCAGCAAAGCCTCTGTTTTGGATGCAGCTGTGCTAACAGTTGAGAACACATATTGGCTTCCCTCACATTATTTGGGGAGATGGTATATAGCTGTACTGGCCAAGCTTCTCTTGGCAGGTGCTGTGACAGGGAAATCTGTAGACATATTGCAGAATAGCAGTAATAAAGACTTTGGTAGAAGGATGAGGCTTAGGCTAATATGATTGTGTTGTTATAAGCAGATAGAATTTACATATCAAATAATCTGAGTCAGAATATGAAGTCTAGTTTACTTTTTCAAAAACTCTATATCAAAAATAATATATCACACATATTTTGAGTGTCCAGTACTGCCATATATTCATGCCTACTATGAGGATTTTACAGATATGTGGAATCATGCATCCAGAGTTAGTTTCTTTCTATTAATTACATTTTAAAGTACATAATACATTCATGTATAGTCCTTCACTTCTATTTCCTCCTGTAGACCTGTGAATATTTGGCAGCATTAGAGATGAGACACCACAGTTATTAACGTCCCTGTACAGACTATTCAATAATGCAGTGTGCAGTGCTATACATGGCAACATTCTCATACAAGTAATGAAGATTGTAACCACAAGAATAAGAAAAAAATATGCCAAGGAGAGGGACCAGGGAAACTTTTGTATACATGCCTATTGCAGATGCCTGGGAAATGGAGTACACCCTAAGAAAAGAGGATGAGTGTAAGTGAAGGAATCCCTGCACATGCCATAAATTCAGAAGATGTGCTACTTAGCAATGAGTGAAAGCTGTAAATGGCAGTGGAGGGCAAAAGTTAATTAGGCTACTGTGCTGCTGCTAGGCTGTGGAAAGTGGCCACCACCAGAAACAAGATGGCTGCTCAGCAGTGCCCTAATGCAGCCAAAAGAGCATCTCCTTAGCTCTGCAAGGGCTTATGGGTTAGGGGAAATCATACACAGATGACTAATTTTTTTATGGTTCACAGACGATCAAAGTGAAATTCAGCAGCTGTTCAGGACAAGTGACCACTCTAACGGCTGTAATATAACTTGCTAAATAGAGAGGGAATTGCATGAGAGCAAGAGGTTAGCTGTGATTATCGGCAGGTGAGTGCTTTATTGAAGTTGAAAGACCATTAACATTGATGGAGTAATTATTTCAACTTGGAAGTAATTACCTTGATGGGTGATAACTTCTCCAGTGTTCCCAGATTTGATTGGACCAAACAATTGTGAACTCTTGAAGCCTAGAAAAATATTACAACAATACTGCAATGTTTAAATTACTGAAACCACTGTTAGAGTATTTTAATTATGCCTAACAGTGAAAAGATTTTAATGTACAACAACTGGTGACCTCTCATGTATAGAGACATTTGCTTTCTAATTTCAATGAAATGATCCCCACCTACTACGTGTGTGCTGTATGTAATGGCTTTGCAAATGAATAGTTTGATTTTAAATGCAGTTTTTTAAGATTCAAAGCCTTGTTAGCACAGTTTCACGAAGGGCTTGTACTGGAATTGCTCTAATTGTTTCATTTGCCAGGAAAGCCCAGTAAAGTAAAATGCTTTCCATGTTTAAATTTCTAGACTTGTTAAGCTTACACAGGATGAATACAGGACAAGTGCTCCTTCACACTGAAGCCTGCTTTAAAAAAGTGAGTGAGGCAATCTGTGTCTCACAGATTTTGTTGTTTCCATGCTGCTGCAGAATATGTTGGATTTGGCACTACAGCTCTGTTTAAATAAGCATTTGGATTGGCACTATGATGCCCCTCCAGAAACTGATTAAGTGCTTCAGTAAGTCCCACCTATCAAGACAGACATGTAGAATTGCCTAATTAGAGCAGAAAGGATGAAATGGATTGTTGCACAACTTAGATGATTTTAAAGTACTGTGGTAATAGAACTGGAGGGGAATGGTGAGAGAGAAAGAGAGAGGCTTCAGCTCTTGTGTTTATACCATCCTTGCCATAAACAAGGCCACTTCAGTGTCTCCTGGATGTTTCCGGCAGCTGCAGAAACATAGCTTGAGACCCTGCTGGAAGTCTGCCAGGATGGAAAGAATTCTTGTGAGTTAGGAAGGAAAGGTTTGTCTGGTGTCTGTGAGATCTTAATATGTTGTCAGGCAACCAGTGATTTGAATTACTGGAGGTTAGAGCGAAGAAGTTTAATTCACTTCTTTTTTTCTTTCATGTTTTTGCCCTAATTCAGCATGCTACATGAAACATATGTAATTTTGTCTTTCAACAAATATTTGGACCAGATGGAAGTAAAAATGCTGATACAGTTACGTCTAACACTCAACCACACTCTAGATTGACTAGGCCAGAGTGCCTGGATCAATACGTGATTTCTTCTACCAATAATTAGTTACCTATTTGGAAAAATGTGGTGTATTTTATCTTTGGGCCTCTCCTTGTGCAAGGTCCTTATTTCTCCCATTGTGTAGTCTTTTTTAAATGAGTGAAACACATGTAGAACTAGGTCTTTTGAGGGATATTTATAATGTCTGACTTCAGAAACCTAACCTAGTTAAGAGCATGAATGACCTCTACAGATCATGTAATTTTCAGAACATCTTAGGCATGGACATTTACCATCTTGGGCTGCATCTGTTCACATGGGACTGCTTTCCTGTGGTGCACCTGTGTGCCACTACTAGTAAGTGTCAGTCAAAGAAGGTGGTTGATTTTACTCTGGTTAATCAGCTTTCTTAAGCCTCACAATGGAATGCTGCAGTTTGACAGCTTTAAAAGACAGTGTTCTTTGGCAGAAAGATGGTGGTGGGCAGCACTCTGGAGGGGGTAATCTTTACTTTGTGTGCACCTGCAGCCATAAGAGAATAGGTGACCACCTGACAAAGCCTTAATGCTGATGACTAAAATGGCTAAAATTTATATGCATAAATACTCCATATGCTGCTTCTATATATATGTTGTTATATGTACTTTATATTTATGCTTTTCTCTGCGATTTTTTTTCTGTATTTGCATTTGAGTTGTGAGAATAAGATCAAGTTAACCAGGCAGTGTAGAGAAACACCAGTGACAGAGTGTTTTCTAATTTGTAAAAACCAAATATACAAAACAGAAGCCCCCACAAAGCTTCATCTTACTTAGTATAATTTGTTACAAAGATGTAATATGGGGACAGTCTTTCCTCTGTGCCCAGTTATGTGACTGCACTAAATCAGCTTTAAAGAACAAAGTTTTAGTAAGCTACAGATGATTTTACATATATAGTCGAAAATAAAAATTAAGAAGGAGGAGCAGAAATTTGTTGGGTAATGTGTACAGCTGTTTTTCAAATTAGATATCTGTTTAAAAATGCTTAATTGGATTTGACTAGATTTTAATTCGCATTTAACCAACGTTCTTAAGTGGATGTATCAGGCAACTCCAAGATAATACTCTTTGTCGCTGAAGTCATAGGGCAGCTTCCTAAAATCCCCAGGGTCATGCCTAACAGTTACAGATACAGGAATTCTTCAGCTGATAATTAGAAAGGCCACTCCCCAGCCCCCATCCTACCCTCCAGCCCCACTTACCTCCACAGATAAGGTCTTTTATTCAAAGTGGCTGAGAAGTGTTATGTCACATGCTTAGATTTCATAGGGAATTTTAGCAAGCAAAGCATAATAAACAGAGAATCCTACCTTTTTTTTAAAAAAGAAAAAAAACGCAGCAAAAGCAAGCCATAGGACTCATGAGAATTGATAATATAACATAGAGCCTCATACCTCTGGGGACTCCATTTGAATCTAATCCAGATCTACAGTCACCAAAGTCATTCTCATCAAACAGCCGTGGGGTGTCCTGTGCAAGACAAGTTTAGTATTCTCAGCTGACCTCCTGTCCTTTCTCTTTACTGCTCCCTTTTGAATCCATTCTCATCACTCAGCTTCACAGCCTCATTCAAGCTCATCTCCCCTATGCTTGTTGCAGTTTCCCATTTTCTGCCTGCCAAGTGACCTCCCTCTCTCCTCTTTTCAGACTTTACAAAAAGCCCTGGAATGCATGTATAATCTTGCCCACAATCTTGCCCCTGCTTCCTTTAGGGACCAAGACCCTAATATCTGCATGGTGCTAAAAGATGAGTTTATCAACAAAAAGCTCTTTGGGAGTGGGAATGGGTGTCCGTCTGTTAATTTACAACATTATATAAATATTATTTTTGAGACTGTAATAGCAATTCTGGTGAATAGGGGCCAGATGGCCTCTGTATCTAATAAGCAGAATGGCAGTGTATTTTTAATGGCCTTAAATATTACTTTTTGACAGGAAGCTATTATTAAATTCTGTGGTTTAGGTGCTTGTCAGGTGAGTATGGCTCTGAGTTTTGGTTTTTCTTAAAGTAATTGCTAATGTCATGCCTGGATACTTTTGCCCACTAAATCCTTTTCTGTGGTGGGGTCTTTGTTGTTGCTCTGGTTGTGTTGGGTTTTTTTTGTTTTTTTTTTTTTTTAAGGATGGTTATTGATCTCTTGCTGAGCTGAGATTTCAGTTTTATGCCAGATAGTTTGATTAATGGGTTGGTTTCTGTAAGTGGACTGAATGGGGATAGGAAGCACAAGCCGTTCATGCCGCCAACCCTAACTCCGTCAAGATGCATAGCTCATTATGAAACAGTTATCAAGTATACATGAAAAATTAATTGGGCTCAGTTTGATTCTGAAAAGGATCAGCTTTCTACTTGGCGGTCCCCCCAATCTTTCCAGATGTTGCACGCTAGCCCCTCGAGAAGCAGCGAAGGGAGATGTATTAATACATTGTATTGATTAGATCAAGACCCCTGACAGTTATTTGTAGAGATACCATCTGGCTGCTGTTCGAATTCCTTCACCAAAAACAGGACGTGACATGTTATTAATCTCAACTCTCTAAGTATAGACAGTTGCCTTTTCTGCTAAACCGCATTTTACCATTCCGTAGGAGATGGAGGCAGACCTGAAGGGTGCTGAAATTAAGGTTATTACACAAATTGAGCCATATGGTCCAAATATTTCAGCAAGAAAATTGCCAGGCAATAAAAATTGCTCCTGCCTTCCTAATGGTGTAAATTACAGTTTAACCATGGCTCTAATGATGTCCTTCTGCCGCGCTTAACTACTGTTACATGAAGGACATTGTTTTAAAAATATAAAAAACAAGTAAATGCCAGCAGCGTGTTTTACAATCTGTTAGTGTGTCATTAAGAACACTGTCAGAATTACATAAACATAATGGCAGGCAACCTAGCATACAAAAGAACGAGTATGGAAATAGAAAGTGTCTTGAAAACTCCTTTAGCTTTGTCAAGAGCCCTTTCCCTTTTGGAACTTTTCCAGTATGGGAAAATGTGGCTGCTTATTTATTCCTGTTCTCACACAGGCTCTTATGGAGACTTCAGAAACAGAAAAAAAAAATACTGAATATTCCAATGCATTTTGAACAAGTGACAATGGAGGGGTGTAAATTTACTATCACATTATAGTGTAGCTGTGTATAAAGTTAACTGGGTATGAAGAAGAAATCCAAAATGTGACTCTCATTTCAAAGTGCAGCATTCTTTTTGTTCTTTTGGATTATAATGGGACTTTCTGTTGTTTTAGACTATTGGGAGAATTGCAGTGTATTAAAATTGTTTCAGAACTCAAAAGCTCTGTGAGATTTTACTAACAGAGTTGGCAGTCTTAAAAATTAGTTTATTAAAAATAGATGAAAAACAAAAAAACCAAAATGAAAGTAGTTATCCAATCACCAGGTGCATAACTGACTGATTCTGATGATTCATCATACAAGGTGGGAATTAAATTGTAATTCTATAAATTGAATAATTAGTCAACATTATTTCATTTCAAAAACAGTCATACAGCTACTGACTTTGTAAAGGGAGCACTCTGAGGTGGCCATTCAAAGAGGAAAAATCACAGAACTTTATGATAAGTGCTGTTTGGAGTATTGAGTTTGACGGCTCCTGCTTTAAACCATGCGCAGATTTTAATAGTTCATATATGGCAGCCCTTTGGGCAAAACAGCCTAGCACAGCCATGTTCCCAGCTTGGGATGAGGCTGCCTGGGTGTACATCAGCTGTTCAGGGAATGTGCGCTTGGAGCTGTCTGTTCCCCAGAGGGTGCTGGGAACCAAGGGGTCCCGAGCCCCACTGCTGCCACCCCTGCCTCCCTTTGCCCTCATCACTTCGGGTGTGCTGTGCCAGCTGCTCCCTGCTGTCATGCCCCTTTGAAGGCAGGACCTTCCATACCCTTGCAAGGACACGCAGCTCTTGCTGGATCTTCACACAGGTCAAAATGCAGTTTGCCAACGCTGAAAGCACAACTGAGCAATGTCAGAGAGACAAAGGGAGGATTGTGAGTTAGCTGTCTGGGCTGGCTGGCTGGTGAAGGAGCTAACAGGCAGCTCTGGTATTTGTCTTCAGACTAGCACAGTTTCTGAATTGTGTGAAGATCTCATTTTTGTGTGGAGCAGGGAAAAGATGGCATGAGACTTTTAGTCTTGACAAATTTAAATTGAGCACAAACCAGACTGTTAATTAGATTCAATAAAGTTCACAACAGTCTTTATATTTACCCTTCTTGCTTCTCAGTAGAAATCACAAATGAAAACATCCAAACAGAAGTAATTAGTGGTTGGTTGGTTGCTTGCTTGCTTTCCAAAGAAACAGAAGGAAAAAACAGTAGACTCTTCTGAGGATGGTAGCCTGAAAACTTGCCTACAATGTGTGGGAGCAGTTGATATACATAATCTCTATTAGGAGGAAACAAAGTCCAGTTTATGAGTTTATCCCCTCATAAACCACAAATATTTCTCTTAGCACCTGGAACTTTTTATCTGACCGAAGTTACAGAAGTGCATGAATGGCATCTGGAGTATTAATGCACTCCACTCACAAGGACCCACAACGGATGGATTTTATTGTTTAACTTCAAAAACTGTATTGTATTCTCAAGTCTATTTCTTTAGCATTCTTTTAAGAAAATCTCTTTGATCTTTAGAGAAAGAGAGAGATTGGTACAGATGTCCCTCCATCAGCATCTGAGAAGCCAGATGATTTGGAAAGGATATGCTTGTTGAACTGCTTTATGAGTGCCAAGACAAACTATGAGCATGGAACAAAGGTTTCTACCCATGAAGTGGAGGGCTTGCTTCAAGAAACCCAGCCAAAGTTGCTGGTGGCTTCAGAGAAATGTTTCTCACCTTATTAGTAGGTACCGTGTTACAGCTTTTAGGATATCAAATATCACCTGTTACACCTCTGGCACCTTTAGGCTGCTCTACTCCTACAACCTAAACTGTGGAAACTCTTCCTTCCTCTCTTTTCCCTTCACCAGCCTTCCTTCCTAAGAGCACAGTTAGAGACTGATGATATAGGAAGCAGGAATTTCCATCCTAAGGGTCTAGTAGAAAATTTTGTCTGTGTTTTTCAGATTTTTGTTAGGAACTTGCTTCTGTTTCCAGATAAGCTGAGGGTCCTGCAATCCTTAGAACAAGCAGGACTCTCCTTCAGTCAGGTAATATCCTTTAAAGGTCTTGTATTAATGGAGGCTGTGTGGTTGCACAGGCAAAGCTTTAGGAGACAACCACATAGATGTTCACTTAAGGCATCCTATGGCTGGTGCAAGAGCAGCAGCTGGACCTGTAGTACATCATCCTAAAGCTCTTTCCCTTTGCAGTTGTGGCTGCCTTCTTTGAAATAATCTACGGCTGTTCCACATTCCTCTTTTATGGTAGCATGTTTGTCTTCTAAACAGTTCTGTGCCCCCACCACCCTAAGGTGGAGATGATGTGACTGCTGGGGTTTATCTATCCCAGTGAGACCCCTAGAGTGTGTTGTCTGTGCGCCAAAAAGACACACGAATAGTATATTCACAATGGGAAGATGTACAGAGGTCCTAGGATCTTGTTAACCTACTGGGGCATAGCACAAATCATTACTTGTTTTGGTTCTGAATTTTGCTCCAAGTATTTTGTGAGTCCACCTCCTGCAGGTTTGAATGCATCCATTTTTTTCCCATCCACAGCAGATTTCCTAGTGTGAGACAAATATTCCATTCACTTTGGAGATGCTATTCTAGTGGCTACAAAAAAACAAAAACAAAACCACCAAGTTTACAATTGTCCCACAAGATCAGAATTGCAAATATACCTATAATATTGCAAGAGAGTGAGGGAAGTAGACTCCTTGCAGTGATAAATTTTCTGTATTTTTGCTATAAAGAAATCTTTGAACAGCACAAACAAAATGAATGAAATTTTGCAGGGCTCTTATATTTCAACAGGCTTTAAAAAAGAATTAATGAGAAGTCAGAAGACATCTTCTCCCAGATGAAGTATTATTCTTGTCATTATGGTATAATAAAATTATTTTTTATTGTTTTCTCTTCAGGGGTTCAAGACAGATGATAATTTAGATTTTCTCTAATACTAGTCTGTGCTAGAAATGCTAGACTCGTGATGTACCAATAGATCATGAGATTTATACTGTAGTTGTAGCTTAAGACAGTGACATATTTAAGTACTGTGCTTAATGTTACTGGAAAGTCCAGGTCTAAAAAGACTGAATAGAGACCCTGAGAGCAAATGGGAAAGAAAACATCACCTTTTTCTATCAAACAAAACAGTTTGAGTTCTAGTTGTCCTGATGTCAAATATAATACAGTGCAAGAAAAAAAAAAAAGAGTTGAGAACATGTGGCTTTTAAAATAAGACATTTTTGAGACAAAAATTTGCAGTAGATCTTTATCATACTGCAGTTTTTCTCTTCCTGGTCCTGCATAGAAGCATCACAATGCCTTGACTTGCTTTGTTAACAAACCCCTGTATTGATATTTGGTTTGAGGGTATTAATGGAAATTTTAAACCACACTTGAGTAACATGATCCCAGTTGATCCAACATGCTGGCCTGTGCATGGAAATCAGGAGGACGTTTGTTTCAGTATTAACTAAATGGATACTTCCTTCAGATTAACTAAAGCAAATCCCTGTTCTTGTTGGGTGCCCTCTACATTCACCATGGAATTTTGTTCTTCTGCTTGTGAAGACCCTAATCCAGCATCCTTGAAAAGGCAAATGGAACTTACATTGATTTAGAGGTCTTTTGAAACTGCTGCAGTTCAGCTCCTGAAGCTAAGAATGGTTTTGTGTTTGAAGAACCAGGAAAGAGCAAACCTGTATGGTTTGTTGCTGTGTGCTGATTGAAAATGTTGTTACTGACTTTATTTCTCTTTGAGACTTAAGTGAATATAAGAAAAAAAATTACAGTTGTGAATTCTATGTACTTACTCTGGTTGGCACATATAGGCTAGTCTGTCTGATCTGTCATGAGAGTGTGGCTTCTCTGACAGGCCTTTCAAAACAGAGGTTAAGCTCAAAAATCAGCCTTTTCCTGTCTGAGACCTCCTTCCCTCTGTGCGGAGTGTAGGGAGGGACTGAGGACAGTAGCTACACAATGTTTGGGTCAGAGTGTAGGAGAACATTGTGACTCTTTCCCATAGTGCCTATCCTCATATTTGGGCACTTAAATACATTTGCAAGTCTGTCCCCAAATGACTAAATTGTAGTAATTTCTCTTTGGATTGCTCATTTATAACATGCATACATGCAGCTAATCAATAGATGAGAGTGAAAACTAGTGGATTTACAACTTAATATGCAGGAGTCGATAATGGGCTGTAAAGACATTTTCAATTCAGAAATCAGCACAATATGTTCTTTTCCAAGCTTAAGTGATCTATTTTAATTCCCCAGGTAACCTAAATATCCAAGGAAAATACAGAATCCAAGCTTAACTTTTGATGCTTCAGTTTTCAAGTAATATTTCAGAATTTACATATTTCATCTCTTTCCTAACCAGCTCATCTGGCTGGTGAAAGCCACAAGCAGCTCAGACTTGTTTGGCAGGAGCTTTGTGCTGCGAAGCCCAACCCACCCTAGGAGGGACTAATGAAAGAACACGATGAAAGTCTCTGTTTTATTTAGGCATTAATGTTTCAAAGTGAAGCTTAACTAGCTGCTTTCCTTGTTCCCACTGCAGCAGACCTAGCTGTCTGCTTTTCTGTGTATGTATATGAATTCAGTGCTCACCTGACAGCATAGAAAATGGGAATGGGAAGTCTGCAGACACAGCTTCATGTGCTGTGTCAAGGTGAGTTTCTTTCCAGCAGTCCACCCTGTAAGCTTAAAGTAGAGGGAACTGTACTCATGTGATCCTAGGAAGATCTGGATGTTCATCCATCCATTCATTTGCCTTTGCTTGGTTTCAAGTCTTTAAACCTGAAGGCAGATTCTCTTCCAGTTACTCTTCCAATCTCCATTACCACTCTTATTTCTTGTCTTCTTTTCAAGCCTTTCCACAGTGTGGAGTTCATATGGCAAGACACAGCTGCAAAGGGACACAGAAATATAGAATGTGTTCTTTATTGTTATTTTCATCAACAGGGAAGTCCATAGCAGCTGCAATGGGAAAGCAAGATTTGTGTTCCCTTCTACCATCATATGACATGGAACTTTTCAGCCTACTCATTGAGTCTCTCCACTAGCTCATACACCCCGAAGGGGCAGGGATCCCCTGTAGCAATCCCCTACTTCCAAAACTGGGGGTACATCCCATACAGATCTGAAGGGAAAGTGTCAGATCTCTGCTCAATTTCTCAGTATTTTGATGGGAAGCTGTGCTTTGCTGAGGAATGTGTCCCTGAAGTGTACACCTAAATGTGTGTCTGATCAATATCCCCTGCTAATACTCAGAAAATAGGTTGAACTTCCCTCCAGGCACAGAAAAGAGAGAAGTCATCCCTCCCTGCATAAACACTGTGTGCTTCTGCTAATGGTGCCTGCTCTGTACAAAACGGTGCAGAGCAAATCCCTTTCTCCTAGCTTATACTGGCATAATTGGACTGCACCTTTCCTAAATGGCTGCCTGCATACTTCCCTTTGCTTTCAGCCAGTCTTTCTTTGGAGAGCAGGTATCTTCATGTAGGATGTGTAAATCATTGAGGAAAGGAATGGAAAACCTCGTGAAGAAAGAAGCCTTTTCAGAGATTGGGATTTTTGCTTTTGGGCCCTTCATTTTTTTTTAAATACCCAGTTCATTTTAAAGGTGACATTTTAAGTTCAGTCACATACTCAGACTAAACTTTGGCTTTATAATGTAGCTCCAAGTAAATTGTTTATGCTTACCTTTTAATGTCTCTCAGAAGTGATTACATACAGAGCAGGCAAAGTCTGAATGAAGAGCTAGGACTGTTCAGTACAGGGCAAAGAAAAAGAAATGAAATAAGAAGTAAAAACCTTTTAGTCTCCTTTAAAACACTGTTTTTATTTCCCAATGTGCTGGCAGAAAGCAGGGATTTAAAGCTGTGAATTGCCTGGAGGCTGTGCTATCTTCCTCTACTTAGCAGCAGTTAGAACTGCTCTTTTTTTGCATGTATTAGGTGAGAGAGACAAGGACTCAGAATGATTGAGAGAAAGGAATAAACTAAGCTTGCATTTAACAATAATATGACACATCTATTGTACCTGTGTAAAATGGGATCTAAACCAATAACTATGGCTTCCTGAAGCTGTACACAGGAGCCCAGGGGGATATCCTGAGACTGTATTAGTTAATGTTTGTAACATGATGGGAGAACCTATCATGAAAAGTCATATTTAACTGCAAAATCCTAATTTTATAGAGCACAACTGGCATTCAGTGGCATTTTCAAGATTCAGACTGTCCTTGTACAAGTCCCCTTAAAGTTTTTCTTCAAATTCTTTTTTTCTCTTTACCTTTCTCTTTCTCTGTTACGGCTGTTGAGCTGTGCAAAGGCAAAAATTGAAAATAATTGCTTTCATAGGGGAAAGCCAAGGAGCCTTTCCTCTCTGTCTTCCATTCACCAAAACTACTGCCAAAGTCTCTTTTTCAAATTTTACAGAAAAAAGAAATTTTGAGATACTGCACCCAGGTCATTTTAAGATCAGATGGAAAAGGTTTCACGGTGTTCAGAGCTATTTTTCCTCACATTATCATACATGATGTTATTTGGAAGGTCATGAGAAAGGTGTCTCATGGCACACATATTTGAAGTAAAAAATGTAATAGGGGCAATGTGAATTCTTGGAAAACAAAACTTGAAATGAAATCAAAAGCCAAGATACTTGGTCATGACAAAAGTACATTCTTTCCACAACAAAGTAAAACTGAGTGCCAAAACATATCTTGAGTTGAGAAGTTCATGGACATAAATTACCCATTTTCATGGATAACAAAAACACTGATGGTTTCATTACACTGGTTTATAAAGCTCCTACCACTCTGGATATTATTAGGGGAAAAAAAAAAAATTAAAAAAATTGAGACTAAGACCGATGTGGCAGTCTAGATTTTGTTTGTTCTGATTCTGGACATCAGCCAAAATATCAAATGGAAGAATACGGTTTATGGCATTAGGAAAAAATATAACATTAACCCCCTAATGCTCCATATTAAGGATGTACCCCCTACTATTTGCAGGTTTGAGCCTTTAGGCTCTAGCTGCTGTTTGACAGTTTGATTTTTTTTTTCTCTTGCTGTGTCTACAGACACTATGGAATAAATCCATGAGCGAAACCCCACTCCTAAATGTTAACAAATAGTGGATGGAAAGTTGTGGCTCGTCAGGAGCACTGCATGTGGTGCTTCTGTTAAACATGATCTTGGATTCCAGCTGGATGAGTGCACCAGTAATAATGAAGAGGCACAGACTCCAACTAGGCTTTGTGTGCTTGACTTTCCTAGTTTTGTACCTTCCCCAAAAACATGTGTTTACTCCAGATTGTAAAGCTCCACCTGAAAGATGCTTCATTCCTATTCCCCTTGTGACCAAGGCAAATGGCAAGTTCTGCACCACCTTGATGTGTTTATGCAGGTTCCGCATTACGTGGTGTGTGAGTTTGGAATGGCACACAAATCTTCCAGCTCAGTTCTGTAGGGTTTGACATTGTTTTAATCTTGTGCTACATTTTACAGACCGTGAACTCTTTGCTGATGAAGCTGCTCTCTCCTCTTTCACTCCCACCAACTCTTCACAAAGCACACCCACTCAGCTAAAGATCAGGACATGCAAGATACACAAGTTTTTCCAAGGGTGACACAGAACTGTCTTTTGTTATGATTTGGGTATCTTATGTCATGCTCTATTGTGTCTCAAATAGTACTATTTTTTTTCCTTCAGATGTAGCCTGTCCTATTTTGAAGAGAAGCTTAGTCTAGTTGTTCATAAACAACATGATTACTGAATGCAAAAAACATTTGGGATAAGTATTGATGTCAGCTTTGAACTGATAAACCCAAAGTTTATGGAAAACTGTCCCAATATCTATCAAGTTTATAAAAAGAGCTGCTTCTTTCCTTCTACCTCACTTTCTAACTGTGAGGAATAATAAACATGGTTTAAAGTGGAAAAATATGGGTGAAAAACTATGGTTTATTATACAGTAGGTCTTGTGATTGCTGTTAGTGATAAAATATTAATGTTAGGAAAACATGTTGACATTGTCCTCTGGATGGTGCCTATAGTGGAATGTCATGTCATTGATATTTTGGTTTATTTGAGTTATTTAGTTATGCAGAAAAATAAATCTTTTTTGGGGTTTCAGTATTTCTTAGTAGAAATTAGACAAATACAGGTGGAAATAAATTTTTGAGAAGGTGCCATTTGATGATGTTTGTTGAATTTTAAAGAAATAATTATTAAAGAAAAGAGAAAATAAGAGAAAAGCAAAAAAGAGGAGAGGAGAGGAGAGGAGAGGAGAGGAGAGGAGAGGAGAGGAGAGGAGAGGAGAGGAGAGGAGAGGAGAGGAGAGGAGAGGAGAGGAGAGGAGAGGAGAGGAGAGGAGAGGAGAGGAGAGATCTCATTGAATTGAATCTCAATATTGACTTTGCCCAAAGAGGTTTCTTTAAGCTTTTACCATCAAAAGTGCAACATCACTGGAGTTTTAAAAGTGTACTGCTAGCCAAAGGCCAACTTGATTTTATTTGATTTCATTTTAATGTGCAAGGCATCCTAATTTTCTTTGTGTTGCTTTGCTTTCAAGTCAAAGCTGGGGATTCAGATGCCTGGTAAGACTGCAGCAGGTCCCAGGTGTGCCAGGAAAGAAAACTGTGTACTGTGAAAATAGGCAGCAACTCCACGAGTAAGATTCAGCTACATGCAATTCAGAGTTCCAGGAAGAAGGAAAATTGATTGCAGTGTAGTATTTTTCTATCAGGTATTAATTGTTGTTTGCAGAATATTTTGAATTTAGATAAGTGCTGTTTTTAAAGGTTTCTTCCCAGTACAGTCCACAAGCCCACATAGGACAGTTGGCAAGTGAAACAGGGTGTGCAGATGAGGGTTTTCATTAAAAATGCTGCTAGCATGGTGCTGTTAGGAAAGGATCAAAACATGGGGTCACAGAGGAGAGAAAAGTTGTGTTGTCTGGTTTTGATGGCAAAATTACAGTTTGTCTTAAAAATAAAGTACAAGCACCTTCTTAAAATTGAAAAAAAAAAAGTTTGTTTTAATAAGAAGCATTTTATGTGCTTTACTTTGTGGACTGAATTTTTTCTAATGCATTTTTAAACTAAAATTTCCTACATTTATTTATAGAAAAGCAAGCTTAAATATAATGAATTTTTGAATGTCATTTCCCAGCCACTGTAGAAGAAAAGACTGCGTCAATCCGTCTCAGGGCTGGGCAAGGAAAAGTGCCCTTTCATCCCAACAAAAGACAATTTGGATGAACATTTCCCAAGAAAAAATGTTTTTAAATTATTTTAGGTTTAATAAGGGATTATCTGGATTTATGAACGTAAAAACTTTATTTAATTATTTGTTTAGTTTTATTCTTTGGGTTTTTATTTGCTATAAATATTATTACCTGTCTGATACATTTTGCTGCTATTGAAAGCCTTTTGGGTCACATCAAATAATCAAGTGATTATTTAAAATTAAATATACGTGTTGAAAGGCAATTTTAAAATTCTAAAATGAGATGCAAATTTCTTAAAATGTAGAATTTGAAGAGTGACATTTACAAAAAAAAGATTTAATGAAAAATATAAAATTATTTTTATAGAAATTGGAAGGAAAATAACTAATGCAACATCAATTTATTGTAAAAATGGAAATTCTGGTAACCTGTAGGCAAGATAATTTCTGGTTAAATGAATAACATGTTGGTTTCTGTTTGACTAACCTTTGAGATTTTTCAGTACTGCCATGGGAATAATTTATATTCCAGTCTGCGCTGCTACAGGAATAGACTCATAGATTACTTGTGTATCCATAAGTTATATCCTTGTGAATCTGAGCATAAGGCTTTAGGAATAGAGTAGATTTTTTTTAAATAGAAGAGACACAGCATGTATGATATAAGACTGAGAAGGATGGCAGCCCAAAGGAAAAGTTAAGTGTTTGCATGTGAATATGAGCTCAGTGTAATGTTTAGAGTGAGAGCAGGGGCTAAGAACAGTCTGGGGAATAAGAGTGGGCATCAGAATCAAGGCAGAAGTGCTTTGCAGAAAATGGCAGTCTGGAGTAGACAGGGAGCTGGTAAAGACGGTAGTGGCAAAGGTGAGGATAAACTGAGTATTTTTAGAAACTCCTCCTGGCTTCTGTCACATGTGGAGGAATCTGTTTGACTTCTTTGATGGACAATTTAAAAATTTTAGTCAGATGATATTCTGGCTGTCAGGAGATCATAGCTTTCTCCTCCCTTGTCCAGGGAGAGTCCCCATCTCTGCCCCTAGACAAGGAGATGTTCTGCTGAACTGCCTTCCCATTGTTTATGTCCATGGGTTATGAGAGAGCTGGTTTGGATCCCTGTGCCACTACTACAATTAGCATGTGATAGTGTCTGATGCCACTGGGTTTACTTAGAGGCTCACAGAAAGAATGAACTAGCTTTTTATTCAGCTATACAAGATACCTGCCAAGTAGAGATTATGGTACAAAGAGAAGATAGGGAGAGAGAAGAAACCAGAGCCTACCCTTAACATGACTGATGATGACTTGCTGAGCTTTGAGGATTACCCATGAAGAAGGCACAGATACTCAAGCTGCCTGTTGGGCCGCTCTTCAGTGGTTTGGAGATCTTCTGATGTGTCTGTCATGGTTTGAACTCATTCCCTGAGACCTAGGCAACTGGGCAAGCTGGCCTGCCTTGAAAGAAGAGGAAAAGCCCAGAGTGACACCCCTGGAAGTACTGCTTCATCAGATCGATAGATTCAAAGATGACTAGATTGTGTAGTGGTATGCAGTTTAAACATTTGTGCAGGGAGTCCACCTGTGCAGACTATTATTGACAGCTACAGATCAATGCTAATTTTTGATCATTTTCAACCTACAAAGACCTCTTGACCCTGTTGCCACCTTAGGGGCACTTCAAGTAGTCAAAAGCAATCACAGTAGGCAGTGTAAAATCATCAGACCCTTGAAGGCTGCACAGCCTTGCCCGTGCCTGGGAGGAGGACCAAGAGGTAGTGAGGAAGGCAGGCACCTTGCATTATGGATGCTGCTGTCTTTGAACGGCATGAAAGACTATGCTAATTTGTTTCCAGACTTTAAGTGACTTCTGTGTTCATGAATTAAAAAATAAACAAACAAAAAAGGCAATCTGAAGCAAATCTTGACAAATGCATTATTCATGATTCATGTTCTCTCGTTTTATGTTTGGAAAAATGTGTTAAAACAAGGTTTTATTTTAAACAACTTTTATCCTAATTTACAGTGAGAAGAGTGGAATTAGTGTAGGAGTGTATTTGTTGCTGTTAACAGCTTGTGCTGCCACTGGCAGCATGTGAAGCACTTTACAGAACAAAACCAAAGGTCCTGCCTGGAGTAGTGGTGGTGCTACTAGAGCTGCACCAGGAGAGGAGACAGACTGCCAAAAGCAAGGACCGTGTCAAAGGCTAGGCTCTGGGCTACAGGGTGTGATCAGGTCACAGTGGCTTGTCACAACCTCCTTCCTTTGTCAAGTGGCCATTTCTGTAATGTTTACATGGAATGAATGAAAGGGCCTTAGAGAAGGAATGTGAGACTGCACACACTTAATATTTGTTGGAATATTCTTAATTTAATGGCTGATGGGGTGAGATTGCTTCACAGTTGGGGACAGAGAAAAGGGCCTGAGCTTGTAGTCCATTGGATTTCATAGTCAGCCAGCCTATGAACATCTTAATGTTCCCATTAAAATTTTATTTTGTTGGTTTTCTTTTAATGGTGAATGAAATCTGGGCTGTTAGCACATGTAAACATGGGAAATATGGCTTTGCAGAGGAAGATGGTGAGAGTATTTCAGACAATGGAAGGCTGTGTCGTTGCCTGCTGAAGCCAAAGTTACAGTGCTATCAGTGCAAGGTGTATTTTACAATTTATATTTGACCATTCCAGAAGGACAGTATTTCTAGGCTGAAAATGTCATGGGAGGACATAAAGTGATTCTTAAAATGAATCACCGAGTCTGCCATCCATAGTCTTTTCAGCATCAGCCTTTGAGCTGAGCAAATTCACGGCTGGCAATGGCAGCAGTGCAGGGGGAGAAAGCGCGGCTCTGTATTCTGGGAGTACGTCCCCTGAGCTTACTTCAAAACCAAACAAAACAAAAATACATGTAAACCGTTTGCTCTTCAAGAAATATCTGTAGGAGCCAGGGATAAAAGTCATCCCTGGAAGAAATGGTTTAGCAGTCTCCAGAGAACATGATGAACTGCAGGCTAGGAAATCCCCCCATCCTTGTTTCATTTCAAAGTGTAGTGAGGATTGTAAATAATTAAATCTTGGGGTTTAGTGGGAAAATGTTAGAGGGTGATGAAAAATATGCCAGTTTTTTGTTTAGAAATAGAAATCTAGTGTTTTGTAGCATTGCTGTCACAAAAACCCACCCAGTGATGCAGCTCATTAGAAAGCAGAGCCATTGCTTTTTGTCTGATGTTTTTAATAATGTGTTTGTACCTTCAGAGAGCCTCTGTGTAGCAGTTCAGGGGCAGTAATTTAATGCTGTGTGCTCCCTTCCTCCCATCCCCACCCCCGAATCGTGGAATGTAAATTTTAGGCTTTTAAAAGTTCTGTTTTGAAAACCTAATAGATAACTGTCCTCGTAAAAACTATTAATACAGACTACATCCAATTGTAAAGCTAATTTTAATCATGTTTTGTGCCAACATAATTTCTGATGCCAGATTTTTATGCTAAGCATGAGCCTCGATTTAAACGTGGTTCTTTAACCTGCAGTTCATAATTTTGCAGTCATCTGTATAGGTTTTTTGGCTATGGCAGTTTAAACGCTTCCACTTTCAAGGATCTAAGCCATAAATGTTTATTAAAGGAATCTATAATGAAATCAGGTTTGTTATTTTTTTAATGGCTGCCTTGAGTATGTTGGATGACTGAACGCACGTTGTTAATCATTAAGCACTCATGTTACAAAAAGTGTTTGATAGTATTGCCATCTAGGGGCTGAACGGAATTCTCCATACCGAAATAAACTGTAATTGAACAGGTGCTGCTATTGACAATATACATATGTTTTTGCTTTATAGCGCACATGCTTTCCATGTTTCTTATGACAAAAGATATCTCTAAATGTCCCACAGCAGCCAGAGCTTTTTTATATATAATCTGTTCGAGGTGATTGCTATTTGCATTTCAGCTTATGCTTTTTTGGCAGTGATGGCTGGGAATTCCTAACAAAGAATTATACTTTTTTGAATTATTAATCTTGCTAGTATTTGCCCTGTTTAACAGAAAAAAGGAATCATTTATCAGAAAAGTATGTTTATAATCTGTACTTATGGTATCTTCAGATTTAATATTCATATTGGTCATTCAAATGCTGTGCTATATTTATCTAAAAGACTAACTCATTGTTTTGAGGAAATAACTATTTAAATATTTATGATCTAACTTTTAATATTTAAAAAAAGAAATTAATATTTCTTTAAAATTTGTTTCTGAGTCTGATAGCTTAACAAATGTTTAAATATTAAACATTTGGAAATGTTAGCATCTAACAATTTAATACAACTTACCGACACAGGGAAATTGACTGCAGCCATTTCTATCACATGAAGGTAACGGAATTCCTGCACTCCTTTTCTTGTGGTCTATATAATTCATGCCAAAGTACAGCTAAAAATGAGATTAAGTATATCAGTGATCATCTGAACTCCTTTTCTCTTTGCTCCTCTGATCAGACACATCTGCGCAGTGTCCTACTGGAACATGTTACTCCTGTTCTTTGTTGGTCACTGTGCCTTTTGCGACTGCTCAAAATAGTTCCATGGCTGTTTTGCCTTCCTGCTTAGATCAGATTTTGTGCTGAGGCTCTCCTTGCCCGAGCAGTGTCAGGTCTGTGACAGATGCTGTTCGGGATGAACTGGGATGCCGGTGGCCCCTCCTAGCCATGGCTGATGTCCATCAGCCTGCAACCCCACCATACCCCTCTGCTGGGCTGTGCTCAGGTGTGCTTGCACGTCAGCCCCCGGTCCTTACAGCCCTGGCTGAGCCTGGTGGGGTTCACAAATTGTTTATCCAGATTACCATGGCCTGAGCAGCTAGAACAGGACAGCATGCCTAAGAAATGTCACATGTACACACAAGATGTGTAAGATTTCTGTAGAGGTAGGCATCACTTGTGTACCACAGATTTTTACAAGCTTGACTCCAATTTCAGGAAGCTTCATCCTGACTGAGCAAGCTCAGACATGCTGAATAAACTGTAAATTGTGTCATAATTATAGGGTTTTTTTTTAACCCTAAGAATTTCTTTTTGAGGCTCAATCATTAAAAACAAACAAACAAAACAAAACAAAACAAAACAAAAAAAAACACAAAAAAATCTTACTAACCATATGGGGTATTCTACAAAGCAGTCAGAAGTGACCCAGAGCTGAGGCCTCATTTTCCAAGTGACATAAACCACAGATGCTGATTACTTTTTTAACTAACTCAAACATCTGTATTCTTGCTTCAGGGAACAAAGCATCAGGCTCATTTATTTGGATTGAAACCTTTCACAACATATCATATTCATGTCGTAGCTGTAAACAACGCCGGGCAGGTTTCAAGCCCCTGGACATCTGTGCGCACTTTGGAAGCTTCACCCAGTGGCCTGAGCAACTTCACTGTGGAAAAGAAAGAAAATGGCAGGGCTCTGCTGCTAAAATGGTCAGAGCCCTCCCAACCCAATGGTGTGATTAAGGTAATCTTCATCTTGACAGTTCACTTGATTAAAAAAGACAAGGGAAATGCTGAATATCAAATTAAATCATTTTTTTGCTGAAAAAGACTCAATTGAATGCATTATAGTTTAAAAAAAGAAGGAAGTCCTATATAAGCACAAGACACTCTGTGAGTTCTCTATGCTTGTCATTATATTAAAATGAATTATAACATTCTTGTGCTACTGTGTGACTGTAAATTTTCACTTACACTGAACTAAATTGTTCAGTTAATGCATAGAAAGCTGCACATGAATTCTCATAATCTTACTTATTGCAAAATTGGACATGGCCAAAATGTGTTTGTAGAAAACCTGGGTTTAATAGAATGTTCTTCTGAAATTTGGGACTTCTTTTAGCTCAAGTTTCAACCGAGTGCAAACCTTTACCTGCAAGGTTTGCAACTAGATGGGTTTATTTGGAGATTTTTTTTCCTTAAGTTATATTCTTTAGAGCTAGTCTGTGAGAAGCTTTCTGCTGACCAGTGAGAGCCATGCAATGAAACTTGATAACAATCAAATATAATGAAAACTGTCACTGAGTGATTTATTACTGTATTCAGAATGAAAAAAAAAATTATGAAAATTGGATCAAAACATTCATTTTGTATCAATGATCTGTTTGTATGCTGATTGTTACTAGCAAGTATAAGTTTCTGAATCATTTGTTAATAGCTCTTATCCTGTTGCAAAGGTTAAGAGTCTCATCTACTGGTTATTGACAAAAATAGTTTTGTTTTGTTTTGGTTTTTTTATCTTCCTTCCTGCCTGCCTTTCTGCCTTTCCTATCTACTTTTCTTTCTGTTTCTCCCTAATTCACCAGACCTACAACGTTTTCAGTGATGACCACCTGGAGTACAGTGGTTTGTCTCGCCAGTTCCTCTTCCGGCGCCTTGAGCCATACACCCTGTACACTCTCATGCTGGAGGCATGCAATGCAGCAGGCTGCACTCACTCTCCACCTCAGCCAGTCTGGACAGATGAAGCTCCCCCAGTGTCCCAGATGGCACCTGTAATCCAGGCAGTGAATGCCACCAACATTGAACTGAGCTGGTTGCAGCCAATTCATCCGAATGGAAAGATAATTCGCTATGAAGTTATTCACAGACACACAGAAGAGACTGTTGCAGGGCACGGAGCAACCGCAGAAGATGAGAAAATTGTTTTCACAGAATATAACACTAAGAGCAATACATTCACCTATAATGATAAAAGTTTACAGCCATGGACAAGATATGAATATAAAATACGCACGTGGAATGCAGCAGGCTACACTGACAGCTCCTGGACAGTGGCAAAGACTAGTCAAACTGCCCCAAAAAGTCTTGCTGTGCCCAGTTTATCCGTGGTGTCAGCCAACCCCCATAAAGTACTCATATCCTGGACACCCCCAGCACAGCCAAATGGCATTCTCCAGTCATACAGGCTGCTGAAGAATGATGTTCTCTATCCTTTCAGCTTTGATGCTGCTACTCTCAGCTACATGGATGAGGACTTGCTGCCCTACACAGTGTACAGCTATGCAGTGATTGCCTGTACCATGGGGGGCTGTTCTACCAGCGAGCCAGCTGCAATACGCACTCTGGAAGCAGCTCCTGCCTTGGTGGACCCCCCCTCTCTGCAGGCTGTCAGTGCCACTCAAGTGAGAGCATCCTGGGCACCTCCCCTAATACAAAATGGAGATATCACCAAGTACATATTGAAATTAGGCAATGAAGAGTATTATCCTGGCACAAGTTTGCAAATGTTGGTCTCTAACTTGCAGCCTTACACACGGTATGATTTTGCACTGGTCGCCTGTACTGCTGGGGGCTGCACCTCCAGCACATCCCAGTCTGTGATGACAATGGAGGCTCCACCAGTAAATATGGAAGCTCCCAGGCTACTGGTCATGGGCTCGGAGTCAATTGAAATCACATGGAAACTCCCAGAGAAGCCCAATGGCAAAATCACAAGCTACGACCTAAGGAGGGATGGTGTGCTTGTTTACTCTGGTCTGGAAACTCGGTATCTTGATTTCACCCTAATGCCAGGCATGGAGTACAGCTACACTGTCACAGCAAATAACAGCCATGGCAGCATCACCAGCCCCTCAGCTCGGATAAAAACCAACCCCTCTGCTCCATCTGGGATGTTGCCTCCTAGGTTGCAGGCATGGTCTTCCAGTGAGATTTTGGTGGCCTGGGATCCTCCTATCAAAGTAAATGGTGACATTAGAAACTACACAGTCTTGATCCACAAGCCTGGTGAAATGGAAAAGAAGACTTTTGACTTTGATGAATCCCATGTTTCCTTTCTGAGACGGTCATACATAGTGGCACAGCTACAGCCCTACAGCAGGTAAGTCTGGAAGAGCCATTTGCTGAATAAATGTGGGGGTGGTGCAATGGGCTGGTGGGCAGCTCAGCCATCTTGCTTACACAGATGGTCAGACCCACGGGGTTTGCTAAAAAGCAAATAATAAAACAAGGGGTTTTTTTCTTTCAAATTTACAGTAACACCAGCTTCATATCATCTTGATGAAGTGTGTGGTGTGAATTAGATTGTAATTAATAGAAGCGGTAATTCAGCACTCTGCTCTAGACTCCAAAGACTGCAATCTTGGTGTATCTTTCAGCTGGTGTATCTTTCACATGGTGTCTGCTATTGAGAATAAATAGGACTTTAATTGACAAAATTTGGGATGGGGAGACCAAAGTTGTGGTAGCGTGCCCATTCACAGGGTAGCTGAGCTGGAATTAATGGAACGTGTTTGAACCTTCGTGCTGGAAACAAGTGATTTTTGATTAAGTGAAAGCTAAAACTTAAGAGAGGGTACCAGACTCTGCTACACAAATGTACTTGATATTGAAGTAATATCTTCCCCACTAATTCTTGATTCTTTACCTGACCTTTCCTTATATATTTGTGTAGGCATAATTTGTATGTGTTACATGGTTGATAAGTTTGTCTGCTATTTACATATAACTGATCCAAATCCAAAGAGAGTAATAGAGGAGCTCTACAGCTCTCAAATGACACGCAAATCATCTCTTACAATGAATCATCAGTTTGATTTATATCATCAAAATCAAAATTATTTTGATCACTTGACTCCTGCAGATGTTAACTGCTCTGAAAAAAACCAAACCAGACCCATGTAAAAACCCAGAAGACAACGTTCTTCCTCTCTGTGTGCTCATACAAATTGTGTGCCTACTAAAAATTCCGGAGATGGGGAGAAATTAGGAAACCCAGGGGATTCAGCGCACGGTGTGTATGTGCGTGTGCAGCGCTGTGATGGCTTTGCTGTGCCCTGTGCTCCCCCAGGTACGAGGTGCAGCTCCGAGCGTGCACGGAGCTGGGCTGCGCCTCCAGCGAGTGGGCAGCAGTGCGGACGCTCGAGGCTCCGCCGGCAGCGCAGCCGGCCCCGCTCATCGACGTGCAAACAGCCGGCGGCTTCCAGTCCACTGCCTCCATCCTCTGGACCGGCCCCAGGCAGCCAAACGGGAGGATTTTGTACTATGAGCTCTACAGGAGGCGAGCCACTCAAGCCCACGTAAATTTAGACCTCTCACTCGTTTACAATGGTTCTTCAACCTCCTTCAAAGACGACAAGTTGCTGCCTTACACTGAGTACGAATATCAGGTGGGAATTGAAGCTATTTAGCAGCTCTGATTGGGATTTCAGTACATTTTGAGAACCTTACTTTACACTTAAAATGAACATACACATCTCAATTCTAATGCTAATAGCATTGTGAAATCTGGATGGTTGTTGTGAATGTATTTTAAAGACTTGAGAAGCTGAAAATACAGTAATTTCACGATTATAAGCCGCACCTGATTATAAGCTGCACCTCCCAGTAGCCGCGTAGACCACGGGATTTGTCCATATATAAGCTGCACCTGAATATAAGCCGCACTATTTTTTTTATCTTTTTTTTTTTTTTTTTAAGCAAGGATCCATGTGTAACAAAGTAACAAATTAGTAACAGAAACACTGCCAGATGGGTTTGGTGTCAGGTGCTCAAGTTGCAACAGTTTTCATAGACCAGAGAAGCCTTTAAAGGCGGCCCCAGGTGCCCTCCCCAGCCGGCTCTCACTTCTGGGTTGGCATTTCACTGGGATTTGTCCATAGATAAGCCGCACCTGAATATAAGCCGCACTACTGGGGTAGGCTGGATTCTTCAAGGAAAAAGGTGCGGCTTAAAATTACTGTAATTCCATACAAGCAATATATTCATTCAGCACTTGTTTAGCTTAGTAGTAGGGCTTGTATATCTTGTATCTTTTATGTTAAATGTTTGTGTACCTTCTAGAGCCTTTGCAAGTCTCTGTTATGGGAAATTCTAGTTCTTAAAAGGTAGCTTTCCCCCATAAAAAATAGCTTTCCCCCATTATTTTTTCTTTCTTTTTCCATCCTCCCCCAGTCTATTATGAATTATTTTTTATTTTAGATCTTAGATTCATTTTAGATCTTAGAGCAGTTTACGTCCAGAGGGAATGTTCTCTCCTTAAATTAGTCATTCAAATGACAAGCAAATTTTTTTGGTTGTTCAAAAGTGAATTTGCTGTTGATGGTTGGTGTTCTCATTTTGTTTGAAACAGTGCATTCCACCTCTTGAGCAAGGTGGAGCACTCTTTCTTTTACAGGCTCATTGGCTTTATAGGATCACAAGATCATTCAGGTTGGAAGGGCTCTCAGGAGGCCATCCAGCCCAACTTTCTGCCCAAAACAGGGTCCATAAGGAGGTCAGATGAGTTTTTTCAGGGCTTTATCCAGTTGCATCTTGAAAACTTTGGGAAGCAGGTTGTAACCTCATAGAGTCTGCTCCACTGCCTATCTTCATTGCAAAAAAGTTTTTTGTTTTCTTCAGTCTGAACTATTTTGCTTGAACTCACACCTATTTTCTCTTCTTCCCTCCCAACGTATATCATAGTAAAGAAACAGGCTCCACCCTCTCTTTAGCCTGCTCAGGGACTGCAATCAAGTCCTTCCAAAGCCATCTCTTCCCTAAGCTGAACAAGCCCAAGTTCCACAGCTTCTCCTTACAGGCACTTTTCCAACCCCCTAATTACCTTGGTGGCCTTCCACTGAACTCACTGCAATGTATCAATATCTTTCTGGTATTTGGGGGCCAAAGCAAAATAGACAGTAAATAAAGGCAGGTAATCACCTCCTTTAATTGTCTGACTGTGCTCTTGTTATGCAGCTCAGGATGCTGGCCATCTTTGCTGACAGATTACCCTGCTGGCTCGTGTTCGGCTTTCTACCTCTAGGTTCCTTGAAGCAGAGGTGTTCCCTTGTTGGTCAGTAATGCTGACCCTGTGATGCTGCAAGAAGTTATTGTTCCCCTGGAACAGGACTTTGCATCTGTCTTGCTGAAATTCCCATTCCCTAGTGCCTTCTAACTGGCGGACCTGACCTTCAGCATATCAGTTGGTTCCTCCACATCTGCACGTTTGATGAGTGCACACTGTATAGATCAGGTTGTTTGGTAGCTCTGCTCCACTGCTATTGCTTTCTCCTTTACGTAGCCAGAAACGATGAGGAATTAAACCTAAAAACTTGCTTTATCACTTTAGTCTATCCAGCTGCTGCATGTCATAGACTCATCAAGTCATGCAGTTTGGAAGGGACATCCAGAAGGCATCAAGCCTAATGCCCTGCTTTAGGCAGGTCCAGATAGACCAGGCTCTTAGGGCTGTGTCCTGCTGAGTTTTGGATCAAATTCTCCATCCTTGCATCTGCAAGGATGGAGATTGTACAGCCTGTGTCAGCAGAACTTTTGTTAGACCAGATTTGCTTTAGAGTCAGGATCCATGGGGAATGTGAATTCAAGTGCAGATGGGGCTGAGTAGACAGCAAGCATTGGTAGCAGACCCAAGCTGCGCTTGTTAGGAATCTTTCTTAGATGAAGAAAAACTCTCCAAGCTGGACGTTGTAGATATTGGCTGTGGGAGGTTCTCAGCTGGACTAACTTTTAATTATCTCAGTCAGAAGCTGGTTTTTGGGAAGCTGATACCACAGAGACTTTCTTCAGCCAACATTTTTAATGACTTATCAGTGACAGACTAAAAAAAATAAAAGAAACCTCTTTATCAGATTCCTGTGCTTTATTGTGCTGTATTCAAGACGTAGCTTTTTATCTTAGTTCTGCTCTGTAGCCAGGCTGAGCTTCTGATTGGAACTTTAAATCATTTTTGGGTTTTGTCACCAGTAGCCATTTATTTCACCATGAGAGGTTTTTCAATGCTTGTGTTTTGTCTTCTGCTTAAGTCACTTGCAGCAGTCCTCTGGGATGTATTCTAAGCTTCTCCATTGTTGACAATTTATATCTTGCCTGTGAGACAAGTTATTCATAAGTATAGGGCTTGGCTTTTGCTATTATGCTGATGAAACCCAGATTTATATTTCACTTAAACTGGATATTGATTCTCCTGTCTCTGTATTTGAGGCTTGTTTGCTGGACATAAAACTTTAAATGCAACTGAATTTCCTCCAGCAGAATGCAGATAAAATCAAAGTGCTGTGATGGGACTCTCTCCAGTATTTTTGGAGGTATTGAGATTTATTTCAATGCTTTAATAGCTTCTTTGGACCTGAAATCAGGACTTTTGAATCTGTGTTTTTGGGAGGTTTTTTCCATTGGATTTTGTTGGGTTATTTTGTTGTTTTTTAATTTGTTTTCTTGGAAACTTCATCTGAATATTGGGTTTTATAAAACCAGGTACAAAAGTTCCACTTTCAGAAATGATGAGGTGAGTTTAGGAGCTCGTGCTGATGAAAGGGACTGTGCCCTCAAAATGCTTACATCACTGTTCTTCAGGAAGCACTTTTATACTTTAAAGGGCCAGTTCTGCATGAGCATATTAGCACCTGCTAGTTTGCAGTGGGTTTTTGACTGGCACGCAATGCCTACTTCCATACTCCAAAACACTTAGATCTTTGAAGTTCCCTCTGTTGGTCTAATTGTTCATTTAGATACTTGCATTTTCTAGGGCATCTCTTAGGTATTTGTTGGAATTCTGCCTGATATCCCCAACTCTATTGACCATGTGCTACTGTGTGAGCTCCTGAAAATGGCCCTGATTTAGTCCCCCTGATTTTTAATCCTCCTGACTGCAAGTGCAGTCCTTTGATTCCTGGAATATTGCTGAAACAGGGTGTGTAGGCCCTCCTCAGGAATCATTGAAAGTGTGTGCAGGGTTACCATATAGCATCCTACAGAGTCAAACCTGTTTTTCTCAGCTAAGGGAAGGCCCTTCTGAGCAGAGACTTGTGGCATTTAGTGCAGAGCAGAGCTGTCACAGTATGGTGTGACTTCCATGCAAATGCAGTATCATTCCTCCACAATTACACTTAATTGTGTTCTTAAAGTAGCTTCTTTAGATTAATGGCTTAATGTCTTCCTGGTTTAGGACACATCCTTTTTTCTATTTGGCAGGAACAGAACATGTAAAAGACAGAAAATTACAATTGTCCCTCTTTGGAAAGGTTTATGACTTCCTGCAGAGGGTTATTCTCCAAGAGGACTATTCAATGCACCAAGGCAGGGTCTGCAGTGCTGGAGCTGTTGGCTCTGCCTCTGATCACTGCTGGAGGCACAGCATCTCTCCTGTGTATGGAGAGTCGCTCTCGCCTTCCTGTTACTGCAGCCAAGTGAAGGGTCTAGGAAACACCCCAGGACACACCAGGGGAAATATGTATTTGGTCCTCTCAAAGAGAAAACAAATAATATTCTGACTTTGGAGAGATAAAGAGAAAAAAAATGGATGCAAAGTTATGAAGACTAAGGAAGGACTATCTTCAGGGGTGTAGAATATGTTAGCCCTGTTGGTCACTTTCCAGTGGCAGGAAGGACACCTGTTTTACCAGCCTGTCAGTCACTTTGTTGGCTGAGCTCCAGTTTGTGCTGGTTAGTTACTGACAAACAGCTCAGTCACTTCTGCAGGTAAAACTGGTTTTCTGGTTGACCAGTGATGAATAGTCACCCATTTGCAATATCCCTCGTATCTGGCTCCTCTTCATTCTTTTAATTCCTCATTTCTTCCCATCTCTCTAACAGAAAGATGCACTGCAAAGCAGCAACATTAAAAAAAGTAGCTCTTTCTTCCATTCCCTTCTTGGTCAGTTTCTAAGACTGTCTTTTCTTATGAGATTTCTGCTTCTAATTTAAGAGAATTTTTCATACGATACCACGCTTGACCTCAGCTTCTGAAAAGTAAAGCAGACATAACTATGTTTTTTCACTGATGCAATGATGATACCTACCCTAGATATCCTTTTGCAGAATGAGATACTTCCTTTCCCCTAGTAGAAGGGAAAAGGGCCATTTGAAACCGTGTCATTTTGCTCATTAAGCTCCACCTCAGGCAATGTGTTTCTCTTGTCAACAAAATCTTAAATTCAAGTGTGTTGATTCACCAAACCTTGATTATTTTTCATTACATTAAATATGGATATTAGACTGGATTTGTTGGCATCCAGATTTACCAGTGGGACTCTTACAGCTCCACTCTTGCAAGACCCTTGTCAGTAAATTGTCATTCCGACATATTCAAAACCATGCAAGCTATCCTTTAAAAATATGTTAGTTTGAGTACCAGGGGAAAATATACTCTGGAGCTGTAGATGGCTTTGTATTATTTCCTTGATTATATCTTTTTATTTATGAGGCATAATTTATGACTGCTGAAAAGCAAACTAAAATGAGTGATGACTAACTACAGCTAAAGTAATAAATCAGAAGCAAAGAAAGAAGTGGTGATTTTGATCGAATCTATTGAATTAGCTGTTGCCCTTAGCCATTACAGGTATTGGAAAGACCTTTTAATATCTGCTTATCTCTCTCATGGGAACTTGGTAACTATCTCATTATATACCCATAGGAAACAAATTATTTAATTTTATATCTTTTAGAGTTAAACCTTTTTACATCTCTCATTAATTACTAGCATTATACTATGTTATATGGAATGAGCTTCCTTTAAAATTTGCTAATTTTGTTTAAGTCCCAAAGTTTTTGCCTATTGTCTTTCCCTTCTCCAGAGTGGGTTTAGTAGTTTTATTATTAGCATTTTAACAGTGGAGATGAAAAGCAATGTTAAGAGGCTGTAATTAACACAGTAGTAGATGTCTGTACCAGGGAAAAGTATGGGGCACTCTGAGAAGGCGCAATCAGGAAGCACACATTTAATTACTATCCTCTTGTACCCCTGCTCATGAATGGATGGGATACTTTCTTTACCTTGCCTTTGCTCTGTCCACAATAAACTGCACCCACTTTTTAAAATTTCTGCTTTGCTAATACCTGCCTGACACTGAAGTGCCCAGATGTGAGTATGTTCTCTTAATGCTGAATGCTAGATTTTGGTAGGTAAGTTTTGTGCTCTGAGCTCTGCTGACATCGCATAAGTAACTCCAAATGAGCCAGCCAGTATGACAGTCAGTTCACAAAGACTTGTGAAGGATGCTGCAGTTGATGGTGAGAGAGAGTTTTTCTTTAGAGTGAGAGTTGGTTTTCTTTAATTTCAGTCAGCCAAGATTGTGGTCTCTTCAATTATCTGGAAGGTTGCTGTTTGAGCATAACCAAAAATTGAGGGCTGTGTTCTGACTTTGCTGATGTCAGATCTGATATGACCCTGAAATATCTTACTATCTTGGAAAATAATTATACTGTGAAAACTCTGCCTTCATGTGAGTGTCAAGTCAAGAAATTCAAAGCAAAGTCTCAAAGTAGAGCTGGGTCTTTGAAATCTCCATGAAACAGCTTTAGAAAGAGAGGAGTGGTACAAACCACTCTCATGGCATGTGCCAAGCAGTGCCGACACTGAATCCTCTTTGGAAAGACCAGCAGTCACAGGTATGTGGAGTTTCTGCTTACCGTAAGAGCAGAGATCCAAGTTGTACTTGACTCTTATACATAGAAGTAGAGTTACGTGCATGTGTAAAAGGGCTGACTTGGTCTTACCTTGTGGTTCCTCAGAACCTACAGCCCTCCTTAACTCCCCACAGCTCTGAGCAGTGCTCAAAGCCAAGGAGAGGTAGTGACTTACTAATGAGAATTTTTCTTAGGCAGAAGGCTGGTTTTTGAGTGCTTGAAGGAACTTGGTGCAAGCTGCTGACACATTCAGAGCTGAGATCTTGTCCCTCCAGAGACACCTGTGACAGACTGCAGACTAAGCACACTGTGAAGTGGCACAAGGCACAGTGCCTGTTGGACGTGGAGGGAGCCAGAAGCCACTGCTGGTTGATAATCCGCTTTTTGGCTTGCAAGCAGGAAGGGTGAGAAGCACCTAGCCTCTATGTTATGCAAAGTATCCCAGCTCTTCCTAACCTGGGAAGTCAAGAGCAGCTCAGGACTGCTGCCTTCATTGAGGCGAGCTGCTCCAGCACTACTCTGCCTGATGAGATCTCTCCAACAAAGGAGAGTGTCACTCTCTCCATAGGCTGTTCAGTGCCTGAGTGTCCCCTTTGCAGGAGTTTGAGTTCAAAACAAAGCTTCCTTGCTATGACTTTGGGGTTTCAAGAGTGTTACAGCAGATGAATCTGTTTGGTTCAGGGATGGATGTCATCTCATGCGCTTCTTCCACTGTCAGCATCTACGGTTACATGATTGTTCTGTATCTATGCCCAAGGTGATTTTGGTGCCTGTGTTTCTGCTTTATGGCAGAAGTTGTTAGCTCTGCTAAGCCTGAACAGGTTCACCATGGTGACTTTTCCTAGAACTTCCCATCCTGCTTCTCAGAAATTTTGCCCCTTCTTGCTATGCTGATGAATGTTGAGGTTGTCCTGTGATAATTTTGAGTGGCTGATCACAGGTTTCTTCCAGGAGCAGAGATCTGTGGAGGCTCAATTTATGATGGAAAAAACCAAGCTTAGTTACCTGTAACTGGAATTCTTCAGTCCTCTGAATATATGCTCTCCAGAGTTTTCTTCCCTCTCTTCTCTCTCTGGCTCCACTTCAAAGTGCAGTCTTAGCCAAGGTCCAGAGATTGATAAAACTTTAATTAGGAACACTTGGTAGCTGATTTCAGAGCCCTCTCCTGTTTTTTTGGGACAGTGCAGCCATTAGCAACAACACATCTTTTGGCAGAGTGCTGAGCCATGCACCATGATGTCAGACTTAATGCTTTTTGAGGCAGAGTATTCAGAAAGTCAAGACATAAGAAACTTCTCCTGGCTTTCTGTTCTTTCTGTTTTGTCATTTTTTACATCCTTAGGATGTGATTACTCTTTGTTTGCTCCATGTTCCCATGTGATCTTTCATAATTTTAAGAAGGTAATACTGCTGCCTATTAGGCTCTTTATATTCCTATATGAATATGATTAAATATTTTTGGTGCTGATTATACCACAATTTATAAAGATTGTTTGTGACCCCAAAAAGCTTTTTACAAAAGCCTAAATAACGAAATTTCAGTTTAACCAGGCTAGGCAGGCAACAGCTTCCATCCATGACTGTTTAGTAGTGACTTTTTGAGAAGCCATGACGTCTGATTTTAAAGACACTGCTCACTGTGATTTCTGTTGCCATGCTGCCCCATTTTTTCCTGCAAAGAAGTCGCTTAACACCAGCATTTCCATCTGCAGTCAGTTCTGTGAATTTACTGCCCTGGGTTTCCAAACACTGACCAGGATTTACTTGGACAGAGATTCTCACAGGGAAATTTTTATAACCATCTATCCTTTTACAGATGGTTGAGCAGAAGCAAAGGGAGTTAAGGGACTCCAGCTTAGGTCAGTGTAAATCTGGAATTCAGATCCTCAGAAGTCCTGTTTAGCTGTCACAGCTGTCTCGGAAGCTTGGCATTACAGACTCACAGACACCGAGGGGGTTTCTGCTGGACACATGTCTTGGCAGGGCTGAGCAGCTGATGTCTGTCTAGAAGGCACACTCAGAGCATGTCTGTCGGTCAGGCCCACACAAATATGGACACGACCTCGACCTTTTTATCCAAGGAGTCAGGCATGTGGCAGCATCGTGGGGGCATCAACTCCCCCTTGACCACTGTAGGGAAGTGTTGGGCTAGGAAATCATATCTCCTCTTGCTTGCTCCTGCTCTGCCCAGTCAACCTTGATTTCATTGTGTTCATGCAAAATGAAGCTGCTTCAAAGGGATCACTGGGAGCATCCCAAGCACAGAGATGGGTCATCCACCTGGGCATTCCAGAGGGGCAGCAGGCCTGTCTGCCTCTGTTGGAGCACATGATTGACCCTCAGTTACCTGACTCTTGAAGGAGTCCTTTAACCACGTAGTTGTAGTATGGAAGGGGATAAGCGTAGAGTCACAGAGCCACAGAACCTCCTGAGCTGGAAGGGACCCAAAGGATCATTGAATCCAATTCCTGTCCCTGACCAGGACACCTCAAGTGTCACACCCTGTGCCTGAGTGTTGTCCAAATCCTCCTTGAGCTCTCTACCCTTTTCTGGGGAGCCTGTTCCAGTGCCCAACCACCTTCTGGGTGAAGAAGCTTCTCCTGATATCCTGCCTAAAGCTCCCCTGATACTGCTTTGTTCCCTTGGGTCACATCACTGGTCACCAGAGAGCAGAGATTGGTGTCTGCCCCTTCACTGCCCCTCACGAGGAACGCCACGGTGAGGTGTCCCCTCAGTCTCTTCCAGGCTGCACTGGATTGGGATTGTTCTTACAAGATCATTGTTAGAACCTCAGGCCACACTAAGGACCCCAGGCCTGGCAATAGGGTGACAATAAACTGCAGTGTGTGAGGACAGCACCATCCACTCAGGAAGGGTGCTTGTAAGGGTGCTGAAGTACAAGAGGCCTTGTCACATTGTTCTCACCTAAAGAAGGAGGTGAAAGTGCATCAGGAGCCAGGTAAGGAGTATCTGCATGTCACTGTCACCCTCCTGCTCACACAAACAGGACATCCCTTCCTCAGTCAGGCTCCCAAACCCATAACCGTGGTGTCTGATACTGCAGTGGTGAAGAGAGAAGACAGCAGTGCTTTTCCAAGAACACTGCTGTTGCTTTTGTGGTTCCAGCCCATTCTCAGGTTTAAAGGAGCCAGAGAATCATCTGCGCATCATGTTCCCATTATTCTGTGCACAGTTTTCAGGGGAGGATGTGTCTTCATCTCTATTTAAGCATTCAAAGCTGCTGGCATCCAATAATGAAGTTTTGAATGGAGCTGTGGAAGTGGAAGTTGGGATAAGTGATGGCCTCCCTACTGTCATTATCCTTCTTTCTCTCTGCTTTTCCCAGGGGTGACTGGGCTGTTCTGACAGTGGAAACACTCAGAAATTCTAAGCCTTATGTTTTGCTCTTTTACTTCCTCCAAAATGCACATCAGTCCTGAACAAAATACAAGACCAAATGAGATAATGGGGAACAGAGTGTCCCAGGGTCAGAGGGACTCATGTCTGCTATAAATCTCCCAGTGGCATAAGAGGACCACACATTGCTTGGGATGGGGAAGAAATCCTCACTCTGTTCTGTGACAGTGGCCTTTTCTGGCTCCTGGCCCTTTCCCAGTAACAGGAACAGGCTCCTTGGGGAAGTGATCACAGCACCAAGCCTGACAGAGCTCAAGAAGCATTTGGACAACACTCTTGGGTACATGGTGGGTCTCTCAGGAATGGTCCTGGGCAGGGCCAGCAGTTGGACTCAGTGATCCTTGTGGGTCCCTTCCAGCTCAGCTTATTCTGTGATTCTGTGAATTAAGACTTCTTCCTGAAAGACAAGGTACAGGCACTTATGATAGGTGAGGGATTGATGAAGGGAGTAGTCTCCATCCAGCCCTGGGAGAAGTATTTGCTTCCCAAATAAGTTGCATGCCTCTCTTCTCCAAAATTCCATGGCAATTTCATTCTGAAGCTGAATTCCTATGCTACACAGGAAGTCTCTGTTCCTAACTCATCACCTTCACTTTAGCTGTGGGCAGCTTGCTCAGCAGGTCAGGTCCAGCACTGTTACGCTCTGTGCTCATTAAGGCCACAGCCTGGTTATAACTGGAGCATTTGAGCCCAGATAAGCGCTGAGCCAGTGCCAGTGCCACACACTCAGAGCTACTCTTTCCATATGTGTTTTATTCTTTCCACAAAGAAATGTGACCCTTGAAATGAATGACTGGGGGTAAATCTTTGTAGCAGCTGGAATTGAAGTGAGATACAGAGTTTGACCTTCTACAGTAAAGTGAACAGAGTTTGACTTTATGAATAGTTCACAACAGAGATGTATTACTGATTCCACTGAAATGAAAGTGCTTTGGCTGAGCTTTTTATTGCAGGGCATCATTTGGACTTAGGATGGTTCCATGTGTTACTGATGGAATCAGGCAGGATCTTTGGATTTGTAATTGGCAGAACCACAGCCTTCAAAGCCACTTGAGTTGTTTTTATTCCTTTTTCCTTCCCCAGGCTCCTTGTGAAGTGTCTTGTATTCTTGGAAATTATTATCAAGATGGAAGGTTTGAGGGTCAGTTTTGAAGACCCCATACTTCTAAACCTCCTTTTTTTTTCAAGACATAGTCCCACCATTCCCTTCCCCTGTACCAGTGCCCAAAGTAGATCACATAAGAGTGTATAGTTAGAGCTGCTCAATATGAAAGCTTACTAAGGAATACTTATACTAAAAATCACTCAGACAGTCCTCTTGTATTGCCATTTAGATCTATCATTCTGATTGATCACTATGTGGTTGGCTAATATTGAGTAATTTAACCCTATATGCTCACGCATCCATCTATTCTGTCTATTGTACCTGACATCCTACAAATTACTTACTCATGCAAATGATGACCTAAGGCAACCTTTTATGATATTCGTGTTTAATTACACAAATGCTTTTTGATAAATAAGATTATACATCCTTCCATATGTTTATTCAGTCCTTGATGAAAGCAAAATTTAATTTTCATGCAGATTGGTTGGAGAGTGTGTTTAATAAGTGCTGAGTTTTACGTAGTCTGCAGATCACTCTGGTTTTGGGTAGCTGACAAAATCAGTAGGCATAGTTCATAGAGACATGTGGGTTTTAATCAGGCCTAATTCAAGCTGCTAATTTTTGAAATCTTGGAACTGAAGTCATTGCCTTTGTGCTCATGTAATAAAGCAAATGTTGTTGTGAAAATAAATGAGAGATGCTGAATTAACTATACACTTCAGTGGGCTTTATTTATATTCTGAGTTACTGAAAATTTTGCCAAATAACTAATACATTAATATTTTTTAAGAGAGGGATGTTCCCGTAAAACTGGTTCTAAAGAGTGACTAGAGTTTGGCTTGTGTGATTCAGTCAAGGTGATTGCAACTTCTAAGTGTCACCCAAGGCCAGGCTGAATTAATTGGGCTACCTGCATACATGAAGAAAGTGTGGAAAAGGGAGAAATTGTCAGAACAATATATGAGAATTTTTGTTCAGATGTCTTTGAAAATATTGTATTGATTGCAGCTCCTCCAGGAGTCCTCTTGGCATGGTGTGACACAGGCAGTGGTAGGAATTCAGAGTGTGGGGATCAGGTATGAAAAAGACATGGAAGCACACACTGCCTGAGACATGACTTTGGCTTCTTTTCCCGAAGTGTGGCAGTGGGAGATATTCCACTCTTCTGTTAAAAAATTGCTGGGTCAACACAGGTGCTGACTGGCCATCAAGGGACATTTTCCAGGAGTGCCATTGCGCCGTGTTTTACCCTGTGTCAGTAGAGCTGCAGTAGTCCCTCTGGCTAAAAGCAGATGTTTTATCCTTTGAGTCCTTTGAGTCCTTTGCTGACAGTTTCTTTGTTTGTGTGGAAGGTGTGGTCAGTAAACTCGGTGGGCCGGACGCCCAGCAGCTGGTCCCACTGCCAGACAGGCCCTGCTCCTCCCGAGGGCCTGGGAGCTCCCCTCTTCAACACCGTAGCATCCACTGTGGCTGTGGTGAGCATCAGCCCCCCTCTTAAGCCTAATGGGGTGGTCAGTATCTACAGGCTGTTTTCTAATGGTACCAGAGGGACTGATGTGGTGGTGAGTATTGTCAGCACTTTTTCTGTATTTCCATTTCCAATTGTATTTCCTACCTTTAACAATTTTGTTCTTGCAAGCTGCTGCTGTTGGTCACAGTCTGTCTTCCTCTCCTGCCTCCCGTAGTTAGCTGCTCTGCAATGCACTGTCCTGTCTGTGAGCTTAAGCTGTCTACTGATTTCACATTACCATTTATTCCTTCCAGTGCACTTGGCTGTGTCTGTGTCTGATTCAGCCAGTTCGTCCCGTTGGTGCTCACATGGCCTTCCATTCACACCTGCCATGCTGCTGGCTCTGACTCTGGCTCTGGCATCAAGAAGTACCAAGTGCTTCCCTTTGCTTGCTTGACTCTCTCTTTCTTATTTTTTGCTGAACTCTGTTAAATCACATGCTGCCAAAAGAGAGCAGATGTTGCCCCTTGTTGGTGTTTTCTACATATTTTTATTTCTTTGGCTTCAAAAAAGCTATACCAACAAATGACTAGAGCAAAAAGGTGAAGTGGCAGTCCCTGTGAGCAGTTTCAAAACAGGACACTGATTCCTTTGCCAGAACTGCCAGGTCTCCCCTTGCTAAACTTAGGAAAGTTTCCTAAGAGGCTCACCACAACTGTTTGAATGCAGAGCAGCATCATGTTGGCTCTTGACTCATGTACCTACCAGAGAGCACTTTCTCGTGTCTGGGAGAGACCTGACCCACCAGACATACTGGTGTCACACTTCCCAGCAATGTTTCTTGCATCCACATTTAGGAAGCTTGTGAGATATACATGATTGTTTGCTAGCAAGTTTATCATGGAGCTATTGTCCATATTGATTTCTTTTCTGCTTCAGTACCACTTGTCCCAGAGTCTTCCTTCAATGGCTTTCAGTTTCTCTGTTGCCGAGAATGACATTTGCAGTTGACATACAGTAGTCACAGCTCAACTAAAGATGTCTTGAGGTCCCTGATGGCATGGTCTCTTCCTTTGAAGAGTGTCCTTTAGGTTCATAATGGGAGAAAAACACGGAGTTCCCATTACACAGCAGCTGTGTTGTGTCAGACTTGAAGGACATGCAGAATCTTCTGCCAGTCTTCTTCTGGGGTTAATTCACCTCCATAACTCTTATTTAGTAGTTGTGGTGCTTGAAGCTGTGACAAATGTCTTCTTAATTTTTACAGCTGTCAGAAGGGACTACCACCCAGCAGACAATACATGGACTAAAGCCCTTCACCACGTACTCCATTGGTGTGGAGGCCTGCACCTGTTTCAATTGCTGCAGCAAAGGACCCATGGCTGAGTTCACCACGCAGCCGGCCCCACCCTCAGAGCAGCCTCCACCGCAGATCCGCACCGTGACCTCCAGGAATGCCTCTTTCCAGTGGAGTGCGCCTCAGTCACCCAATGGCATCGTCACCAGGTAGGAGCTGCCACCAACTGAACTTGCACACCTTGGATAGAGGTGGTGCCAGAACAATTTGAGCTGGAATTGCATGGCTGAGAGCACTGGACAGTTGTGGCATTTGTCTTCCTTCCTTGGTGTGTTGGTGGTGATATTCCCTGTGGCCTGAACACATTCTGGGAAGTGTTTACATACAGTGATTGCTTTTCTCCTGAGCAGGATACTGGTGAGCATGAAGGTAGAAAGGATGAGCTGTTGTGAGTGGAGGTGATTGTCTGACAGCTGTGGTTGCGTAATGAAATAGTTGTGAGTTCAACTGGCAGTGAAGAGAGAGCAGCAGTCTGGAGTTAGTTAGACAAAAATCCTGACTTGCAGAAGTGGGCAGCAAGGTAACAGGCATCAACAGTGAGTGTGGCTTTGTTACCACCACAATTTCTGAGTTATCTGACAGTTAGGACCAAAATGTCCAAGAGAAAATCTGGGATCAGATCTATTTTCTTCTCCAGTAACCAGAACTGACAGCAGTTAGGAAGAAATGTGGGATTGGCTTTTATGTTCTTAAGGACCTTCATTCATCAAAATCTCAATGTTGTTCTCAGCTACGAGCTCCATGTGTACATGGCGTGTCCTCTGAACCTACAGCCAGCAGTGAAGGCTTGCAGTCCTGGCCCAACTGAGGTGAAGTACACAGGGAAAGGACAGAGTGCCAACGTGTCCAACCTGGAGCCTTACACAACTTACAACCTGCGAGTTGTGTCCTACAACTCCGTTGGCAGTAGCGCCTCCGAATGGATCAGATTCACTACAGAAAAGGAGCGTGAGTATGAGAAGTGGTTCACTGACCATTGATGCCTGTTCTAAGGCCCAGGGCTGCACAGAGCCAAATTACTTGCCCACCTCTGGGAGAGAGGACGAGAAATCTCTTCTTCCATGTCCCTGGTCACTGCGTCTCTGCTGCATATTCATTGAAATTCTGCTCTGGGGCTTAACTGCTCATTCCTTCAAAAATATTTCTTTGCTCATCATCTGATGTCACATCCTCTATCTTGGGAGCCTAGAAACGCTTTATTTTACTGAAAATGGGCAGCAAAGCTGCAGAACATAAAATGTTCAAGTATTACCAGAAGGCTGATGTGTAGTAATAAATATACTGCCATAAATAATCCCTTGGAAAAGTGGAGATCTTGAAAGTGACCTGATGATTATTTTCAGGAACAATCTTATTGTCCTAATTCATGCCACACTTCTGCTGGGACTCATAAAAGTTTTCCTGGGATGTCATATGAATGACTAGATGCTTGTGAACACCGAAGTAAGAATTTGTTGTCCAACGACCACAGGCAGTGCTTTAAGGCCATGTGGTGGTATGCATGGAAATTAAACATGCAGACCTGTGCCTACAGGCAGAATAGATTTTGCCATCAAAACTGAATTTGTAGTAGTCTTAACATCAGCTTTTATTAAAAAGATCTATAGTGCTGTAGCCAGAGTCATTCCGTAACAGATGAGATGGGCTTTTCATCTCAGTCTGTCAGGTCAGGGCAAAGACGCTGATCACTTTTTATCTTATGTCAGGATTTCAGAATCACCTTTCTAAAAATCCCTTTTGCATCATTTGGTAGTTCTGCCAAGTAATTACTCAAAATCTGTAATCTGATACATCCTTAGCTGAAAATTTCAGGTGGAACAGGCCCAGATTTTCTTTAATGTTACTACTGGGGGAAAAAAACCCCAAAAACAAAGAGGAAAAACACCACGAAAAAAGAATTAACCATCAAAAAACAAAACAAAACAAAACACTGAAAGAGTGATCCCTTATGTCCAAAGCTGTGTTTTATTAAATTGCAAGTTAAAAGGCTGGAAAATTATTATGAACTTTTAGATGGAGAAATTTCATAAGAAACTGGTGAGACACATAGAATTTGAGAGCAGGTTTTAATCCCGTACCCACTAGGTCCAAAGTCCTCTTCTTTCAGTCTTGCTCTTCTTGCCTTGCTGACTTCTCACCAGGTTTCCAGAGTTCCTCTGACTGCCTCCTTCCTTGAGTCCCTCTGACTGCCTCCTCTTGCCTCGAAGGCTTGCTTTAGTGACAGTGGGCAATTAGCAGCAAAGTGCAGCTGGACAAGCAGCTTTCTTATGAGCAAACCAGCAAATTTGGGGCAGATGGCTTAATGGTAACGCCACAAGAAAGGAATGCCTCAAACTTAAATGAAGTTTTTTGTCAGCAAGCTGTTGAGCCCAACTGATGAACTTTTCCTCCCTGAAGAGAGTTCTGGGTTTCTTTTCTGTCTGCCTGCCATCTGTTCTCACTTTTCTGAAACCCTGTGTTTTCATATACGTGCATGTGATCTTGGCAATTTCTTGGGGCTTGCAAAAGAACCCTCTTCATAGCAGTTCCCACAGCCCAGCCTGCTGCAGTCAGGCTTGTACAACCTCCTGTGTCTCCCTGTCCTCTGCCTTAAGCTGGAACTTAATTTATTGAGTTTTAGTTAGTGCCACATACGCAGAGGCAAAGGGAGAGAGTTCAATATTTGCTTTCAAGATATGTCTCTGCTTTCACAGTACAGAGGCTGGCATGCTATGGCAGTTTTTTATTTTCTCCTTGTATTTTCCCTTATTATACACATGGATATGAGAAAGAGGGAATGCATGTGGCAGAGAGCTTGTATCATGGAGAATCTCTTTGCTGTATAACTCACTCACCAAATCACTTCTAGACTATTGGCTAGAAATGAGCTCTTTTTCCTTGTTCTGCAGCACCTCGGTACATGGCACCGTTTTCTGTGGCCAGCAATTTGTCCACCATCCACATTGACTGGAGCCACACCTTCGTGCTGAACGGGCGCCTGAAGGAGTACGCGCTGACCGAGAGCGGGCAGCGCATCTACACTGGCTTCGACACCGAGCTCTACTTGCCAAGGACATCTGACAAAAGTCAGTTTCCTACAGCTTCCTCTCTGGGAGAGTGTGTTGAGCTAAATTAATAGTACTGGATGCTGAACTTTAAATAAAAGAAATTCTTCATTGTAATCCCAAGAGTTTACAGGCATACCAAAATGTGTCTAAGCAAATCCTTGAAAAAAAATCCATAGACCTAAGCTTTCTCTTAAACATTATACCTGACTGGGTGAGACTGTTTTGTTTCACAGTGAGCATTAAGCTTTCCCAAATCCTGAAGCTGTGTTGCAATTTCATCCTTCAAGGCTACAGTCAGGGAAGTGTACAGAAGTCATCAGTTTCAGAAAGTTTGGAGCTTGAATTTTCATTTGAATCAAATTAAGTCAGTACCTCTTGGAACCAGCCATGTTTTGAAATAGTTTCATTTTAGAAATTTGCCTTTAAAATAAAAGAAAACTGTCAACAGGGGGGAAAAGAAAAAGAAAAAGCAGCAAGAAAAATGTTTTCTCTTTTTATTTCATTGGGATTTTGCATATCAAAGAATTTTGAAATTTACTCTTTGTCTTCCTGATTACTGCAATGGTGCTAATTCTTTCTTTCTTTGTTTTCATTCAAATGTTCTTAGTATGTTTGTTTTAGCCATGAATGAAGTATGAGGGATTTAGAGCAAAGTAATGAATAATTTGAAAGTTGCAAGTTGCATTGGAAGGGGAAGAATTGAGTAGTGAAAGATGAACATAATTTGTAGCATCATCATAGTGACGATTGCTGATGATCTGCCATGGTTCATGCTTTAGAATTTCAATACCAATGCATAAAGAATTGTGAAGCTCTGGTATGAGACTCAGGTGGGTTAGGATGGGTTATGTACTATTCCTGCTTTGTTTTTTTAGACCTAGCTGTTTTCTGGTTGATAATGGTGAAAAAGCAGGACCTGAAGAATTTTTATTTCAGCTGCTGACAGTATTTTCTAATTTTTCTTTTTGCTCAGCCTTTTTGTTTCAAGTGACTTGCATCACCGATGAAGGGAGTGCCATGACACCAGTCATCAAGTATAATGCTGGAGAGGGAGTTGGTAAATATGTGAAGAAATTACCTAGCATGTAGTCATTTGATGTGTTTGTGCTTGAATTTTGGTGTTAGTGCATGCCAGACAGGATGGCATCTCACTACAGTATCAAGGGGCTTCCTTAGTGTCTTGTGTATGAGGTATGTCGGTAATGTGCTTTTTTTGCCATGTATGGATTTCTGTTCTTCACATTATAGAATCATTGAGTCCTTTAGGTTAGATTATTGAGTCCAACCATCATGGAATCATGAAATAGTTGGGTTGGAAGAGACTTTAAAGATCATCTACTTCCAACCCCCTGCCATGCAGGACAACGTCCACTAGACCAGATTGCTCAAAGCCCTTTTCTGCCTGGCCTTGAACATTTCTAGGGGTGGGCAATTCTCATGATTAGCTTAAGATCCTCTCCTCAGATAGGTAATACTTTTTCTTTTATTTTTACCTAAGTATATTTCTCCAAACTGTTGTGCTTTTTCCTGCTAAGTTTCTTGTTTGAATTGTTTCTAACTGAACTAGTTCAATTAAGTTCCTTTTTGTGTAGCATGTTGTTCAGCTCTTTAAAATAGATCTGCCCTGTATTTACAATTAACTCTTTACGCTGCATTTCCTCATATCCCTTTTCATGCTTTCACTTCCATTATCCTGCACAATTTCAGACAAGGCTGCCTTAAAGGCATTGTAAAATGTTTCCAGTTGCTCTACATCCACCACCTTCCACACTCTGCCCCTTTGTTGTTTTGATTGCTGCTTTTACCCAGAGTCTATTGGAAACTTGAATTGCACTGTGGGCAGCTTGCAGAGGAGGCTTGCAAGCAAAGTTGTTGAAAATTCCTTGGCCAAGGATTTGGTCATACATGTAGGATTGCAAATAACCAGGAAATACTGTCACTGAGATTTTTTACACTTTTATTGTGTATGAGCAAAGCCAACAAAGTGACTGTTTTGTTCTCTAGCAGATAGAGTAAAGGAATAGTAAAATGTTTCATGTCGCTTGCTTTTGTATTAATGTCTTAAAGCCTTCCTCCATCTCTTTTGTTAACTGCACAGGCCTGTAACTGCACAGTTGTTCTGGAGAGAATGTCCTCTGTGTGTACTGCTCTGAAATTACCGTAGTAATTTCCACTTTTCAAGGTTACTTGGAGAACCCTTTTTTCCTCACATTCCACCACCACCACCTCCTTTCAGAAGAGCTGCTGATGCAGTGGTGATTTCCAGCCTAAGCAGCAATGCCAGAGCTTTAAGCAGGGTCTCTTGAGGGTAGTAAGTTTTTTATTGCAGCCTGCTAGCATATTGAACCATTATGCCACCTTGAACATAAGTGCAAATAAGCACATGATGACAAAATTACTTAAATTTCTGCCTAATTTATTAGCGAGGAAAGGGACGGCATATTGTTAAAGGCTTCTTGAAATAACTGTCCCTTTCTCCCCTAATCCCTCTTTTTACAGGTCTGATCTTGACAACGCCTGGAGAGAAGGACAAAGCAGAGTCCAAACATGCAAAATTCTACAACGAGTTGTGGTTTGCAGTGCTGATGGTAGTTCTAGGTTTGATCCTCTTGGCTATTCTTCTCTCCTTAATTCTTCAGAGGAAGGTCCACAAGCAACCCTATGCACGAGACAGGCCTCCTTTAGTTCCACTCCAGAAAAGAACATCACCAATGAGTGTGTATTCATCAGGCGAAACCCATCCGGTACGTTTGGAAAAATGCAGCCAATATATATCCATGATACCTGCTCCATCAAACACACACACAGACTTTTTATTCCTCCTTCCAACATTTTATTGCACATTTGGTTACCAAATGGAAGCTGTTTAGTGTAGGGAAAGAGCGGTCTGGTCCCATATGAGCCATAGCTACGTGGGCACACAGAGCAAGGTGTGTTAGTCCAACAAGTCTAACAAGTGCTTAGTCCAAACACAGCCCTGGGACAACTGGTCTGCAGGCTCTGAAATGCCTAAGACAAACTGGATATGGAGTCCCAGAAAATGCAAAGCCATTGCTGTCACCTCATGTTAGCTGACATCTGCAGTAGAGCTGAGAAGTCTTTGGCATGCTGTGAGAAGGTAGATGATAAAATGTGCTTTTCAGAGGAAACTTTCATGTGTTCCTAGCTGCCTGCTGTGGATGGATAACCAGGATCAATCTGATGGTCTTTGTCAGGTATCCAGGAGATATGCCTGCAAAGAACGAGACTTAGAGAGAAGCTTTATTTCTTGCCAGTATCCATCTACCACCCAGCTGGACTGCTCTAGGGCAAGCTGCATGCCAGGAAGGTTTGGAGTAGAGTGAGAGTAATCAGGGAAAAAGCTAGGGAACTTCACAAAATTCATGTATGTATTTGTGCACATAGACCCAGAGCAATGGGAGGAGGGCTGCTGGGACATGAAGAGAGGAATGCTTTTTATCATGAGAAGTTATAAGTCTGAAAAGGAACACATGAAAAATGTGTACCATCATATAGCAGAGTAGTACTGCTATCCCACCCCTTGAAAAAGCAGAACAAAAGGAATATGGCAATTGTTATGGGATTGAGAATGGGAGCAGCCATGCCTTCCATTTTCATGCTTCTTCCCAGGCACAGGCCATGAGATGATTCTTCTTGTCACTTCTCAGCTTCTTTTTCCTGTGAGTGCCATCAAGCAGCATAGTGACTCCTGCATCCTTCACGCATTCTGTTCCTTCTTGTCTCGGTGCCAAGACACTGCATCTGTGCCTCAACCAAGAAGCTCTTGGAAACAATGGGATTTCCAGTGTGCCCCTTCTCCTGGCAAAGGCTAAGAGCATAAGAAACCTTTTTTATTTTGGTCTCATGGTTTTGATTCCCTTTCCTCCACAGTCTGTCATCTTGTGTTATTCCTCCTGACTTTAAAATGTCTTTGCTGTTGGCATGCCTGCACAATTCCATTTCATGTTCCTGCCCTCTCTTTTATTTTCTTTTTTTTGTTACTGTTTTTTTCTTTTTCCTCTTCCAGCAGCTCATGGACTCAATAGAAAGGAAGGCTCTTTAGTGCAGCAGTTGAAGGACTGATCTGAGAAATTAGGACAGAGCTACCATGGAGTGGCAAAATTGCTTGTTTTACAATTCTTTGTGAGGTTGTGGCAAGCAGTGCAGGCTGCTCACACAGTATTTGACCACTTAAAAAATAGCGCCTGGTCTTTGCCAGTTCCCCTACTCCCTCACATCCTGCTACAGTGCTCTCACAGAGCTGCAGGTAATTCACATCCTCTGTCAGGTACACCTACACTGCACCTTGCCCTGGCCTAATGCTTTTCCTCCCTCTCTTTAATCTCAGTTTGAAACGATTGCTGACACGTCCGATTCATCAAGCAGCGTCACTCTCAAAAGATACACAATGCACTTTGAGGTACAGTCCTCAGCTTGCAGAGTGGCCAGACGTGTGGTGTGTCAGATGACCCAAGCATGCACAAAGGCATCTGACACTGCATGTTTCTCCTGGTGGGTGAAAGATTTTTCCCCTGGTCATGAAAAGGTCTGCAAGCATCCTCTTGCTGTGCAAATCTATACTATCTTTCTGGTAATCAGAAATCTTTGCACTTCTGCTTGTTGGTACTTCAAAAAAAATTAGGAAGAAGAAGAAGAAAAGAAAAAAAATGGGGAAAATCCTGTTTAGCTGGTGGGTTTTCTGTTTGTTTTTAATGATATGATTGTTCTGCAGTGGGGAAAGGTCTGGGGGGTTTTTTTTCTGCTTATAACTTGCATGATTTTGAGGCATGGTTTTCTCTGTTCTCTTCCACTCCTGCTTTGTTTTTGTCCAGCTAAACTATTTAAAACCATGCCCTTTATTTTTTTATTTATTACTTTATGTCTCCCTCACAGGGACTAGCAGATACAAAAATCCCAGGGGCTGGTTCTCCCACCAGCAACCGCAGTTTCGGAGGGAGGAGGCTGAGTCAGGGTCAGCTGAGTCGCACGTATTCCCCCGCCTCTCTCCATCGCAGCGTCAGCCAGCTGCTCAACCTCTATGACAAGAAGACTTTTGATGAATCACCTTGGGATGCCATCATTCACAACCATCGCACCACTGGCCGTGGCTTGGTAAGGGCTCCTGCTCCTTTGGGGTGCAGCTGTGCATCACCTGCTAGAGATTTGTCTGTTCTGTTGGAATCATGAAAATGTCACGTCTGAATGTCATAACTTCCTGGAGATACTGACAAAAGGCCTAGAAGGACATGGTCATAGGTTAGATCCTCAAAATTCTTGAAGTCTGCTTTTCTCTTCTAGAGTTGCA
>VRYO01002297.1:8793418-8815944 GCA_009812075.1 Sialia sialis
TGTGAGAAGGGCTTCAGGGGTCAGTGAGACATGAGTTTGCTTCCTGAAAAATATGAAAATTAAGGTTCCTAAAAAGGACCCAGAATGGGGGTGAAAGGCTTGTGAGGTAGTTACAAAATTAGATGGTAAGTGAGTGCAAGTTAGTAAGTGGATCTTGTCCAAAATCCAGATGAACTGGAGGATAGTCTGGCACATAAATGCAAGTAGCTTCCTCAGACTTTCACCTTCACTACACCAAACAGCTGGAAGGGCTGGAACATACAAGCTTACCCCAGTACAGGGGTGTTGATTCCATCACTGTCAAACCCGCTTAGACCCCAACAGGACCAAGGAAGCCAACAAGGTTTAAGTAAGAAGGTAATGATAACTTAACTCTAGGCAAAACCCCTGCAGGTACAGGTTAACCTTCAGGCTGCACTCTGCAGCTCATGGACTTCCCAATTCAGTGGTATCCTGAGTCAGCAATGCCATTTTCCCAGAGCTAAGAAATCCTTGTAATTTAATTCCTTGGAGACTGACATCTCACCCAGGGTGCACCCTTGTGTGATCTCATTAGCCAAAAGAACAGCTTCCTGCTGCTGAGGGGAAGCTCTTGCTCTAGCCACTTATCTTGGGCTGACTCTAGACCTAGTTTAGGTTGCAAACCCCACCCCCCATGTGCATGTTAGAATGAATTTAAAATACTCCAGTGAGCTTCAGGAATGGCAGGAGCTGGGAAAAAAATTTCATTTCCTTTTGGTGGCAGAAAACCCTGACAGTATGAGCTCAGCTGCTTTATCAAATCAGCAGTTTTATGTCCATCCTCTGTACATTGCTTTACATTTCCTGAACCCTGCTTCTATGCTGCTCAGCTACTCCTAGAAACAAACCTCCTGCGATGCTTTTGAGTCAGCTCTTTCTCTTTATTACATGCAATAGCTTAGAAATGGTGGTTCCAAAGTTTGGTTCACCCCTTTGTCAGTCTTTCAAAGCAATACAGTGAATGGCTGTAGTGGCCCTGGACACAAATCTGCAGTAACACTGCAAATCCCCTGTTTATGCTATGGAAATGGTTTATTTCTCTCCTGCTTTCAACTTTCTCCAGCCTAATGCAGGAGCGTGATTGTGTGTGATGTGCTTGTTACACAAAGCAAAAATGTAAATATGTATTTTTTTTTTCTTTTCATGGCTCCAAGTTCCCCAGTACACCGTAACAAACACTATATTACTGACCATTTGTCAGATATATAGTTATTAAGGAATTGATTGCATTTTTTTAACTTACTGAAAATCTAACTGCCTTGAATTCAGGTGTTTGAATGCTTTTAGGTTCTTATCTCACCCTGGGAGGAAAAGGAAGACATTAGAAATGCACTTATTTATCTATTTAAGAATAATTTTTAGGGGGTATGAGGAAAGAGAAATGAAAGAATCATCTTTAATGTGGTACAACTTTGGCTGACATGCTTCTTTTTCCCTTCCTTACAGTATGTAGATGAAGAAGATCTTGTCAATGTCATCAAAGGCTTCAGCACTGTCACCAAAGAGCACACCACATTCACTGACACCCACCTCTGAAGAGCAAAACCAGCTTTTCTAGAAAATGGAAGTGGGTAACTTGCCAAAAGAAGCCTGCATAGCCTTTGCAGGCAGGGATAGGGCTGCTGTTTCCCCACCCCATGCCCTGGAGTTAATAGATAAAACTGGGTTTTGGGAGGGGATGGGAGCTGGCGGGGAAGTTTTTTTCAACATCCTTTTCACTGTGTGCTAGCACTGACACCTCAGAAAGGTAAGAGAATAGTCTGACAATCCCTCAGTCATACAGGAGTAAAAGACTATGAAAGGTAGAGGCTCTCATATTTGTCTCTCATCCAGCTTTCCCAGCTGAGGAGGTTTGTTAGGGATGGGGGAGAGAGTGGGTCAGCATGTTTGGTAAGGCAAAGTCTTTTACATGTCCAAAAAACAGCATGTGGCTGGCTAAAAGGGGCCTGCGTGGCAGGATGTCCATGTTTTCTCCTGGCCTGACAGAGCTCCACCACAATTTTGTGTTCATGCACAGGTGAATAAACAGTACTGAAGGAATTCTTATAAAGTTGTTCTAGCCTTTTTGTTCTCTCACTCCCTCTTCCCCACCCTCTCGGCTCAAGTTAAAAAGCCCAACAAAATAGGTCATTAATAAATGCTGAACTCCAAGCATGCTTTTTCACTTGCTGTCATAGCCTTCCTTTCTGCTTACGTGTTGCTAATCCACAGGCAATAAAACTTCACCACCCACAGTAAACTAGGTGCAAACAGCAAGCAGCCAGTGCGACACAGGTATGAAATACCACGTCAAGGCACTTGTAATTGAGAATTATTACACCATGACAGTAAACCTACTCCCATATTCATCTCTGTCCTTTTCCCAGAGAAAGTGACAAGGAAGCCCTCAAGAGACTGCCAGCTTTGTGTATTCTGCTAAGCATATTTTTATGCATTCTCTTAGTCACAATCAGCAAAATCCATCATCTGATACCACACGTTTTCAGGAAGTACAAGCAACACTCCTCTGGCAATTTATTTGGACTAAGAGGCAAAATCATATACTATTTTGGATAGCTTCCTCCTTAACCTGCACAAAACATTTCAGATATCAGACAGCAGCATATAGACCAAGGATCCCACTCATAAAACAAGACTAGAGAGGCAGCTCTGTGAATTAAGAAAAATCCACCCAAGACAGCAGAAGCGCTGTAGAGCAACATGCAGCTGCATCTAAAGGGCATCCTCTGCTCAGCAACCAAGTTTTCTTTTCCCCAAAACAAAAATAATCACAACATATCACACGCCTGACCACATTTACGCAAGAATGCACAACAATATTTTGGACCAAGTACCGTACTACATTTTGGAGCATTATATAAAGCCACACATTGATGTGGACAACCCTTCAAAGCTTTGGCAGCAGCTAGGTACTTTCTCATAACCTTACAAGTTTTATTATCTTATCAGAACCAAATCCCACTCAAGAAACACCCCACATGTAACATCATGCCTGCTACAGCCACAGGGCACTTGCACCTTGTTTTTGCCACCAGACCCATTTTCACAATCCGTAGTCTTGGCAGGATGAGTCGTTCTTCCGGTGTCGTGGTGAAGCAGCTGTCTTTGTAGGTGATGGAGAAGCTGCACCAGGTAATTCAGGCCCACCTTCAGCAAGGACTGGTGCCGAGGCCAGGAGAGGCACTTTCTTTCTTCCCAGAAAACCAGCTCCTTCAAATCCCATTTTCTTTTTGCTTTCTGCTTTGGTTTCATTCTCTTCTTCTGGTCCTCTTCTTTTGAGATCCAGAGAATTCTCTGGCAGGCGGTGAACCTCTGTACTGCAACATCCACCTGCATCTGTCACACCTGTGCCTCGCACTTCAACTGCAGTAGATTGGATTGCCTTCCTCTCAGCAGCACTGCCTTCAGCTGTTGCCTTCCTGGCCTCTGTCTGGTTTGAATTCCCATTTGCAGCAGCTGCCTTTTCTGTTGGGCTTTTGGTGGATAAGTTAAAAGCCTGGAAGTCCCGGTAACTGTGAAAGCTCTCTGTCCGCCTTGCTCTTGCCAAGAGGGGACTTTCTCTGTATGGCCGCACAGAGCCATACGTGGCAGTTTCGTGGATTGTTTCATGGTGCTGCAATTGGAGGCTTCAGACAAACAAGAACAGACATTAGACTGAGAATAGTAGCCAGTTCTTCTGCACACCATTGCTCCCACCTACCACTGCAATTCCTATACTAGCAATACATTCATCACGGCCACCACACAGAGGCTTCCAGATCACTTCAGGTTCTAGAGGATACTTCGGTCTGCACACATACAAACCAGTAGAAATCAAGGAGTATGTGTGTGTAGTTCAAGCCACTTAGGGCATGAATTCAGGGGCTCAGCTACAGCCTTCAATTCACCAAACCCATCTGCCTACCTGAAAAGTAAAACCTTCAGTGTCTGCAGCTGGTGCCAGCCTTGGTGACTTACCTGGAATTAGATTCCCGGAGCCGATTTGGCTGAACAACTGAGGTGGCAGGACTGATGTTGGGTGTGGCACAGCGAGATGTACTCAAGTCACACTGGTCAAGCAGCTTGAGCAGCTCTTCCTCTGTGGGGCCACCAACATCTGCAGGAGAGAGAGCTCCTAGAGGCCAAGTCCATTTACTACAGTCAGGCACGTCTGAGGACATGAAAAAGAGCCACACTACAGTCCTGGCATAACACAACTTACCTCTGTCTTCACTCTTATTAACCATGTCCATAGCTGTGGTCAGGTCCCACATCTGGATGCTGCCATTGGAATGTCCAGTGAAGAGGTAGCGGCGTGGCCGGGAGCCCATTCTGCTGGATCCTTCACACTCTCGCACAGTAAATGATGAGATGGTAGTGCAATCAACTGCCTGGATCTCACAGATCCTACAGGAAGAAAAATCCCAAATTACCTGAACAATTGCACCTGGCAGAGTTTGGCCACTGAAGTCAGTACCAGTTCAATTTTCTGAGAAGACACTAAACTTGCCATCAGAAAGAGACCTTTTCTCCAGATCAAATTCCTTCCCCTGCATGACTGGCACAGTGCTCAGCTGCAGACAATCCCTTCCTACCCCCCAGTCCATCTGCACTCTTAGTGCTTGTTTTTTAGGCACCCCCCACATGTTCTATGTCCATTTTCTATTTGCAATTATTAGAAAGCTAAGGCTCGCACAACAATGACAGAAACCAGCCCCTTCATATGCTAGACACTCTAGCAGAAACAGCACATTTATTCATATAAAAGATATGTAAAAAAAATCCAAAGATGATACATTTAATGTTAACTGTAAAGATAACTTTTGTCATATCATAACTGCAATTTCACTTGTCATGGCAGATCTCCATTGCTTTTTTCCCTTTATTTTAGAAGTTTATAAGGAGTGACAAGAAGAAAAGGACTCCCAAAACTAAGCTGCTCATACTCTGGGTAGTTTGTTTTACTGGCCCTTTGTAGTGAACTTTTCACCCAAGTAGTGCCAAAATAAGTCATAATGTTGAGGTATTAATGTTCTCATCCAGATTCAAAGTTAAGAGATGCAAACATGAAGCATAGAACTGAGATGCACTGTCTTATCTGATCTCTTGTCATCTTCCTAGCCTAACAGAAAGAAAAGCAGCTGTGGATTTGTCAATATTTTTTACTGTATTAGCAGCAATTTAAGTAGAATATTATGAAGTCAAGCTTAAGAAAATAATTGTATTAGATGATCTAGAAAACAGTACCTCCATTTTAAAAGTTCTAATATCTTCAAAGCCAAGTGCAAAGAAAGAGAGAAACTCTTTTCTGAGCAGCATAATCCCTCCCCCCGGTAATTTCAGTGTTAGTTTTGAAATTAAATGTTAGCATGGTACCAGGGTTGAGAGTCACATATTATGTAGAGGCACAGAAATGTTTGTTTTGTGAGCTCCATCATGAAGTGAATCTCTGATATTACACTTCTCAAAAAGCCTTTTGGCTCTGAGGTTGTAATAATTGTTAAGTAACAGTTCTGTTACTGTTACAAACAGGAGTTCAGCCAGAGCTGTCAAGCACAGACAGCATGGAGGAGGGAAACCACCCCCTGAACAGGCCTAGTCCTGCCTCTTTCCCACTTAAAACATGGATGTACCTTTTCCCAGTTGAAGACAGCCTTACAAACAGCTTATTCGTAATGGGAACAACTTTTTGGATAAACACCTGTTGATCATCACGTTCACCAAAGGGTCCTAGAGGAAAAAAAGGAAAGATCACTTGCTTGTTTCAATTCCCTCATCTTTTTCCCCAAACGGTTCTGAAGACTCAGGACTCGTATGATTGTGACCACTGCAATTTTGAAGTATCAGGAGCAGGGAGCCAAAGATGACCAGTAGCTAGCAAAAGCCATCCAATGGTTAGCAGTCTCTACAGATCCAAATCAGTTTTTGTTGTTCTAAGAGACACTCATTCTGAAGTTTGCTGTATGTTCCTGGAGGAATTGCTATGTCAGCACAAACCCTACATTAGATCTCGATCATAACTCTAACTACTTTGTTATTTTGCAGCTCCTAGATGTCTAAAAGCTTAACCAGATTTCTTGCAATAGTACTGACACCAGCCTGTGTTCACAGGGCATCCTATTCATCAGAGGTTCATTTGCAAAGCTCAGACCACCAAGGAATCTAAACTACCTGTCTACCCATATTTACCAACACACATTCCTTCAGTACCTTGCTACAGCAATGTGCTAGCACCTTTTGCCTCTGCAGGCTTCAGTGAACTTTGTCACGACTTCAAAGTCATTTAAGAATTTTTTCCATGCTTTGTTTAACCCCAGCGGAACAGTGAACTGGAATTTGCAGTAGACCAAATGTTTGCTATGGTCATCTGCTTAATTCAGTGTCCTGTGCTTTCTCTCATTCTCTAGTTAAATCAGAAATGAAATGCTACATAATTTTGCTCAAGGAAGAGGTATAGTATCTGTGTTCCAAAGACTTTTTTGTCCCTTTTTCTGTCATTCAGAGAAAGTCCTTTAAGTGTACTCGCTCTCTACAGCCTAAATAATAATTCCAAGTGAATCTTACAGATCCTTGCCATCGTTTCAAGGGAAGAGCAGTGTATAAGAGCTTATACCCATTGACTGGCATTTTATGTTATAGGGCTGAAGGTCTGTTAAACCATTATAAGACTAGTGAAGGTACAGGCACAGCACAACCCAGAGACATCCTACCAATGTCATTTCCAGAACAGTAACTGCCATGACTCTCTGCTTCCTCCAGGGATAGGATTTTGAATGATGCAAGAGGTGTTGAGCCTGGCTGAGTCGAAATCATGCCCCGGAACCGAGTCACAGTCCATGTCCGGACATGGTTGTTATCAGCACAAACTAGAAAGGAAAAGATGTCATTTACAAGGGATGACAAAACATTTAGATAAATTTCTCTAATGATCATCTATAGGATAGGTTTTCGAGACTGAGCAATCAAAAATTTAGTCAATGTGAGGTCACAAAGCATCTCCGGACGATTTTCTAACAGTCTACAAATTCTTGCTGACATCCTATTTTCTATTAGTTTTGTTTCTTCACTCAGAAACTGAGAACTTGAAAATTCAAGAAACTGAGACAGGCGCAACACCAAACTAAGGTCTGGTCTAGCACCAATAGCCTACAGCCCCCTTCAATTCCCTGTATGCAGATGCTAGGACAAGATGCCATGAGAACAGCCTGGCAGCAGAACCCTCCTCACACAACAGCCCTATTTAATTTAATTAATCAGCTAACTCAGTTTTGTCCATATAGACGAGCCCTTTCCTGGTGCTAAAGGTTTAGCAGCAACTTGCAGGGGAACAGATGACTTCTGTGCTGTTTATTTGCAGTATAATTGGATGCCTTGTTCCTGTTTAATTTTTTAAAATAACAGGATAGCAGCCAGATGTAAAGCAGTTCTCTGCCATGCCCTGGCTGCTGGATTCTGGATGAAATAGGTTTTTACAGAGGAAGGAGTGACTGCATCTTCTCTGCAAATAAGACACGTTTCTAAGCATAAGACTGGGACAAGCAGAAAAGCACAACAAACACTGGGAAACTGGAGAAAAGAAACAGAGATAGCCCTTTGAAGTCACAAGAAGGCTTCTTCTAGGGACCGGGAGGAGATGGTGCACAATTTGCTGCAGCCCAGAAAGCTCCTGAAAGGCTGTTAAAAGAAGACTAGTCCTGAAGGACCTGCATACAACAATAAAACTTGACAGAGATACATTTGTTTACTAACCCTTTTATTTCCACAAATGGCAACCTTGGAATAAGAAACAAATAAAAGAGTGAGTTGTTCTAGTATCTGGTCAAATAAAACTTGGGCCTTTCAACTGCTAAAAACTTTGAAAAATGCTTACATTAAGAAAGAGGATCCAAGCAAGTCTAGCCCTTCCCCTGACCCCAAATCTGTCCAGCTCATTTCTATTACAGGTGGGAATGATGCAAGTTATAGAGCATAGCATACAAATACTGCATTGCTCAGGAGGAGTAGAGAACTACCAGTACACATCTGTGCACACATTACCTGACACGAGGTGTTTCTCGGAGAGCATGATCTTCGTGACAGGGCTTCGATGAACCGTGAAGGTCTGAAAGAGCTGAGGGCCAGAGCCGACTGTCTCAGGGTGCTGTACAATCACCCTCACTGCTCCAGAGCTGGTGCCATATGCAATCTCAATCCAATTGCCACTTACACCTAAAGCAAGCAAGAACACAGTTGTTCCCCCAGGAATAAAAGCTTGGCTTACTGGGAGTCAGGGAAGGAGATAGTAGAAAGCAGTATTTCCAAACTTCCACAGGAAGAAAGCCATGTTTATTAAACACTGTTTACTCATTATTTTCCCATAAACAGACACTAAAATGACCCCAGGTTTGTTCAATTCCATACTACATGCTTCAGCACTGCCTTAACAAAAGCCTTCTTTCCCATTCTCTCCCCACTCCTGAAAGTGAAAGAAGAAATGGATAAAGTCATATGATCAGATATTCTGGCACTCCTCACAGTGATATGGTCTATATGTGCCACATAGGATTTATTTTTCTGCCTTAGTTGGAGGCAAATGGGAAAGCAAAGCAAAACAATATTATTATGCAAGTAACCACCTTCTCCCAGTCTGGGCTTTTTTGAGTTTTACTTTGCTTTGGATTTTTGTTGTTGCTATTGTTTCTCTTTTTAATTTAAAAGATAACTGCACCATAATTACAAAGCTGCATTACATCAAGCTGCATATGGAAATGTTTCTTAGCATATTGGTTATAAAGTCAGACACAAGAGCAAGGTTGTGTTTCCCCCTACCCAGTTCAGCACAAACTACTTCAGCAAATACAATCTAATATTCTAATTTGAGTGCCTCTCTGCTGCAAAAGACTTAAAACCAGCCAAGATACATTAGGCACAAGTATTAATATATGACACATGTAAGTATATGTATCTATACAGATTACAGGTACAAGGGAAAACAGCTATGCCTCGTGTTCATCACTCATTTGAAGATGATTAAATGAAGAAAAATTCTTTGTTTATGTCAAGGGCTACCTTCTGTGCTTTAATCCTGCAGCAATAGGAAAAGTCAATTTAGAAAACAGAAAAACACATTTCTAACATACTCTCAGTGAAGAGACAGTGGTAGAATACTGACTTGTTTTAGGTGTGAGGTAGACACTGAGAGCTGTTATAGCATCATTGGAGGGATCATGGTACAGTTCTGTCACAAGAAGATCATTGTCTTTCATTCGAAGTGGGAACTTCTGCATGTCTGTGGGGAGGAGACATTTACTCCCATTAGACAGAGTTGTTCTGAGGCACCTTAAGTCAACTAAAGAGTGTAACAAAAAAGCAGTAGCACCTCCTTTTCATTCCACCCTGCTCCCATTTCTTACCTATGTAGTAGATAGAACCATTGTTACAGCCCAACAGCAGGAAAGACCCAGCAGTATCATAGCTTGTGATAGGAACAACATCTTGAACCTAGTGCAAATAGAAAGGCAAAAATAATCAAATCAAGAATTCAGGTTACTCCTTCCTCAGTTTTCAGACATTTTTGGTGTATTTTGTTGAACATCACTTGATACTGGACTGAAGCCATTGTGCACACACTTGCATGTACAATGGCATTCCAGAAGTACTGCATATTCCTCTGCCAAACTGGATCTGAAGACTCCTGGAGGTCAGCAGACACATGTAGATAAATAAATCAGCACAACTGTTCTGCAAGATCCTTCTCTGGGTGAAGAACAAAGCTTCAAGAGTTGCATGTAAACCATGTCTTCAAAAGTAGATTCTTTCCCCATATGCCAGTGAATGCATTTCACCTTTTCTGTCCTCTCCCTTCTTCAATTTCTGACAAGTCCTTAAGAGATTTCTGGACCAAGGAACTAAATGCTATCTCTCTGTGCCTTCCTTTATCGCAAGCTTTGTATCCCTCTGCCAAACTATGGAAATCTCTGCATCTAGCAGATATATAATGATGGGTAAAAATTATTGTTCCATTACAGTTTCTCACCTCCAACACACAATCACACCAAGCAAACTGGAAGACAGCCCTGTCATATTTTACTTACTGGTCAACAACTCAAGGTGAGGGATTACACATGCCCTTTCTTTGCCCTCTAGAATTAAAAAGAGTGTTTATTCCTCCAAGTGGGACAGAGATTTCAAGCGAAGAAAAAATTTACCTTATCCTAGTTAAGGTGTCCTATTTCAAACAGGCTTTTTTTGCTTCAACCTTGAGGAGGAAAAAGCCAAAAGCCATTTTATCCAGAGCACTCAAATATGCTCAGTGTCATGGGATTTATCCTGTACTCTGTTTCAGTCAGTTCACTTACTGGATCTTGAATACTAATTCATGGACATTTCAGCCTTCTCTGACCTGCAGCATCCTTCCAAGTGGTAGAGACTTGAAAAATCATTTGATCATTTGCAAAATACTTACAATGAATCAATTGGATAAAAGCAAAGCAAAACAACTAAAGAAACTTTCCCACATCACAAAGAGCTTGGACTCTAAACAGTACCCCTTCCTAACTTAAGGATGCTCTGAAAGCACTTAAACATATTGCAAATACTGTCTTCTTTCCTCCTGCAGCAGATAGGAACATGCCAAGATGTGAACTTGTATTAGGAAACACAGCATCCCTGTACAACTGTCACTGGTAAAGCATGGCCAGTGAGAATCCTCACATTGCCTAGTAGGATTTTCTGTCACACTCTATTGCCTTATGTTACCTCTTACCCTATAGCACTTAATATTCTGCTTCCTTTAAGTTCTCTTTTGCTAAGAATTTATGTATCTAGCACTCACACCCTCCTTCTCATCCTTTTAGCATGCAACTGAAACACTGCCAGAGGAATAAGTACTAGGGAAACCACCTCAGAAGTCTGCTCAAATCTCCAAGAAGGGAAGAAGACGCAAGAACCAGTAAGATGCAGAGATCAGAATTATATCTTCAGGGTGTTATGCATCAAAGATCACCACATAAGGAAGAACAGATTTGCACAAATGAAAGTAGAACTTAGGAAGACATCAGCCTGAAAGATGAAGTTGTTGCTCAGAAATGGGGCATCACCAAGCAGTTCTACAAAAACCTTCCTCACTGAAGCAAGTATGATTGGATCCTAAGTCCAGAGCTGTGGGCAACTCATGGAAAACAGTCAGTTAAATATCAGATATTCTTATTAGGAATTTCAAGATCAACCCTGCCACTTAACATCTTTATGGGGTGCTTCAAGGAAAGAATGCATTCTAAAGGGACATTAAGGTCTACAGGAAGATTTCTGTAGGCCAAGATATAGAAAGCACCTTGAAATGGTATTGTTTGGTTTTATGTGGGTGGGTTTTGTTTGTTTTGTGTTTGGTTGATTTTGTTTGTTTGTTTGCTTATAGAAGGAGCTATTCTAACCCTCTTGAAAAAAAGCCAGCCAAAATGTTTCATAGATACACTGGCATATAAGCCTCTCAAAGACTTCCTATTCTTCAATAAGAAACGCTTTCACCAAAGGAATAGTCAGTCACGCTGAGGAACTGTTCAGGTGATCAGAAAGATTTCTGTTGCTCCCCCAGAAATAAAGATGATGAATGGGACATCAGGTTTTATTTCTTATGACTTACTCCTTTAGAAAATACTGTTTAATACCAGCTTGCCACATAGCACTAAGTTGTCCCTTAACAGAAGATTTTGCAAGGCACCAACAGAAATTCAAATAATGTTTGTTTAATTCAAGGCCGTACTAACATGTCTGTCTCTGCTGCAGAAGCAATGTGTCCCACACCTATTATCTGTGCTATTTGTTACCAATACTGTCATTTAAGAGTCAAATCAGAAGTTAGTCAGCAAACAGTGCAGCAATCTCACTGGAGATTTGCAAGGCATTTTTGGGATTTTTAGTGTGTCCAGGTTTTGTGCCACAAAGGTGTACATCCAGCTGTGTTACGAGCTTTGTTATTTGAATGCTTGACTGTTTCTGTTGACTGGAGTCAGACTCATACTGACTTCATGGATCTCTCTATTTGATTTGCTTTCTGAATACAGGAATCAAATCAGTGCAGCCAGAAGCATCCACACACAAGACAGGCATTGTTGAAATACAATCATGTGCTTTTCTATTGAAGAAGAATCTCCTATTGTAAAGCAGCTTTGGAGATCCCCAGATATCAGACCGGCTTCTTGTTTTCTTTCAGATGGTCCAGAAATTGCTGTCACACATTCCCTACAATTTTATTTCCTATGATGCTAGTGAATTTTTTAAAAGTTAGTACTTCATAAAGTTTAAATATATTGGTATTTGACACTTATTGCCCCAAATCACACCACATCCTTTCATTTGAAAGCCTAAAAAGCATGCTTCTTAGTAGAACCAAACACGTCAACATTCTGCTCACAGGCACAACACCCAGGTGATATGCTCCATAACACGTTAGGGCTGAAAACCCTGTGATGAGCAGTTCCCACATGCTTTTAGATTATTTTATTCTCTTTTTACTAGAAAGACATTCCAGCTTGTAAAAAGTGATGTGGAACATTGAACAGACCTGCCAATGCTGAGTCACAGCATTCCATACTCCGACTTTCCCTGTATGGCTTGTAGCCACCAACTGGTTGCCAATGAAGAAGAGAGCATCTACAGGCACTCCAAGACTGAACACTCCTGCAAAAAATGAAGAGGCTGTGAAGCTCACCTAAAATGAAGAGAAAAATGTGGTAACAATGGAATGTCTCCATTATTATCACATCACATTTATTCCAGTAGCAAGTAAAGAACAGCCAAAACTGGTTTTGCAGTGTGCTAGGTGAGACACCATGCATGCAGCAAACTGGGTTCCAATGAATGGTAGTGTGATTTCATCTCACTTAATACTATCATTATTTGCAAAGGAGAAAGGAGGCAAGAGAAGCTAGAAGAGCCCTTATGAAATATACAAATGTTTTTCTACAACCATCAAGTTCTCAAGTGGCTTTAAAATAAAAGATGTGTTACATCAAGCAGGAATTTTTGTTTTTAGCTGTGACTATGAAGCATTATTTAAGAAGCAGTAATTCCATGGGTTTTGCAAATTTGTGCCATACTACTTTGCAATTACCTGATAAATATTACAAATTCTTGATGCCATTTTTTTAAGTCAAGCAAAAATATTTTGAAAATGGATTTCAGAAGCTAAATATGACTATAAGGCTTCAGCCTTATTCTTGGAAAAAGACTGAACAATTCAAATGTGACCCTATTTGAATGTATTCTAATTTCTCTTTTAGCAGAAATACTGGAACTTAGAAAAATAAGCAGCCTGCAAAAGCCTACTTCTTTCTTTCCACCCCCAGATCTTTTATTTGGTTGCAGTCCATTAGCAGAGAGTACAGGCTAATAGGCTATTAAAACTTATATAAGTTATATAAGGAAGCAGTTTCACCACTCATCACATACTATTCAAATTTGGAAGATAAAACTTGCCAGCAAATGCTGGCCTTCCAAGTAAAGGAAATGTGTCATCAACAACATTTCACTTAATAAAAATCAAAACAGTGCAGGGCTTGACAGGCATTGATGGCTGCAGTTGTAGTTGACCTTAACATCTGAGGCCTTCCACAAAATCGATCCTTTAGAGCTTCCAAGTCTCATCACAGATCCAACATGAATAACTTTAACTGAACTGCAAACTTGAATAGCATACTACATTTTGTGCTACTTATTTTCTATGTATTTGAAAGTTACAGCATACTCAAAAGGTCTGAGGTAATTTTCAAGTTTGCCAGCTATGATGTCCAGCAAACTGGCCCTGTAATTAACTTGGTTTGTAAATAATTCTAGGCTATGATTTTCTGCCTGGTAAGTACGAAAATACTGGGGATACATTGCAACACTAAAATGTCAAGCTTCACTCACAGGTTTCCTATTCCATCCTGCTCACTCTATATATTTATATTACTTCTCACTAACATTACTTCTTACTATATACTTCTCACTTAACTGCAGCAGATAGATGTTGTCAAAACAAGAGTATCCTATAGTTGGAAAATTCCTCAACATTGTTTAGGACAAACTCAAATAAACAGACTGTCATCCCCACACAAGAATCAGCCCTCTGTGACATCCAAGAAGGAATCTCAGGAAGCTGCTTTAATTATGGTGCTAAACCATTTTCCAGGGCAAAGAACAATCACTCAATGCAGATAGAATTCAGCAGTACAGGGCACATGAAAAAGGCAGTAATAAAAAATCCACAGAAATAACTAGAATTGATTACTCCAGAGAAGGATGAGATTCAAGGAAATCAAGGAAGACAGCTTGAATGGTCTGGAGGAATTTGAAGTGTCAGTCCTGCTTAGTCTCAACAATCTTGAGACTTGTCCACAGGGGAGACAACACTATATGTAATGACAGGCTCTTGTCCTAAGGGTCCCTCTCAGTAAAATACTGCTTACAGCAGCAAGCCAGCAGCAGTGTCTTGTGTAACTAATATTGAAAGGGAAGAAAGCGCTCTGGGAGAGCTCTATCACAAAGATGCCAGCCCACACAATTTGCTGGGGACAGTGTCACCAGGCTCCAGCAACTGTTCGGAACAAGTAGTTTCTTTCATAAGATGACAGCAATGTACTGTATCTCTAACACAAAGCAGCACTGCAAGCATTTGTCTCTACAAGGAAACAAAACAGCTATGTTCAATTTATAACTATTAAACCCAACCATTTTTTTTAAACCAGTCAACATGACCTATTATCCAAAAGAAGAGCAGTACATTTTGGTCAATGTCAGTCTGACTGGGAATTTCATCCTGTAGGCACTTTCTGTCTGCTTCCCCCCTCCTCCTGCCCCAAGTGGTAATTATTCTGTTTCACAGCTTCACTTGAATGCACTACAGCCTGGTTAGCAGAAGTCCTTGATCCAGTTTTTTTGTCGTTTTCAGTCATAGTCTAAGCTATCAGAACCTTGTGATACTTATTTTAGAGTTTTTATTTTAAAATAAAGTCTGCTTAGGGTTTTTTGTGTCTTTGCACTTGATTTTAAAAAATCCAAGATGCTGCTTCTTGTATCTAACTGCAAATCCCAAGGTAACACAAGTAGCTAATTGAAACCAGAAAGTGCAGGAGGAATGTAATGGCACAGTGCTTAAAGCAATGCCTGTTACAGGAGTACAGCTGTCACACCAAATCTTGCCTATCCTTAACATTCTGTCAATGGGAGCAAACGAGAAGAAAAGGCTTCTCAGATCTGATAATTACTCAATCTTTTTAATGGAGATAATTTAATACTCAGCTGTTAGACTCACCTTTTGTATTTTTTTAAATACAATGGAATCTCCTTTTCCATTTTGCTGACCATGATTATATTAAGAACTGTATGAGTCACAAGTAAAAGAGCGGTATACAGCTCATACTAGACTTTTGCCTTTCCCCATCTTCAAATATGAACTTAGTATTTCCACACATTCATGCAGGAAAAGAAACAAAACATCCATTAACATAGCTAGAAATTGCCTTAGAATCCGTAAAATAAGTTCTTTAAAGCCACATGGGCCAAAACTTGAATTTGGTAATTTTGACTTTAATTAACAGCTATTGTAATTCTCAAGGCTTCAGCTATGGAAGTACATCTAATAACAAATTAGCTCAGCATTAAGTTTCAGAAAAAGTGCTCACATAACCAGAATGCTGTCATACTTTGTTAGCAGTATCCACTGCCAGACATTACTGGCATAGCAGTGGTTATTCAAACACCAGGGACTAGGCCAGAGGAAGTTCCAAATACCATTCCCTTCAGAGCCTCCCAAATTTGCCCTATGTTTGAACAGAAATGACCAGACAAGCCAGCAGATCCATACTAGGGAATATTTATTTCTGGAAGTGCCTTCTTGCTGTTTCTAAAGCTTACAATTGTGTGTCCTTTAGTGCCAAGGTGTATAAGTAGTAATTCCTGTATGCTTAAAGGAATGGTGAGGGCTTTTTCCCATCCTGACACCCAAGTTATAAAACAAGAAATTTTCATCTTCCAGACTCCATTTATGAATCCCATTTGACAGAGAACTAAGTATTTTCATCATCTCTGTCAGAAAATGTGGCTTTAATAACAGAAAGGAAAGAGCAGAATCACTTTGTATCTGTAGGATTTCACATCCAAAGCTTAGTTCCTTTGTGCCACAGGCTAGATTAAAATGCAAGTTTAGGGAAAACTGTAACTCATAATTTTAATTTTTACACAAAAACCTCTAACTGAATAGTAAGTATTGGCTACTATCTCTTCAGTAAACACAGCATTCTTCTATAACCATCTCTTTGATTTTGAGACCGGATTCCTGGTGCAGAACTGAAAGAAGTTAAAACACTCCAACAGGTTGCTGTACTGCAGCTTGTTTTGTCAATCTGTGAAAGCAAATACTGAACAGCAGAAATCACACATACCTCAGAACAAGGTCTCAGACTTCCTCCTAGTTAAACACACAAAAGAAAAAAAAGCAGGTAATGATAGTTACCAATTTCACTGCCACTACCACCATCTTGAATGCTCCACAAGATAATGCTACTCTCCGAGGCAACTGCAACCATCTTGTCCTTGTCTCCATGAGGTCCTCCAACCACCTTGGCATTGAGTGCCACCCGCTCAATGGTCCAGTCCAGATAAGGACTGGTGAACACCTGCTGCCAGCCAGATGACTCTTTGATTCTGGAAGGGCAAAGGGGAGAGAGAACAGGGAGCAGATGTCAGAGACAGCCCAGTCTAATCCTGAACCAGTGGATGATTCAGTCTTGCAGTCTAAGCCACAAACTTCACATTCTAGTTAAGAACTACAGTCTACAAGAGCAGCATTTTCCCCATTTTGAAGTCTGATATTGCATATTATTTCACTGCTTTGGAGCTACTAGAATCCTGTGCTGAGCGTTTTCTTAATATAAGCACATCTGATAGAAAAGATATAGGATGAAGCCAAAAGCTTGGGCTAACAAACACTAGACAATGAGGTTCAGCATAAGACTTTAGAAGAAAACTCTATTAATCTCCTTATATATCATGCAAGAAACACAATCATGCTTCAGCATAAAGCTCTGCTCTCCAGTCACATTTTCTGTTTATGGTATACTGTAAGAAGATAATACTGAATTGACTGTAAGCTTTATTTTTACAGAATAATTTCCCTATGCACTTTTAAAGCTTACATGGTGTCAGCACAATTTATCTTACTTAAATTCAGGCAATAATTCCAATGGAGCTAAAGCAGACTAGATCTCTGCAGTCAAATTATAGAAATGTTAAAATCAGAAGTCGAAAGATATGTGTACTTTTTAGCATTGTTGCCATTATTTCATTTCAGTGTTGTATCCTGCCTGGAGCTGAAGCACCTCAGACCACTGTGCTCCACCCAAACAACATGCAGAAGTTGTAGTGAAGACTGCAGTGGCAAGACTTTGAATGCAACCAACACATTCTTGCAAACTTTATGATCACATTTTAAAAACTTTTGTCATACTTCAAAATTTAAAAAAAAATATTATCTTTAAAATGCACTGTGCTTTGCTCTAGAAGAATGGAGGAGGGAAAAATCCACCACTGTATTCCTAGAGCTCTTTCAAGTTTTGGAAGAAAAAAAAAATACAAGACTGCTACCTTGAGTCTCTGTGAAGAAAAGCAGCACTTTAAACTGGCATGTTGACCTGCACTCTCTCTCACCAGCCTTTTAAGTCTGACATGTTCATCAAAAGCATCACTAATTACATAATTTCAATGGCAACAAATCTTGTAAAGTAGTTTACCAAGCAGGAAAGAGGCAGCAGTGAATGCAAGGTAGATGTGATTTAAGTTACAAAACTTAAGGAGCTGAGTTAGTACTCCAGAGAGTGAATCAGGCAGCAAAGTATGGCTTTAGCAGTAAGCAGAAAGAAGCTGTTTACATTACATTCTTCTCCCCTCTGTTTCTGAGCCACAGTGTGACAGCCATGTTAGATTGGTCTGGGCAACAGCTCTTATTAAAATGTTACTTTCCATCCAAAAGACAGACACCAATTCAATCAAGACTATGAGATGTGAACTAAAGACAGCTTCTGTAATGTGGGGGTATTGCTTATCTTCATCTGATCTTACAAAATAGCCAGACTGTTTTCAAGACATTGAAAACAATTTTTCAGCCATCCAAGTGAAGTAGCAAGTGTTTAACAGCTCTACTCAGGAAAAAAAACCCTGAAGACAAGATAGCAAAATTATGTAGCAAAAATTCATTAACTGTTTCAGCTTCTTGACAGTATAACTTCATGGACTGTTTTCAAACCAATAGCAGGAAAACTTTAAGTTGATTGTCCATTCAAAAGCCTGCTTTAAACCAGGCAATTGAAGCAGTTACATTGGAGTCACTTTGCAACATTTTCAACAGTATCAAGAACGGACATCGAAACAAAATCTGAGCTCCTATCAAGCAGTTTATTTTCACCAAAAAAAAGAGCAGCAACTCATATTCGTAGGACGAGACTGAATGCATTTATCTACTGCTATTTCAGAGGAAACATTCTGCTTTGCTCTTAGGCAATAATATTTTTTTTGTAGCTTCCTGTAAACTAACAAGCAACTCTATTCCTACCTGTAGCAAACAGCAAAATGGGCATAGGCAGCTACTATCCAGTTGTGGTGGCCAGCTACTATTAGGACTTTCCGTGGGTCCACAGGAAATCCTAGAAACAACAAAGTTGAAGTGAGGCAATTGACAAGTATTAGATAAGCAGAGACATCTATAACAGGGCAGAGCTCTCTGCTAGGATGTGCAACAGAAACTTTGATAATTAAGTTCCTCAAGGAACATTTTCAGCAACATTCTAGTCTACAGTATTGCTCCTCACAGTCTCTTGGTATGCTACAGGTTCTTGAAAAACACACCTTTTACCTCCTTTTACCCAGGACTGCCTGCTTCTAAACTTCTAGCAGCTCACTAAGAATCAGCAATTCATATCCTTCTTTTATATTACATAGATTTGGCTTTAATATAGTCCTAACAGTGCTACAATTTGCAGGATTACGACAGAAATATGACACTTTTAACAGCATCATTTTGCAAAGACAAAAGCTGGAAAAAGACAGAATTCAGGTCTATCTCACATTTTTTCTGTGAAGACAACCTTTACTCTAAAAACTTGATTCTTGCGGGGCAAGTGAGCCACCAAGTGCAAGAAAGAAATGGAAGAGCAGGAACTGGGCTCTGAACAAAGACCAAAGAACAGTGGCCTGTCTGGATTTTATTATGGTTTTAGTATGGTATAAGGCAATCATCAAAGTTCATGAAGAACTTTGATTTGCCTTTCCCTCAAGCCTCACACCTGGACTGTGCAGCAGTGAGCCTTCAATACTGTATAGGCAATCGTGTTTAACTAAGTATTCAGCAATTTTAACCAGGCAAACACAGAATAACAGATTTAAACCAGATACAGCCACACAGTTCTTATTTCCCAGAGACAAGCATCTTTGCAATTTGCTTTGGTTTTACAACTGACACTCCTCACCTAGTCTGACTGTACCTTCCCCAGTACCAGCAAGTGTAGGCTGGACACCACCTCCATGCATCTCACTCTCATTCTGACCTGTTCTGATGTCAGTCAGTGGCCCAGTAGTATTATTTATCTTACGGCTGGGAATGCCTATTAAAAAAAAAAGTTTTGTGTCACTCCTTAAACTTTAGCAATGTAACAGATAGTAGTTCACTTTAAAAATACAGGATTAACATTTACGCATTTTGATGAAAATTTAATTTATCTGCTACAAGAAACAGGCAATGCTCTAACACTCAAACAGAAAATGCTTTTGCACTCTATGTTGACATTCACCATTTAAGGAATTATATTCAGAAAACTTGTCAATAATTGGCAAGATATCCTTTAGACTTCAGGTTAATACAAAAACTGTGTTCATCTCTACAGAGAATTTAAAAAGTCTAACAGGCACTCATGTTGGTAAGGAAAGCTCATTTGTGGTTTGTCACCTAGGCAATAGGACACCCAAGGTAACTGTATGTTCAGAAAGAAGAAAGCATCATGCTGATGACATTAAATTGAAAGGCTCCTGAAGAGCCTCTGCTCTAGTCTACAACCAAACAGCCTGCTTAGTACTAACATGCCACATGCCCTGCCCAGTGTTCTAAACACGCTGTTTGTTACAGCACAGAGATGAAAGTCCTAGGTTTAAATCACAATGATGTTCAGTCCCACCATTTGTCCTTAGCTTTCCATAGGAAGCCTTTCTCAGAACAGTCCTACAGCCAGGATAAGCATCTCACGCTCCCACAAACCAAAGCAGCAAGTGACAGCAAGCAATATCAGCCCACAAATACAAGAATACCTGGAGGAGGTAGGTAGCCATGAAAAAGGACACTGCCACAAGATGAGCGTTCCAGTTCTTCACATAGTAGTAATCTTCTCACTAAGGAGGAAACCCAGATATGACCACAGCTTTCACTTCCTTGAAAGCATTACATTATCTCAAATAGTCTTCTGTTTTTAAAAACTTCTACTTTGAAAATCTTCAGGATTTTCCAGTAGACCAATTACTACAATAATAAATATAAGATGAGCTCACATTAAGAAAAAAAAGTTACCTAGAGGAGTGATTCCATAGAATTCAGCTTCATGCCTGAGAACATTAATACTCACTCCCCTACAGAAATAGAAAAAAACCCAAAAACCGACAAGAACAAAGTGAGTGAATATAAATGTTTGCATATAACTAGATATTACAAATCTAAATATCAAGCTACCTAACAGCTGATATAATTACCACAAAATGCCTTCAGCATGTTGATGTTTGAGATTTTAAAATGATCTTAATTTGACTCAATTTTCATTAAAATAAAGATACAGAAACAATAAAGAAATAAACTGCAAGAAGTGCTCTACATTACTAGGATCTACTAACAAAACAGAATGTCACCATTTCTGCCTCCACCATGACATACATATATTCTCAGCATGGCCCAACATCTGAGGGCGCTGAGCTATATGCCAGGCACCCAACTAGATCAGTAAGATGAAATATTTATCACTTTAACAAGTTTTCTAATGCTTCTGATTGAAATGAACTTCTTACCGTAAGTCTAACTCCTTTGTGCGAAGAAAATTTAAAATGGGTGCAAATGCTGCTGGATCTCGATCAATAAATATCTGCAAAGAAAAATTTCTGTACTTGAGTACTACTGTGGAGCAACCACCAACTAAAGTGCTATTTTATGCTGAATGTGGGAAAGAGGAGTTGAAGATGAAGAGAGAGCATAAACAAAACTCAAAGTTTTTGTGCCTCTTCTTTGTTCTCATTATTCTACTAATAATAGCCCACTAATTTAACATTCCTAAAGGACATATATACAAACACTTGCAAATAGAGGGTATTTAATAAATATATTCTTTAGGTTCTAGTTGCCACAAAGGATGCTTTCACTTTCTAGCATGTGTTCAATATGCAGTAACTGTAATAAGATCTCAAGAGAGGTTTTGACTTTTAAAAATTCAATTACCATGAAAACTACCTCCACACTTTAAACAAAGAATTTGTGTGCCTCACTATTGCTCAACAACATTACTGTAACTACAGTCTCCTATTTAAGAATGTCATACCCACAGACTCAAATGGCCATTTGGCTTCATATTTTTGCCAAAAAATAGTGCTACATTTCCATGTTGGATTACTCAACTACACATGCAATGCCTACCTAATGAAAATTACCCCTCCCTGAAATACAGCAATTAGCATTTGCTTACTTTGAGAAAAGTAGAGTTGCTGTTTCTGCATCACCTGTACAATGCATAATTAGCATATGTACATTGCTCAGTTTCACTTAACTTGAAACAAAGATGAGAACCAAGAAAGCCAGAGATGTCTCTCATTTTCATGAAAGTTTAGCCTGACTCAGGCAGTGTAATTCCATTAGCAACCACAGTGAAAAAGCTTTAGGAGAGAACCTAACCAAAAGCATAACATGGAATTAATGAGTTACAGCACATTCATTACTCACAGCACCAGTTTCATCCTTTAGTGTTGAAATTCTTCCGCTCAGCAAACTGCAAAACAGGAAATCTTCATTAGATGTCCCCCAGAAAAGTACTTACACAAACACAAGGTAGTAACACTCTGGGTCATTTAGCTCTCCTTGGTTACATTTTGGTAACACAGTTTATCAGGAAAAACAAAACAGCCACAATGCTGGAGGAGTGAAATACCTCTCCTGAACAAAGGAGAGGGGTATGCACACCTAAGGAAAGGCTCAGACCTGCATCATAAGGATGTTCAGATTCCCAAAGAAAATAGACACAGGACCTAGCCTGAAAGGATAAAAAAGTTTTCCCAGGCACTTAGAGGGCTGCATTGTTTGTTAAAATGTAGTTAAATTGGTAAAAGCTGCTGAAGCAAAAATGATGAGTAAATAACCAGTCTGTAAAGACTAACTGTACAAAAGTGGAATGAATTCATTTTTATACAATTTTACTTCAAAGTTTTTCTCCCATCAGATCAAAGTACAGTAATTTCACAATTATAAGCTGCACCTGATTATAAGCTGCACATCC
>VRYO01002297.1:8816944-8831249 GCA_009812075.1 Sialia sialis
TTTCTCCAGACCCATATAAAACACCATATCAAAATCTCATTTTACAGGTAAGATAGACACCAACAACCTTAATTTGATTCTGGATGACAATTATCTGAGATTTTTCCAGTATTAGATAACTTTCAGGACAATCTTCTTAGACAGCATGTTTTGTGTTGAGACACCACTGAATGGCACGTGACTTCCTCCTTGTGCCTTTCCTTGCATGCCTCAAAGAGGGTGACATTTCCCTGGCATTTCATTATCTGAACATTTCCGTAAAATAGGAACAGGAAATGCTGCATGTGTCAGCTGCCAGGCTTTTACTTGGAAAAATGTCTAGAAAATCAAAATTAAATGTAAGGAAGCAAAATTGCCAGCATGTAGGTCTTCTTTTGTGGGCTTAGGATTAACTGGGGTGATAGAGGTACAGCAGCTGCAGAACAAAATACAAATCTGCAGAACTAGTAATGGCAGTGATGTAAAAGGAGGATGTTCAATAATTCAACAGCTTCTATACCACAAGTTAAAACCCTCAAAACTTTGAGTTAACTCAGAGTACAGCAATAACTCAAGAAAACAAAACCCAAACCAAACCAAACATGTTAAAGGCACTGCTAATGCATAAAGCCAGTAAGATCACAAGTGGTAATGGAGTCTCAGTCAGTGGCATGTCCCTTTGCTGCAAAACTGGAGGTTATTTCCACAACTCTCCATCTAAAAAGTAACAGTTCCTCAGCAATAAGATGCCATGGCTACATTCAAGCAAGAAGATGCAATGCTTCTTGGGTAACAGCTTACTTCAAGTGAATCTGTCCCATTTCTTGAGATGGGGGAAAAGCATCAAGGACACTAATAATATTTACAATATAAATTCAGAACTGAGAACACAAATATTTTTAAATGACTATTAATTTGTGTTTGTTAAATGTGATGCCATATTACAAATACCTGGAAAAAAATGAGTCTGGAATCCACATCAGTGTTTGTCTTGATGTGCTGAACCTATGAAAACAAAGTTACAAGTTCAGAATCAACTGCAAAATTGGTAAGAAGCCTACTTTATCTAAAATTCCTTGATTTGTCCTACAAAGCTAATATCAAACAGGTTTGGGAAGTTTGAGATATTTAAAATATCTGCAACAAGCCAGAAGTTGCAGACTCTTAGCACAGATTGTCCTTAAGCATGAAGCAGTACTGTCTGGAGACCACAAAAGTTTCATTCTTTATATGTTTGTAACACACTGTCCCAAACATCTTGTATTGCCTGGTTCTCACACTTCAACATTACTGCTTGCAAAAAAAAAACAGGTCCACAAAACCCAAACACTGCTCCACACACAAAAAACCCAAACAGTAATATATATATATTTATCATCAGTTTGCTATATTTGTCAATAACTGCATGCATGCCACTCTGCTCCTCTTACTTAGGACGGAAGGGGTGCTATATTATGCACTGCAAAAGACTACAGTGAGCTTCAAGTTAATATTTTATAGGAACATTAATTAGTTGCCATCTTGCTAATTGGGCCCCTCTTGGGAAGGAGGGAGGGGCAATTATAATAACAGTTAAAAGAAAAAAACTTTATTTACTTTGAATCATATTGTGAAATAATACAAATTATAACATTATTTACGATGCCAGCATAATAAATAACTATGGATTATTTTATACTACTTCTGGTTTTGATTTATCATGAAGGATGACAACTGAACTGGCAGCTTGGACAATGAGCTCATGCTCTGCATCACTCTCTGGCTGTACATATCCTCTCACTAGTGCCATGACTAAGAAACCTCTGGTGACCTCTTCATTAATGGAAAACAAAAGGATATGCAAAAGTAAAATTCCATTACAACTTGTCATCTAGTGCAGGATTACAAAATATTTTTGGAATAAAAATACTTAGTCATAATTTATCTAACTTTCAGTGCTAGTATTTTTCAGTTTTGAAGGGAGAAAAAAATGTAAACAAACCCCATTACTTTATGTCCCCCTAAGAGGCAGAAACACAAAGGCTTTGTGGAGCTATATAAAACATAGATTTTACATCTGCTCACTGCAAACAACAATGGCAAATCTGTTCTACAGTGTCAGTGTTTTAAGCACAAGCATGCTCAAAGCCTTTTCTGAAAAAAAAATTTAAAAAACACTTCTCTAATATACTTCTAGGTAGTTTTGCTCAGCTTTTATCAGTAATACAGGTCAGTACCTCCGTCTACTTTAAGGGATGATTCATTTAACTATATTATAGTGTGCGAAAACAATGAATTACATGGATTTTGTCCAGAATTAATCCAGACATTACTTGTAACAATGAAGATTGATGCAGCATCACCATCCTCTTCTTTCCATTTTATCAGCATGTTCAGACAGCCCCAGGATTTCCTGTCTATAATTTAACACTATGGTACTAGTTTAGTAAGCAATAGCTCATACTAATATATACTTTAGAACTTTTAATACACAGACATTAATCTATGTAAACAACCAGAGTCCTCCTTTCCAGGATGCAGAAAGAAGCTTAGCCAGCAACATTTACATGCATAGGTGTATCTGCAGCTCCATGCAGCGGTCAAACAGGCATCATATAAGGAAAACTAGGCACGCCCAGTGCACTATCCTCAAAAGACCCTTAAGCACATGCCAGCTGGAAGTTGTTTTAAAGGAAATATAAGCAACTGAAAACAGATGTGCCAAGTGAAAGTTATAAAGCAACCATTTTCAAAGACTATTGTCCTTGTGGAGTTACACTGTAACCAGAGGGAGATACAGAGTCAAAATAATTCACCCAATTTGATACAGAAATTTCTGTGAATGTTAACTTGCAAGAGACGTCCGTTCACAGTGAAGGAATTGACAGAAGGTGTGACCAGGAAGTGACAGAGCCATCACACACAGAGAAGCCCTGTCTGTCCCACCGAGCAGTGGGGACCTCATGTCTGAGCATGGAAAAGCTGGGGTCTCTGTATGACATGCTCCAAAGTGGTGTCAGAAACAGGGGGAGTGCTCATTTCCTCTTCTCATACAATTCTACAAACAAAACTAAGAGTTCCAGGTTTCTAGTGAGAGTAATGTGAACTAATGAAGAGGAGGAAACGTGTACAGTCCCCTACTCTCACCTATTTGCTGTGCAGATCACCCACTCCACTATCAGCTAAGAGTCACCTGCCTTTGCAAACTGAAAAACATGGCCCAGGTGTAGTTTTTGAAGGACATGAGAACTCCAAGGGAAGCTGAGCTTCCAAAGACCAAAACTTCTCACACAGAAGTACTACAGTACAGAGTTTCTCTATTAAAGGGGTAATATTCACGCACACATTTCCTACTGCTTACATCCAAATGCTGACTAGAATCTAGACCTTCACGTAGAAATTAATTACATGCACTTGTTATTTTGCCTCATTCTTCCTACTTCTCCATGTAGGCAAGACTCTGAGTGTATGTATTTCTTCCCTGATTTGTGCCCTTTTCATAATTCTCTGTTCTCTGCAGAAGCAATTAATAAGGAAGATTATTTAAAATTTTAAAAATTAAGCAGCTCTGAGATTATGCAGGTAATAAAATCCTAAAAGATGAACTGGCCTGTAATTTCAGATACAGAGTTCACCGAAGAATTTATGCAGCGTAACATGAAATCTGGTCCAAGCCTACATCAAAGTTGAAAGCATCATTACAGGCGAGTTTTGCCTGTGCAAGTTACAAGCAATTTCTCTGGGTTGAACCAGGTTCTTAATGTCTTATTAAAACTGAGGAATTCTGCATCGATTTCTAGGGCGCTCTAGTTTAAGAAAGGCTGCAGCACTCAATTTAGTTATCATATCAAGTCCACACTCTGAGTAACGCAAGAAAATTCTTAAAATAGCAGTAGTAGTTCCTACTATTTATAGGTAGCTCCACGTTGTGCACATTACTCGGGAAAACACATTACTTCAGTTTCCACTAGCTACGGTAATCTGAATGATTTCACGCCCGAGCATTTTGACAGGAATGTTTGCACTGTTTAGCACGTAGATTCTGACCACAGCTGTCCCACAACTCTGCCCCTGCCTGCCAAAACGTCTGCATCTGCCAGCTTCCACACTTCCAGCGCACATTTGAAAACAATACAGTTCTTTATTCTCGTTGATGTCAGCGGTATCATACTAGCTATTTTAATATCGTACTCTCTGAGGCTGCTTGGCGGACTGTTGACTAAAAGGTTACGATGCGATGGCAAAACAAAGCTTCTATTGCTGAAGAAACAGGATCCCCAGGGTCTCTATGGTGTACGAGGAGCATCGCGGGCTGCCCACACGCCCCATGTCCTCCCCGGCTACCCCCGGGCCCTGCGGAGTGCCGTGCGAAGGCTCATCCCGGCCATCCCAGCGCGCAGAGCCCCGGGGGCAGCTCCAGGCGGGGCGGCCGAGCCCCCGCCACGGCCGGGCGGGCCCGGCAGGGCCATTGGGCGCTGCCCTTCGCTCGCCGCCCGCCGGAACGCGGCGGCCCCGGGCCCGCCAACTCACCTGGTGCCGCCCACGTTGAGCTGGATGATCTCCCCGCTGCCGGCGCCGGCCAAGCCGCTGCCGTTCCCCGCCATCTTCCCCGCCGCCTGCTCCAGCCGGCGCCCGCCGCCGCCTCCCGCCGGGACCTCGCAGTCAAGCGGAGCAGCGGCGGAGGCAGGCGAGGGCGGCGGGGAAGGAGGCGGCGGGGGATCTCCCAGCGGCGGCCGGGGCAGGGTCGGCGGCCGGCCGGGCTGCAGCCCCACGGGCTCCCGGCGCTCAGGCCCGGCCGGGGGCGGGACACGCCATGGCAGCGCCGGCGGAGCAGCGGGGCCAGCGCAGGCCGAAGGGCCGGGGAGCGCTGGCGGAATGCAACGCGGACGGTGCGGGAGGCGGAGCGGGGCCGGCTGAGGCGGGTGGAGCCGGCAGCGGCCCCGGGCAGCGAGAGCGACGCGCCCGGAAGGGGCCGGCGGAGCCGCCCGCCCCGGGAGCGGCGTCACGCCCGGGCAGAGCCTCCACGGCTCCGGCGTTGGTGTCTTGTGTGGGTTTGAAGGTGCGGGGAGCCGCCCCTGCCGCCATCAGGCGCCAGCAACCCCCGCCTAAAATAAAGAGATACCCTGGTGAAGGGTCTGGGAACGCAAGTCCTGTGAGGGAGCGGCGACTGTTCGGCCTGGAGAAAAGGAGACTCGGGTGACCTTATCCCTCTGTGCGAGTCCCTCAAAGGAGGGTGTGCCCAGGTGGGATCGGTCTCTTCTCCCAGGCAGTCGGTGACAGCAGAAGAGGACACAGTCAGGCCACACCGGGGGGTGAGGTTGGACCTTAGGATGAGTTCCATCACAGAAAGGGTGATCAGACCCTGGGACGGACTGGATGGTGGAGTCACCATCCCCGAACGTGTTTAAGGAAAGACTAGATGTAGCACTTCGTGCCGTGCTTTAGTTGACACGGTGGTGTTCGTCATAAGTTGGACTTGAGAGGTCTTTTCCAACCTAATTCTGTGAAAGCCATGGCCAGAGTGAAGGCTCACTTGGCCTTGCACCTCCCTACCCACAGGCACCCCAGGCTTAGGAGCTCAGGCCCCTGGTAAATGCCAATTCCGAATGAGAGAGGCAGAAAGTTCCACGAGAAGGCAGTGGGCCGCACTGTGGCGTTTAAAGCCTGGGTTGCAGCCCGTAGTCATTAATCAAATTCACCAATTAAAGGACAAAAATATTAGACATGACATGTCCAAGCCCGCAATGCAGACTTTTCAGGGAAAAAAATCTATCACAGCACCCCATAAAGAAAAATTGAGGTGGTAATAAATGATAGTGTGGTTAGTAAAGGAAGTCATAAAATCATGGTTTATATTTTTGAGGGTAGGCTTTATGATCCGTTCCTACACTCAAGCAAGGAAAAGAATAAGCAAACATGAGCCTAAATTTTAAGTGAAATTGCCTAGACATTGCAAACCCAGTGTGAGGATCCAGGCTCTGTTTAAACCTAATGTTTTGCTGTGGGACTGAATGGATTGACTTCAAGCATGCTCAAAAATTGTGTTTTGAAAATGCTGTGAGCCTAGGAGTAAACTGCTTGAAGTTACCTGGTGCTTCGTCCCTTGCACACCTTGGAAATTAAAGTTTTATTCCTTTACTCATACTGTAGAGCCAAATTGGCGAAATCTATGAAGATGCCCTTGCCAGACCATGAAGTTTTTTTGAGGAATGAATTCCCTATTGCAAGATCTTATCGCTATCACAGAGAAGCAAGCTGTGCTGGGTGTCTGGAGCTAAGTGTCTAACCAGCATAGTGTGTAAAAGTCAAATACTTTTGTAATGTGTGCAGAATATGTCAGTACAGCTGCTTCTGTGGTGTGTTTTGCCCTGCAGCCCAAGGGAAGAGGAAACTTAAAAAGCAGCTGAAAATTAAAAAGTGCCACCAAGCCCTAGGCCTTCATGTTTTCTGTATGCTTTGGAGTCTGATTGTAGCTTGTAGTTCTTCTTGAGCTCAAGAAGAGACATGATTTCAGATTTCTGCTGAGTTGTCTTCTCCTTTCATGGAAATTATAATAATAGGAAGTAATAAATATTACTGACTATGCTGTCAGGCACAGAACGTGATTGAACATCTTCTCTTATGTCTTGGTGGAGTGCTCTAGCCATTAAAATATTGGATCAAAGAGTGGGACAGGATATTTCTTTCCTTGTTGTTGAGAGGAAGGCTGATACTCCCTACTTCAAGCCCTCAGCTTGGTTCCTAAACCATGTTTGTCTCACAATATCTAAGTACCATGAAATTTAAGTTTTGCTTATTCTTAAATAAAACTTAACTATCACTGGCATTTGTCACTCAATTAATGAAATTCCATCCGGGAAGAAGAAATGAAAGAAAATCAGCTGTGCATTGATGCATTCTCTGACAGCTGCAGTCCTCAAACACTTCCACTAGATGCCTCTATTGTTATTAAACTTCCGAAATGTAATTCCTGTTTAGTCTAACCATTCAAGGCATTTTATCACGACCTTTTTTGCTTGATATTGCAGCTAAAGTACATGATTTGCAATCACTAAAAAAATCCCCAAGCCCATTTTAAAGCACATATCACATCAGCTTTATACCATATTAATATATAAAGCAATTTTATATTGCTAGTTTCTATGATATTCTAATTAATTCATAACCCTTCCCAGCAACCAAAGAAGGGTCACACATGCACCCATGTGCAAAAACTAGACATCTAAATAAAATAGATGTATTTCTGAGTAATGATTGTACATTTTAGAAAATAAGGAGGCCCATTCAATTGGTTATTGGCTCTGTGGTGGTGCACACTGAAATTCAATTTCTTTAATTGCAATAATTCAAGCTAAGAGTACAAGGAATGGTTTCTTACCCACCTTTTCCACTAGGGTATTAGTACAGTTTTCTTGTGGAACATCCTGGCTAAGGGTGGCTTATCTTGGCTAGGAAGCTAGTTACTCTGTTCAAAAGAAGGCAAATTCTGCTGTATAAATTGTATTAAGACACACATCCCAGTGGTACCCTTGCCCTTAAGCTCCTTAAAATGAAAGTCTAGGGAGGAATTGCTACTCTTTGGCAAATTTGCCAGGTACCTGTTTTGCTAAGTTATTAACTCAGAAGCAATGTGGCTCCCCAAGGAGACAAGGGAAGTTTGTTAGTAAATTCCTTCTCTGCCTCCTAAGTAGATTCAGAGGAGGAGATTTTCTCATGAAACCTGAGACCATTTTTACAGGGATCTTTTCTCTGTAGTTTCCTGTCAATCTTGATTGCTGGTTTTACACAATAACAATGCCAAATATAACCATTTCTACCATCTGCTCTGAAGGGAGGAGTTTTGGAACCTCCCTGGTAAGAAAATGTCTGGAAAATGATGCCATGAGTCACTAGGAACAATGGTTCATGCACGCTCAGTTTTTCCTCAGCTTGGCTTACAATCACTTTGCTTGAAGGGTCTAAATTTTGAAGGTAATTCACTTAGTAGCTGTCGTCCAGTAAAGAGTGCTAGAATAACTTTAAGTAGGCCACAGGGGAGAGAGGAAGCTCATGGGATTAGGTGGAGTGTGCATTTCTTCGTTCCCGAGCATATGGTTGTTGCTTGTAAATTAGGAAACAACCTTTCTTTTCAGCTTTCAGATGCAGTGCTGCTCAGTGGGTGGCTACCAAGGACGTTCCCTTTGCCCAGAGCAGCTCCACCCAACAGCTGAATAAAAGGGATGTTAACAGAAATGTCTTTTTCCTATCTTAAAATAGAATTAAAGGAAGGAGATGATCCAGAATCAGGTCAGAAGCAGCTTCCTAGAAGGGGAAGAAAGATTCATCAGTGTTCTGTAAAGAACTATGTATCCAAGTGTGCTGAATCCCTGGAAAATTATTAAAACCTTCATTTATGAGGAAAAAAAAATAAAGAAGAAAAAAAAATACTTAATATCTCTGTGTTCAGCAATTCTAGGGGAGATTTTTACTTTGGTCCTGAACAGCATTTGTTCTCAGTTACCAAATGTGGGATGTCCACTACTCTTGCTAAGAGCACTACTGAGTTCTGCTTCCCATCTGACTGCCAGGCCCACATGCCACTGAAGAGCTTTTCTGTCAGAATTTCTGCATTTGGGATGTTCCCCTGCTAAATTAAATAAAAAAAAAAAAAAAATCCAGGTCTACCATCTTTTTGAAAAGTTCCTCTTCTTTATAGTAGTTTACACAAATTTATTATGCAAGTAAGTGTTAAATTAATCACAACCTAATAATTTTCAGTATATTCTGGTGGGGCTGTGTGAGCTGAGACAGCTTAAGTACAGTAAATTCACAATTTACTGGAACATGCAGTGTCCACAGCGTGGGGCTGTTTGCTAGTACATGTCTGTTGGGAAAGCCCAGGCTTTTTTGCTTCCAGAGCAGTGGAAGAACACCACTGCTGCAGACTCTGGTTTGATTTGAAAACCCCTTGAAGTTTCTGTGTAATGGATGTATTTGTGTTCATAATTTAAGTGATTCAGCTAAAGTTTTCTACATTTCTGTATGGAGTCAGATTCTGTTTATGATCTGGATGTATTTAATAATCAAATATCTGCCCCAAGACTGCAATCTACCCTACACAAACAGGGCTAGATTGTAGTGAAGGAGCAAGCTTCATTTATGTTGGACTGTTGTGCATTAGGCATCTGTGTTCTTCTTTCTGAGTTTATTTGTAAGAGCCACAGAGGGGTTTATATATGAGACTTTCTGAAGAGCAAAGCACAAATATTGGCTATAAATATATCAGATATGCCTGTGAAATACTTTGATATTGTTATGTTCTTTCTGTCATTTTTCAGCCCATCAAGGTCGATTATGCTGAAGCATTTTAACACTTGTTTTGTGGTTCCTTGTTTCAGTTGTAACAATTGAAGTGTTAGAAACAGACACTTCATATTCTGTATGTGAAGCTGATACTGGAACACCAAAAAGCTTTTTGACTTCTGTGAGCTAAAAGAACAACTGTCATTTGTTCTAACCTACCAGCAAAATAACTCTATGTAACATCTTCTCCTCAGTTTGACTCTTACCCTGTGTTTGTAATAGATCTGGGTGTCTTTCTGAAAGGCTGATGGGCCTTTAGCCATTGGAATCCAATCCCCTGCATCAGCAGGTGATCTGTCTAGCATTTAATTGCCTCTCCATGTGAAATTCATGCCATCTCTGCAATACACTCTTGTCCACATTCATTTTACAGCCCTCAGTTGCCTTCTAAAGAAGAAATGTTGAAGTGGGAATTCAGCTGTGTATTTGTAGGCTGATCTACTCGCTGCTATTTAAAAACCAGTCTGATACCATACAACAGCACAAGGGGGCACGAGTTTTCAAAACATTTTCTTGTTGATTGGTTTTCATTGCTGGCTTTGCCTGAAGAGATAGCTGCTAATTCCTAGAAGTCCTTCCAGCTTGTTCCTCTGTGTACTCATCGAGTTGATTGTTACTTAAATCCAGATATCCAGAAAGCTCACCTGTGAGCAAGGTGCCCTGAACTTACCTTGCCTCATTTACTGCAAAGGGTTGAAAACCATGCTGTTTCTGTTTTTACTCACTGATTTTTTGAACTTACATATATCTGTGTGAAAATCTTGATGAAGTTTTTGGAGGTTCAAAATATAAATATAAACATCAATACCAATCTATTTTTCATCACTGGTAATATTTTAAGCAGTAACACCTATAATGTCAGCACCTTGCCTAAGTGGCTGCCAAACACCACTTAGCAAAACATATGTGAGTGTATGTATATATACATATATATATATATATATATATATATATATATACTTCATGCTCATTTCTAGATGGGTAAGAAAAAGTAATGTTAGCAAATATTTTATTTACCGTAATTTTAATAGCTAAGTTAGTGTCTGAAATTTTTGTCTCTGGAGTGGAAGACTGCTCATGTCTTTTCTGTCCAAAACTGCTGGAGGAGAAGGATCGTTTGTACTCCCTGTACATCTCTTCATGAAAGCTTTTTAATTTTGTTGGCTGCCACCTGCATATTCTGCTTTCCCTTGAGTGAGTGAACATATTTAACTTCATTTCCTTTTTCAAAGGTGTGTTCTGTGACAGGTTCTTTGATTTACATCACTCTAGCAGAATAAACCTCTGGAAAAAAAAGCAAATTAAGCTGTGCTTATGGCTGTTGAAGAGTTTGAGTAGTAATTTAAGCAGAGCAATGGAACTGGAATGCACCAGTGAGCTCACACAGCACTGCCATCCTTGCTGTTGATGCATGGGCTGCATGAGCAGACAGGGAGGTGGATTGACAATTGGCTGAACAGCCAAGTCCAGGGGGCGGTGATCAGTGGCATGAAGTCTAATTGAAGACCAATTCAAAAGACATTTGGATATGTCCCAGGGCAACCAGCCATAGCTGGTCCTGAACAGGAGGGCTGCAGATGATCTCCAGAGGTCCCTTCCAACCTCAACCACTGTGTGATTATTCTCTGAATATGGCCATGTATTTTAAGAATGGCTTTGGCTCTTCAAACCACAGAGAAGTGTGGTTTCAGAGCTTCCTTTGGTGGCTAATGGACTTCCTTACCATTCTTTGTGACAATCCGTCTTCCCAACACACATTTTAAAACCCTTTATCTTAATAATGAGATTTAGGTAATGTTGAAACTTGTAAAACCTTCCATACAATTAAAAAGAGGATGTAGCTTTTCCTGTAGCAGCCAGTACAGGTACAACAACTGTAATTTCACCTTACCTGATTCTGTTCTTTGCAGGATGTTCTTTCTAGTTGCTTATCATATTGCCAGTCTTCAAGCATTTAGGCTGAAATTTTCCAGGTTTTGTTTCTTCCATGGTCTCTGTTTGGAAACTGAGAACTCTGAAAACTGTTCTGGATATCTAAAATAGGAAGGCAAGATCTCATTTTAGAGACGCTAACAATCCTTGGGTTCACTTGAAATATTTAAATATTACTTCAAATTTGGCAAGATAATCTCCTTTTAATATAGGGGGATATAATCTAGTGAACAGCCACTGAAATTTGACCAAGCTATTAGTATCTTAAAACCTAAATCCTGGCTGTTCAAAACCAACCTAAACTTTTAAAGCATACTCTGAGAAACATCAATTGGGAAGACTTGTCAGATTTACAAATGTCCTTAGTACATTATTATTGGACCAATATGTATTTCAGTGCATATTGAACAAGATTCCATTTATGAAGCAGCTGTTCCTTTCTTCCTCCTGAAATAAAGTATAATTAAGGGTCTTCCAGGGAAGAGCTGGGAAGCAGTGATTAGGCCTGTTCATGCAGGTAGAGAGAACCTCAGCTGCTTCTTCGAAACCAGTCTAGGTGGTCCATGAGAAATAGAAACACCCAGAGTAAAAAGAGAGGGAGAGCCAAACTTTTGCAGGTCATCTGGAAGACTCTTAACAATTTTACCTTTCCTTTATTTGTTCTCCCTGTTCTCATCTTCACTGATGAAGATTTCCAACAGTGGGGCTCTTTTGTTGCGTGATGAGATTTTCTTTGTCTCTCATATCTCAGAGTTGCATGGCAGAAACCTCTGTTATTTTGACATGGTTCATTAGCACCATGTCAAACAAGAATGCTTTAAACTACAAAATCTACTTCTAATACATAAAGTAAATATAAATCCACTTCAATTTACAAAGTAAAAGGCAAAACTGCATTATTTTCACATCTTGCCCGAACAATTTTTCTTACCACAGAAGCAATTAATATTGCATCATCTTTCTTTTCATATTTCAGTCACAGTGCTTGACTCAGGTAAGGTAGTTTTCAGTTTTCTGTGTTACCATTACATACATACATCAAGTAGTATTCACGGAAAAAAAATCTGATTTTGAATAAAACTTCTGAAATCTCTTGAGAAGCTAGAAATGAATAATAAAGAAACCATTCACTACTTCTTGAAATGGACTCATTACAATGAAGATTGCCAATATCTTTTTCCTTTCATGTTTCTGAAAAAAAATAAATCCCTAGAAATGCTGCAAAGAAAAAAAGTCTCCCATAGTGTATTTCAACTTTGCACAGTAGAACTAAGACTTCTGTTCAAAAATCTATTAAAACATTATCTTAGGTAATATTACTAGAGGGACAAAAAATATTAACTATGGAAAGTTTTTCATTACAGAGAAATCTCCAGCCATGGCTCAGACAGAGACCATTACTGTCATTTCATATTTATATCAATTAGTGTTCTATCCTTACCTTGCATACAGCTTTTCATCTTGTCATCAGATATTGAAATAGAAATGTGAAAGATTTCCTTGGGGCTATGGTTTAAGGAGGCAGAGAAAGTAATTTAGAGAAGATGTTTGAGGGAATAAGTTGTGAAAGAATAATGGAAGCCACATTTTGGAGAATGTATAACAGTTAATATTGAAAGCTTCTTGGTTTGAGTCAGTATTAAAGCAAATTAACTGAGGGGATCTTTCAAACTTTGGTGATAGAAATAAGAATATGAAGACACAAATTAGCAAATAGAAGAAAAGATGACTGTTCTCATTTGCAGTCTGTGACCCAAGTAAACAGAACAATATGCATCTGAAATATAACAAAGACTAAAAAAAAAAAATTTTATATTTTGTCTTATATATCCTGCTTTTAAACAAAATTAGCATAATGAAAATACCCATAGTTACACTACATGTTTATTATAAGCAAAACATCACCTCATCATGGTAAGAAACAGATAATTCTCTTGTTCAATAAATATAGGATTTCTGAATTGTTCTATGATAGATTTATTTTTGGACATTGGAAATCATTGAACTGGCTTAAAAGGGACTCACTTTCAACAGGTGGGAACCTTGTTGTTTCTAAAGTTGCCTTGAAAGTATCCCCATCTGAAAATCCAAATATTTAGTTATGCAAATTGGTATGTTATTTTCAAAATCATGACCATAAATTCTGATATCCTTTATCAGTCCCTTGAGTCAGAGTTACTAAAATTCCATCTATGGATTTTTCACCCCCAGGTTGGCAGAGAAATGCTATATAATTACAGGTTATAAGCTGGTTGATGGTGACTTCATGAGTCACACAAAAGGATAATGAAACATTTCTTTTATAAAATGTATTTAATGAGTAATGTTTCTACTTATTCCTTTCTCATTTAAATTGATACTTTAGCTTTATATCTCTGATTTCCTACATTTCCAGAAAAATGGCTCACATACTACAATATACATACCAGTTTATGAATCATGGGCTTTCCTGATTTTTGTTAAATTGTCAGTTTAGTAGCAGAAGATACAATATCAGATAAAATGCCAGCAGCAGCTCACTGGGAGTGAAATAGCAGCACTCCAAACTTCTTCATAGAACTGTGTCCCTCAATGCCATTCAGCAGTCTATTCCCATTTAAATGAAATTCACTCCTGATATGGAAAAGACTTAATTTTAAAATGCTTCAATGTAATAATATATAAATAAATAATACATAAACTATACATCTTCAGCTAATTGTATCTGCATTTGTGCTTTTTTTTTTTTTTCATTCTTAATTCATACGATTATAAAATGTACTTTTGTTTTCAAATATCTGGGGATGATTTTTCTGGTTTGTAGATCTTCAAACTGAATAATTAAGCACTTAATATATTACCGTGCTTCTAATCTCAGAAACATTGTATTTTCAACAACAACAAAAAAAGTTTGTTGCATTTCTCCAGGCTTGCTCCTCTGTTTTTCTCCATTTACTCCATGCTAGCCAATTAACCAGACCGCCTCTTTTTCTCCTGCCACCCATCCAGCCTAGGGTCCCCTCTCAGAAAGCATCAGCAGCTACTCCAAACCTCTTCCTGGCAGATGCCATGCACAAACATCCAAGTTACTGTT
>VRYO01002297.1:8832249-8877505 GCA_009812075.1 Sialia sialis
TGAAATTACTGTAATACTAATATTTTTCTTTATTGAATATACAGAAAAAAAGGTAAAGGCTACCTAACAATATTAAAATACTGCAAACTTGCTGAATACTGATGTTGCTTAAACCAAAGCTTTTGAATTTATAGTTGAAGTTTTTCATACCATGACCAATACATTGCTATTTAAGAGCTACTCTGTTCACAGTAAAAAGGATATATACATAAAAGCAAAAAGGCTGATCAACTTAAACCAGTCAAAAGATAAACCCATTTTAATGGACTGGCTGTAACATGAAAGTAGGCAGCATTTATGATCCATCTAAATGGATATGGAGAGAATGATTAAGTACTCATCTGAGAGCCATATGGCATTGAGGTGGGTTTTCTTTTTAGTCCCTATGAAAAAAATCAAATCTAATCTAATGGAAAGTAAAAGCTCTACATGCTTTGAGTGCACTTTTTGGAAATCTGGAAAACAAAATTGTTTAAGTCAAGAGGGTGATAAAAGAGGATATGGGGAGTTGAGTGCACTTTTCTTCAGTCTCATTAGTTATATTGAGAACAGCCAAACACTGAATGACAGTTTTACTTAAATTCTGTGATTATCAGGGCCTTTGGCTATTTGGCTATAGCATTAACTGTAACAGTTTTGATGTACCTCACTCTAAATAATAAAATATTAATACTGTTCTTTCCTTTTTTAAAAAAGGAGAAAATGTCCTCATTAAGGCATTGTATAAGACTGTAAACAAAATTATTGCTGGTTGGGTTTCCAAGAAAACTGCATACATTCTATTTAAATTGTTTTTTCTATCTATTTTTCAGGCATTTACCCTATTACTCCTTCATAAAATAAAGCTAACAAATTATAAAGCTGTTTTCAAAGTTTAGAAAGGGCTATTTTGCTACTGTTTACTTGACATTTCATATCATTGTCCCTTAAATAACTAATTAAAGGTGCTTGAGAATTGGTATTTTAATATCCTGAGACCATGAAGACATATTCTTTATAGGAGTATCAGAAGGGAAAGGTAGCTTCTCATTCTTTTAGTCTATGTATAGATGAATATTGCCAGATTTGTAACATTGCTCCTTATCTAAGTCTTCATCAGGTGCCTGTAATGATTCATGTAAACATATTGCAGATAGCAAGAGATATTGCAGAGTTATGTATGCAAATAGGAAAAAAAGCCCCACAGCTAAACCCCAGAGACTGATAAGAATACAGTACATGTAAAATTCAGGGAGTTTCCTTATTGTTAGGTAGTACTTGGCCTATAATCTTAACTGATCTTTTAAGGTATGTGTAATCCTAAAGCAATGATCATACTTGCTTCTCTCTTCAATGCCCTTCAAATGCAAATCCGCAGAGATGTCAATTTACAGATAACCAAGGGCACCTTTGATTTACAAACATTTCTTCAAAGTTCCCCAGAAAGCGAGATCCTTTCCTGATCACAGTCCTTAGTAAATGAGAAAGCGTTTTAAAATAAGTGATACTCAGCTATGCTTGTCCTGGAGATTAGGGCAAACCATAGAAGTAGACAATTCTAATTCTGTTTCTTCCTTCTCTCGCTCTTGTAGTGAAAATCAGTTGTGAGTCTTTATAAAATGTTAGGACAGTCTCAGGGAAGCCTCCCTTTCAGCCAACAAGCATGTGAAATGCCCCCCATGAGGAGTAGGAGTAGAGAAACAAATCTCCTCTTAGAGTTTTTTAACCACTGAAAAAAAAATTATTGGCTTTGACTTCCAAATATTGCCAACGTTTATATTATGATAATAGCAATGATTAGTACTTTGGGCCATCAGTCTCAAATTGTAGGAAAAGAAAGCAGTTTAAGGTATTCCCCTAAAAAACAGGAAAGAAGCTCTGCATTCTATTCCTCTGTTTTAGAATATTAATAAGTTTGGAATGTTCAAAGAGCTGTTTCCCCAGAAAGTGTTCTTTAAAAGCAGAAACATAAAAGATGATGTTTGTTTTAAAAAAAAAAAAATTCATCTTGTAGGATTGAGCTCTCCAGGACCAGATTAAAGTATCTATTCATAGGGAAAACTTCCCCCAGTATGATCTAGCCAGTATGGACTGTGGTTTACCTTTTAAAGGTTCAAAAAATGCCGCTGTAAACCAGGCAAGGGGTTGGTCACAGTATTTGATTTCTGTTAGAGCAGCTCTTCATGTTCAATGTAAATAGAAAGCAAAATATGGACAAAAATGCAGTGGTATTTATATATGGAATCATAGATAGTCATATTTAAAGCATTTTATAAAAATAACCTTGTGTTTCAGAAGTGTTGGTCCCCATTCCCTAGCTTTGCTTCAAGTAAACTAGAACTTCAAACTTTGAATTTCATGCAACTTTGGATAAAATATCTGAATCTTTTACCTCTGAGTCACCTGAATATTACCATTACTGAAAGTGATGCTGAACACATACCCCTGAGAGTACCCTCTTGGGTTTTAAAACGTTGGACTAAGAGATGCTTTTACTTGTCCAACAATTGATTGAGTTTTCAGATCTCTTCTGGGGTTTTTAAATGAGTTAAAAGCATGGCTCTTTCCTACTTTTCTTTGCTTTTAGAAGTATTACTGTCTATGTTCCATAATGTTGATCCTAAGCAGGATGAACAATAACACAGAAAACATTAATAATACCATAATCGAGCTTTATGAGAACATATATTTAGCAATGGGGCAACCTCAAGAGAAACAGAGACGTATTCTGAAACACTGAGAAGGAAATGGTAATCTATAATGATCTTACACATCAGAGTTCTATTTGGATTTACTAACCAACCACCTAGAAGCAAGATCTCCTTTATTCTCAGTGGTCACAGCTCCATCAACATTTATATTAATAGCCTTGAGAAAAGGCCCTGAAGCAAAAGCATTTTTGATTTAGACTGGTTCTCTTTGGAAGCACAATTGATTTTATTCCTCCAAATAGGCACCTGCCCGGAGTTCTTATGGCAAAATAATTAATTCAAAACTTCTTTTATGTAGCATAAAATTCAATAGAAAGCTTCTTTGTTTGCTAAATTTCAGGGGCCTGCAGGAAAATCCACTTGAACAAAAATATCCTTTTTTTTTTCCTTTCATAGCTGTAAGACAAAATGTTGCTAATTTTAAACTCAGTAATAGTTTGGGGCATTTTTTCTTTTCAGATGAGCACACAAACTTCTGGAGAAAATAATTATGAAAGCAAAACGTTATTGACTCTGGAAACAATTTTATGAAGAAATAAATTTTTTTCAAGTCCTGTCTGCTGATCATCAGCATTATAAAAGATGCTAAGAAAGGCAGAATAGACATAGACCTCTTGAAACAAAATGGTATACAATAGCTTTGCTGCCAGGTTGTTAGTGACGTTAGTTTAGCTTCTGCGCTATTGTTCTCAGCGTTAGACATGTATTTGTGCAAATTTAGATAATTATTCTTTGGTTGCAGGAACTTGGAACTTGTGGAAACTTTCTTAATTGTCTGTTCAACTTTGGAGTATTTAATAAAATTTGCCTATAGCAAAGAAATTAATTACATAAGTGCTGTAACAGTTAAATATTGACTTTGGGTGAATCATTTCAAAAGCAATATTGTGGTCCCAGGCAACTGGAGCCTAAGGTCTAACGTTTATATCCTTGGCTTATGGAAATAATTTTAGCAAACTTTTGCTAAGTACTCTCCTTAGAAAGAGGGAACAGGAGACACCATCTGTTCTAATCAAGCACAGGTAATTCATATACTATCTTCCCACATATTTGAATAACCATTAAAAAAAAATACCCCTTTTGAAAGCACCAATCACACATCTACTCACATCTAACTAGAGTGTACATAACTTACAATAAATCAGAAAAAGTAGAATCAAATGTCAAATCCACCACAGCAGAAATTAGTGATACATCTGTAAGATGATTCTTGTTACTTCAGGGATGCCTGTACTCACAGTGTTTTGGCCCAGTCTTGATACCTGAAAATGCAGAGTCAAGTAAGATCAGAAAAAAAAAAAACCCAACCAAAAAACCAACCAAAATCACAACAAACAAACAAAAACAAAGAAAAAAAAAAACAACAAAAAATACCCTAATTCTTAAACATTTGAGGTCTTTTTTAGTTAAAAAATATATTTATTTCTAATGTACACTTAGGATAACTTCTTCACTTTTCAGTATTTCTAACTTTCACAGGGACCTTAGTGTAGTATTATAATACACTTATATTGTTAATTAAAATTGCAGAACAAAATGCAAAGCAGACCCCAAAATATAATACAGCTTCAGAGCTGTTGGTGTTGAAGTAATCAAGATTATACCTGTCAGTACTGCAGCTTAAACTAAGTGGAGAGTTAAGAACAAAAATGTGAAAAGAAAGAGGGAAGCACACCAGCATGGTATAGAAGGTGGTGAGAGAATAGACATTCTCTTATCCAAAGGAATTAATTGCATTGGTCATTAAAATATTGAAATAGTATCAATTTTTCATATTTATAAAATTTCCAAGGTACATATACAAGTGTATTTAAAAGAAAAATATGTGAGATAATTTTATAAGCCAGAAATATGGTTTTCTCAATCCCTTTTACAACACAAGCTTGAAAAGAGCAAGATGACGGTGACATTTGAATGCACTATGCATTGTCTTTTACTGTGTAAGATTTATTAAAATGTTAAGTATGTAAAAGACTAAAAATCTCCAATGACCAATAGAAAGAACACCAGTGACTATAAGAAGAATTCCTTGTAATCTACTTCTCACTTCAGAGCCGTTGTCAGAAAAGAGCTGACAAGTGAAAATTCTGCATGGTGTCTGCATTGGTGTCTGTAAATCCAAGCCAAGAGGCACCAGTTCAAATTTTTCTTAAATAGCAAAAATCCTTCACCAGAAACGCCAACTACCCATGCTCCAGTCCAGAATTTTCTGTTAAACAGTCTAAGGAAGCATTTTGTTAAACACTGAGCAATAAAAGTTTGTACTTGTTTCAGTTTCTAAATTTGAGATCATAACCAAGGTGTAGTAAAACACATTGATCACCACGACAAACTCACAGTAAGGAAAAGTGGGAGGTTTTTTAATTGCTGTTAAACTATGAAAACATGCTTGAATCCACTGTAGCTTTAATAACTTAGACTCAGACCTTTCTGATACACAATGCTGTTCTTCCTCACACTGAATGTTCACTATTAATGATGTCTGTCACATAAAATGTAAGTTTTGTAGATCAGTATAGATAGATATTGATGATTCATCTGTTGGGAAAGCAAGGATGTAACAATGAGTAGTTTTATTGAGTACATCATACTCAAATACATTACAAATCATAAGACTAAAACAGATTCCTGTTCTGTGACAGGATCAGGTATCATTGCCAGTACAGCTACTACCCTGCCTGCATACTTTGCACTGAATGGTTACTTTGAAGTAAATATATTATTTTCAGTAGCTGGTATATCAATAGCTAGAAAACACACTGCTGCAAATGTCATGCCAGCTGTGAGGCAAATATTGGCAGGTGCAGGAGGGCAGCCAATGCCATGAGCTCCATGATGATAAAAGTGCTAAAAAGGTGCAATTCCCCTACATCCATGTTGTTCAGCAGGTATATTTACTCTCATGGTCAATCTTGTCCAGACATTCTGGATCCTCTAATCAGTGGTGGAAGTTTGTGAAAAACTTTTTTATATGTGTATAAATAGAGAATGTCTTGAAAATCCTTACTGGGGTGAATAGCTCTTATTTTTGTGGGAGACCATGAAAATCCATTCCTGTGCTGATTGTGTAGATTGAATTAGTATGTGGCATACAGAGAAGTGCTGTTTGACTTTATTTCCTAGTTTTACAATGCTGGAGGAGAACTGCAAAGTTACAGTACAAAAACCTGCTGGTTATAAACTCCTGACTACAGCTCGTGGAGGAAGACAAGGAACATTGTGACAAAGCACAAAACTTAACTGAGGAAAATAAAGCAAAACAGTAAAGCACAAAAGGGTATTAAAACTAAATTAATATAAACACCTCACCCTGAGGTCTTATTTTGTCAGCGAACTATGGATCACAGTAATGCACACTAAAACATGTCATCTATGTTTTATTATTTTGTTTTCCATCCCTTCACGTAATTTAAAACATATATCACAACAGCATTATAATACAGCCATCTATCGAAAAAATAACTTAAAAACGTTCTGGCTTCTACCATCTCTTTCTGAAGAGAGCTGATTGTGGAAAGAGGAGAGAAACTTATAACACGCATTTCTTCTTCCAAGGAGCAGCGGAAGCAGGGCTGCTCCACGATGGGGGTGAGGTGGGAGCTGAGGGTGACCCTGGAAGGACAGTGTCCTCACCCAGCACAGCACATCCCCCAGGGGCTCAGCTGCACAAACACAGCCATGTGCTGCACACAGGACCATTGGTCCAGGCATGTCTGGGGGTGAGTCAAGAACAGGGATCATTCAGGGACCCCGGGGACCCTAGGATTCTGCCAGCCTGAGGCAGCAGGGGACAGGGTGAGAAGTAAGTATTGCAATCACCTTAACCAAGAGACAGATCAGCAGCTCAGGGCTGGACTCAGCTGGAGGTGCTGGAGCCCATGGGCTCCAGGATTTAGGGGTCCCTAACAATAAATGCCCTCAGTGATCAGAATGAGCATCAACCAAAGATGCAGCCATGAGTGTCATGATGGAGAGGGCCTGCAACTTCAGACTCTTGGTGAGCAAAATGGCTTTTATTGAAGTATTGCTCTAGATTAAATGTGTTCCCAGTGTGATCTGTGTGGCAAATCCATGTGGGACACTCTAGGTTGGCTGACCTGTTGTGGGTGGCAGATGAACTCTCTGGCAAGAGCCCTTGTGCTGAACATGAAGAGTGAGAGCACCAGAACTTGCAGACTGAGAGCACCAGTCCTGTGGTGGAGGTCTTGGAGATTTGTTCTAGGAATGGAAAAAGCCATCTTCACTGGGACAAAGAAGGTGTAACAGTACTGTTGAAAAACAGTGTAGAGAAGTCTGCTGCCTTTTTTGTTCAAAATCTGTGCCTTCAGTGATATGGATTTTGCAGCACAGGCATTTCCAAAGTGCAAAATCAACTCTCAGTTTGCTCTTGTGCAGACCTCTTAAAGGTACATTCCTTCCTTGATTATGTTGACTTTGGAGGTATTAATCTCAATTTATGTAAATATGAAGACAGATAAGATTTAGATCCTTTAATTTAATTTTCAGTTATCTTGAGATTATGATCCCTGTTTCAATCTAAGTAAGCCCAGAATTGCACAAGCACATGTAATTAAATATGCAGAGCAGAGTGAAAGCTTCTTTGGCAGAGTGATAACTAACACAGCATTTGAACATTTTGTAAGATCTAGTGGTACTCCAATTCCCATTAATATAGTGACCATAACATTAACAGTGAACCAATCACTGATGTCTATTTCCACTTCTGTGAAGCTGACAAATAGAACAAATTTGCCTTTTCCAAGTGCCATCATTTTGCTACTAAACATAAGGACCAAAAATTTTCTTAGGAACATGAACCTAGTTTAGTTTTGTCCAATACTATTTGTAGGTAAACACCATGGTTATTTGACTAATGCATATATGTGTACAACAGTTTAAATGCATAATTGCTGCATTATAAAACCACAGTGATGTTGTTTGTCTTACATAAAAATTTCTGGCTTGCTTATGACCTGAAAATGCCTTGGCTTTATCCTTTAGACAAGGTGAAGTATAAATTGTACCTCTTGTGCTGTCATTTCACATCACAGGGTTTTCTCTTCCATTATCACTTTTGTTGTAGCTCTTCACCCACTTTTTTGAAGATATTATGAGCAGTATGGTGGGAGGAATGTTACATAAATGATTCAGGTGACACTTTGTACTAACTAGATGTCACGTTTTTTCAAAGTTGCCTTTTGGTAGAAGATTCTCAGAGAAATGCTGATCTCTTAAACTATCAGGTTTATCCTACTGTAAAAAAGAAGAGAGGTTTTAAAAAAATTATGAAAAGCTTCAGCTTTATCCTGAAAGCTGTATCAGTCTTGATGACTGGTGTATAGGATTTACTGAATGTGGTTGAATCTGATTGCTAATGAATGGTCTTTTGATTCATCAAAGAAATCTTGGTTTTTACTTGTGACATCAATGAAAAACAATAATTAAAAGCTAAATACAAAATTAGCATGTAGATGAAACTGCCTTTTTTTTTTTAAGACATGGCCTATTCAAAACAGACTTGCTGCCACAGCACAGCTATGACAAGAAGTTGGGAATTTCAAGGCAATGCTTTTCAATGTCTTCTGTAAATATGCAAAGGACTCAGACTAAATCCTCCAATATCCCTGTCAACTTTCTTCCTTACAAATCAATGAGAATGAGGTGATCAAATACCTTGCATTTAAAGTACAATCTTTGGGAAAACAAGTGTAAAAGCAAATAAAAATTAATGCAAATTACAGCAAAAGAGAATGACACTTGAAACACAACTATTTAAATGAGAGTCAAGATTCTACTTAGATACAACATCACATAAAGCTAAATATATTTTTAAGCACTCGTGTCTGTGAATTCTGGTAGGAAGTAATGAGATTATGAAATGAAACAATAATGCTGCAGTAATAAATAACTTAGCCTGTATTGAATACCCAGCCAAGTCTTGATTATCCCACACAGATTGCTGAGTTGCTCTTTGGTTCATTCCAGCTTGAGTTTATGGGCAAGATTTGTGTCATCCAATTTTCTTAGACCTATGGGTATCTTTTGATTATTGAATCATGAGTTGCAATCTGCTGCAGCTTTGTGATTACAGTATAAATGAGTTATTCATAGATGATCAACTTCTTTCTTGATGGTAATGAGGAAACACCTACCAATTCAAACAGGAAATAAACAGGAAATTAAGAGCCAAAGTAATGTCTCTCTTTTGCTAGCAAACACGTTCCTTTGCAATTACACAGACAAATGAAGGATTACCTCTTAAAGGGATACCCATTGCATAAAAGCATAAGCAATATTTCTATAGAAGTATATAAAGAAAAGCTCTAATAAAAAAATAATAGATGTTGTTTAAAATACCTTAGATTTTATTTTTATGTTCAAAACCACTAACTCCTAAATTAGTTAATCGGTTCAAGTCTCTATATCAAACATACATGTATGCATACGTATTTTGGAGCCAGATTCCTCAACAAGTTGCATTATAAAAATTTTCATTCAAAAGGGGATGCAGACTAAAACACTTATTCACTCTGAGCAAAGACTATTAATACAATGAAGAGCATACATTGATACATACTTTGATACGTTATTTTCCAGCAAGATGACACCACTGTTGCAATTAGGCAGCTGCAGAATGCAAAAGGAGTAAGACGAGGCACAAAGGTCTGTTTGCAGTAGAGGAATGAAAGGCTGTGTCTCTACTGAAGTGCCTCAACCATGGGCTGCCTCAGCAGATACTGAAGGCATGGGACTGCTTCTGGTGATTTTAGCACTTTCAGAAAAAGCTCTATTTTCATATATTCATCTGTCCATCCAACAAGGCAATATTTTTACAAGAAGATATTCTGAAACATCTGCTTGAGCCTCCAAGACTGTCAGTGGTTGTCAATCACTAACTATTTTTAACAATTTCTCTCTTGTTGCTGGGTCTTGAATTTCTGTCTGAGCTTTTTCCTGTTAAAGTAGCCATTCTACCAAAACATCTAATGGAATGTAGCATAAATGGTGAATTCATAACCCAAAACATGAGAACACCCTCTGCAAATATCACAATTAATAAAATGAAAGTAATGTTTCTTTTTTATTTTGGCTCTTATTAGATTTATATCTGCTTAAATTCAGAAAATGGGAAACAGCTCTGTATGAATTTACCATGAGCTTTTCAGTGTGAGTGAAGATTCATAACAAAAAAACATTATTCAAAATATTTGGGGAATCTAGAGGGAGTTTTTCATTATATATGAGGTGTTTTCAGTGTCGTAACAAATGTATGCTTCAGACCCTCAAAATGAAATGACCTGAGCTCCAGGAAAATAAATAAAACTTGTTTAGAAAATATAGGGAACTGAATAGCAGAAATTTTTCCTTCCCTGACAGCTTTCCCCATTTTAGCACTCAAGTCTAGAATATCATTTTTAGAAGCAATGAAACTAAACTTGTCAAAAGCTTAGACTGTGAAAAGTTATAAATAATTTGAACCAATGAGTTTGCATGCTCATAATTTCTATCACACTTCCATACTCAAAAATATCATTAGACTAGCTGCTCTGTATTAAAGCAGGTCATCAGTTGAAGAAGCTGAGTTTAAGTAATATGTATGACATTCATGAGAATCCATCTGGTTTTTGTAACATCAAGGCAGGATGCCTTTTTGCTGCCTGATCTGAGTGACAGCCCATGTCCTCCTTGCTTCTCAGGATATCTGCTTGATGTTATTTTAGATCCTGACTGTTCAATCCTTCCCTTCCCAGTTCCAAGTGATTCTTAGTATTTTTGAGTACAGTGACACAGAAATTATCTTTCAAAACTCTTCTTCTCTTCCACAGCTCCAGTGAAGGGACTGCTACACCAGACATTTCTTTCACTTTGAATTTAAAAAAGTCTGAGGAGAGGAAGCACCAAACCTGGGGGCACAGCAAGGATCTACACCCAGCCAAGGCAGGAGTTGCCATGAGCAGCACACCTAAGAGCCACCACACACAAAAATCTCATCTGTGCTGCCCAGTGAGGAACAGAGATCAATGCACAGCTCATCCTCATGTGTGCCGGATTGACAGGAATGGAAGAAGGCAGGAAAGATTAGATTTCTGATGTGGCTTTGGAGTCCTCTGCTCACCAAGGATTATCTGAACACTTCAGGAATTTGTTCTCTTATCACCACACTGAGGCAAGAAGAGGAATCTATGCTTGTGATTCAAAGCTCACATCTCACCCTCAAGGCTGCTGACCACTACACACACAGCCAAGCATCAGATGTCATCTAACATGATGTTATGCCTGTTGTGATGGATGCTGCCTTTGGGATAGCAGGAACAAGCGTACCTGCTGCACTGGGAAGGGTGGGAAGGCCTTGTTCCAGTCTGCTACCTTGGGATCGCCAACTCCACCAGATAGCAACACAGGCCTGGGAATCTCCATTACTTTAGCCTATATTCCTTTTAAACCTGCTTGTTATGTCTTCACAGACATGCCTTTTAGTAATTGAAGACAGAGTCTGGCTTGGCTTGGGATAAAGCAGTTTATGTCTGCATCCATAGCTGGTCATGGGTTGAACTGCCCAAATGTCAGCTGACAGTACACACTGTCAGTGGGCAAAAAAGTGCTCCCACTCTTCTCTCCACAGTGTGCTGGTCTGGAAAAATGGTAGAATTTAACATATACCAACTATTTTCATAAGATATAGCCTTAGAAAAGACTGAAGGGTTTCTGGCATTACTGCAGAGGATGGATTTACCCTGTGTGAATTTGTTATTTACGAGTATATTTACTTTTACTTGCCTCTGGGCTTCAGGAAGGAGAAGGGAAACTGAGAGGGAACTGTAGCCAGGAGGACATGCTGTTTGCAAGCCTTTGTTGTCTCTGAAAAATGAGAAAATCCAAACCCAAACAACAAAAAAACCCAATCGCACAAAAGAAACCACAACAAAAAACCTACTCCCAGGAAACCAAACCTAGCCAAAACAGAAAACATAAAAAACAAACAAAATACCAACTAAAAAACCCCACACAGTACCAAATTTCTATATTTCCCCACCAACTTAAATAATTGTTCTTTTAAGCACTCTCCTGGTTGATACACATTACAGACATTATTATACCTCAGCAATGGCACCTTGTAATTATGGGAGAACTCTGGCAGCCCCTCTGCAGCCCCAGACTACCTGAAACTTGCCTTTGTCCTTGTTCTAACTCAAAACCCTAACAAACACCCTTGGCCTTGGCTTATCCCAAAACACCCAACCACAAACAGCTCCTGGAGGAGGAATCCTTTGGCAGCCCCTTTTGCAGCTCCAGCAGCAGGCATCCCTCCACTCCAGCCACAACACCAACCCAAGCCATGTCAGAGGCTTGTGCCAAGACCACACTTAGGGCACAAACTGGTCCTCAGTGAGGAAACCTTGCAGTTTTCTCCACCTTCCACCAGCCCCTGACTGCCACCTGAAGTGCTGTCTGTCTCCTGGGAAGCCTTACCCCAAGACCCACAGCAGTGACAAACAGGAACCAGTTTCAGGGGAGAGCACTTACAAGAGCCTGTGCTCGCCTTTGCCAGGCTCCTTCCAGCCCTACACCACCTGAAGCTCTTGGCTTTGTTGCAACCCAGTTATTTACTCAAAAACAGTGGCTAGGCTTTGACCAAGCCTTAGCCAAAGAGCAACATCATGGTCTACACCAACAAGCTAAGGAGCGCTGTTTTTGCAGTCTCCACCCTCCTCTGTCACCCCTGTATAATCCAGCATCACTTGGAGCTGTAGGTTTGCTCTCTCTCCCAGCCTTAATCTTGACCCCGTGCTTTGACAGAGTGTTGGCCTGAAATACTCATCCATGGACGACAGGAGCAAGCTCTAACAGGAGGAGTGGTGCTTCTAAAAGCAGTAGTGTTTTTTCTCATTAACAATATATTTCATTTAATGCATAGTACTATAAATGAGTTCTAACTGTATATTTTTAATCTAGGAAATTACCCTGGAAGAAGATTTTAGCAGGGTTTTTTTCCGGAGTGGCTTAAATTATAGGAGCTGTTCGCCTTGGGGATGCTAATATTTCATACTTATATTAAAATATGGATAAGGTGAAATAGTATTTCATTGTTTAAACTGTATTTAATTTAGATTAAATTTAATACTTGGTGGAAAATGTTAATTATTCTCATTTTATGTGCTGTTGCTTTATAGCATATTAATATGCCAGAAATACATCCACAGCCTACTACGAAAATCTAAGGTCATACAAACACAAAATTACATTAAAGAATTTACACTCTGAAACAGATGTAGGAAAGCATCCCTGTTACACTTATTTTGCCAGTGTGGAAAGTAAGCAAAAAAAAAATAAAAATCAAAATCACAGCTTAAAAAAGGGAGAGGTAAGTGTCTAAACAGTGCCTGAAGCAGATTTTAGACAAAGTTGGAGTTACTGTCCTGCAGTCCCCATTCCACCTGGATGTCTAACCTAGAACCATTCTGATCCTGTTTCTGCAGATATCTGGCCTTGAAATATCCTTAACACTTAAAAATTCTCCTTTCAGAAACATAGAGTAATACTTTTAGGAGTCCTGTGGTACCAGGCGATCACTGCATGTCTAAATCAAGGCACAGAAAGCAGAAACCCCTCATGAAGAAAACAGCCTTTGAGCTCCCATCTGGTTATTCATTAAGCATTAGACCCTACTCAAAGGACCAGTCTTTTACTTTATCCCATGGATAATAGAACAGAATTGAATTGCTGGCATCTTCCACACATTGAAGTGCTATTCTTTTGTCAAATCTGTTCCAAGGCTCAATGTTAGTAATGGAATTACTCTTTCAAGGCTGATTTAAATACATAAATCTGAGGTTGAGCTGCCAACATTTGATCGCCTTCAGAAATAAAGGTTTCATGCAGAAGTTATTCTGTAATTTGTTGTAATTATTGTCAGCAGAAAATGCCACAGATGTCTCAGTCTTACATGTTTGGGAAAGAATTGTTGGAGAAAGAAAGTTTGGGATTAAGCTGTACACAGTTCCAAAAGTTTTTTAGCGAAGTTATAGACTTGAGACTATAAAAATATATTCTTGGGAAGGGTTTCTTCCTTCTAAATATGTGTAGGAGACAGTAGACAAGTTCTTGTAGTAGGCATCAAAGAAAATAAGGAGATGACAGTCTTCTGGTGTTCTGTTTGCTACCATGAGGACACTTTTGTTAAGAAAAGTATTACTCCCTCAGTTCTGGTTCTTTTTTTCTTCTGTTTTTAGTGTAAAGACTGACATACCTAATATAAAAGACATGTTTCTCCATATTAAATTATCAGTGCTCTGCCAACCGGTTCTTGTTTGCTGATGCTTCTTTTGATGCCCTTGTGCTTGGGGTCAGAGCCATCCAAACCCCCAGCTCTCTGCTCTGATCTCAGTTCTGCTTGTGAGCTCTTGGCAAGGCTTGGTTATTCTTTCATGAAGTAGAAGATGCACAAGACCAGATCAGACAGTTCAATATGTTTGGAGTCTAAAATAATATACAGAGGTTGAAGCAAAGTATTTGCTTGTTTGAAAGAAAAAAAAAAATTTACAGAAATTGTTTAAATGCACATGTCTGAATAAAAGGCTATCTGGTGTTCTTTAGTTGCAATCAAAAATTCCCAAAATCAAAATTTTTTTTAAAATGCTGCACTTAAACATCTATAAAATTTCCCAAAAAGAATGGTCCCACAAGGAACATGCTTCATTTGCTGCCATCAGGGAACTTTATTTAGGATTAAAACATTCCTGCTGCTGGTCAGCCATTTAACTAAGCAGTGGCAAAACCAGCAGCTACTAAGCTTTGTAAGGATCACTGCAGGCAGCCAAATCCTTGATAAAATGTCAAATCACCATTCAGGTCAGACCTTTGACTGGGTGTTCCCCATTAATTTTATACCTTTCTGGAGCAAAGAGAGTGTGGTAAAAAAAAAACAGCAAATGGGGCAGAAAAGAAGGGTCAAGAATGGATTGCATATATACAATTAAAAGGGAGGCAATATTAGAAAAAGAAGTAATGAAAAGCAGAAGGACCAGTCATTTCCTGATAGGGAAGTGGTATTTTAAGTGATGGAAGATACATTTTGCTTAAGTGGTTTCTTTGATTAGTTTAGGTGGCTGCTGAGCATCCTGACTTTTTAAAAATGGTTTTGTTGCCTACTTTTCTTATTGAACCATGCAGGGACCCAAATTCCAAGCTCAAAGATTCTGGTTCAGCCTGAGGGTGAGGGAATCAGGTGTTCACGGCTTTGTTCATTTCAAACCCCTGCAGGAACTGGTAATGGAGGACAGGTCTCCAGAGATATTTCAGCACATGGTCCTAAAGAAATAGAATAAGAATATTGGTGTCCATTATGTAATTTTATATGTTGAGCTCTAAGTCACTCAGTGTCCTGGTTGCAGAGGTGGGGGAGGAACTTAGCATGGTGTGGGTGCTTCTAAATTGTTATTCAATACCACCCACAGCATCACTTGGGGCTGTGGTTTTGGGATGAAGGTAAAGAAACTCCACAAAACAATTTTGGGCTAGGGAAAATTCAGAGGTAACCACCACCTTGCATTCAAAAAAGAACCCCTTTCCTCCTTTTCTTCACCCACCAGAAAAATTCTCTTGAAAATTTTCAATGACAATCTGCTCAACAACAATTTTATCATAAAATGCATGCCTTATGAAATAGTTTTTTTCTTCCTTGCTCCAGTAAGGTGTTACAATTCAATTTTCAGTGTATAAATTCTCTAAGAAAACTTTGAATACCTATTTTTCTATCAGACAAAAAGTGTCACTTTCCATTTGGATGATTTACTTGGACATAATGGAATGATGGAGGAAAAGAGAAACTGTCTTGTATGCGGACAACAAAGGGGAAGAGAGAATAGATATAGATGCAAAAAAATTGAAGTCATGTAAATCATCAGGAATTTGAATTGGTACATAAACTAACAATATATGATTTCTCTTGGCATAGATAATCATTAACTGTTATTATTCATACAAGATGAAAAGTCTGCAACAGAGTTGATGTCTGATACCAGCTGTGGAATTTTTTCCACACTTTCTTTGCTAGTCAATACATCTCATCTGTTAAGCCAAGCTTGATCATGATTCATCAAAAATATATGAACATTCTTTGAAATATATTGTTTTAGAACTAAAGTGGCACAGGAAATTGAAGGATGCTTACGTGAAATAAGAAAATTGCATCAGGGCATCTTCATAAACTATATATTTGAGCCATTATTCATATCTTCTGAGAAACAAGGCTGAGCAAGCAAGACAAGCTAACTGGCCTTTGCCAATACAATTGGATATACCATATATTTAAGACAGAGACACAAATACACTAATACTGATAAAACCAATTTCTATTCCCATTTCCTCCCTTACCCCCTCTAAAAAAAGAAGGTAATTCTCAGCTTATATCTGCCTTTATATCCTGTGTGCTCAGGCTGCAGTAATGGAGCATGTCTGGATTGGGGCAAGGATTTTACATTGGCAGTTAATTCCTGCTCTTTAAGTCAATTTAAGGTTGATTTCCTACTATTCTACATATCATGTGAGAGATGCATATCATTATTAAACTGTTATTTTTCTGACTTCCTTCATTATACTTGTTCTATGGTGTCTGCATTTTTGCCCAAGCATCATGAAAAATCAGGATTAAATTGCACATTATAAAGAAAAATATAACAGAAAAATTTGGAAATTTACTTTAAAGCTCTCAAAAAAGGATGCTGCTTAGTATTATGCATGAGAAGACCATTTTCTCTGCCAGAAGGATGCTTCATTCTTAGCCCATTCTCAGAACTCAATTTGTCTAAAGGGCGGCTATTATACCATTGCATAGTAAACACAGCATCCCTATCTGACTGAAAATCATAATATCAATTCCTGTAAAAATAAACAGTCCATTTGAAAAAATATTAACTCAAGATTTTCAGAATTTCCATTTCAAAAGAGTTTTAGATTTTCTGGATAGATGTCAAAACACAGTTCCATGTTTCCACATCACTACTTTATTCAGTGCATTTTAGCTGAGGTATTGGTGAAGCAGCAGCCTGGTTTCAGGGCAGCCTGGTCCAGAGAACAGTCCCAATCTTGTATCTAAATCCCCTAAACCATAATTTCTCTCTGCAGGACAATCCTGCACCCATCTTACAGAGTCATTATTTATAAATATTTATAAATAAACAACAAGACTTTTGAGGGTCTGCACACAGTGAAGATGATATAATCAATCAAGATTTAAATCTAAGCAGTTATACAGTTACCATGACTCTCAAACTGGCAGAAATTTGCAAATGAGCTTTTTAAAACAAATTTTAAAAATCAATAATAATCTAGTGGACCTGACAGAAACTTATTTTTGCTTTACAGCAGATGTATAATCCATTCTGTTCATTACAAAGAAGTTCATCTTATTCTATTACGTGGTAAGTGGAGTGTTAAAATTTATGTCAAAATAAGCAGTAGTGTTCTATCTTTGAAACACATGCTAAATTTACTCTGATTTAAGCTAATGCACATTCCTGAAAAATCCATTGACTGCAAATAAGGGTAGAATTTGGCTTAGCACATTCCCTCCATATTGATTACAGTTTTCATAGGTTTATTTCTTCCATTTTTAATAGTTAGAGTTTGCTTATTATTGCTGCAGTTGTTCAAAGTCCCAGAGAGTAAAACTATTTGTTACTACTTCTGCCTGTTATCTTAACAATGTGTTAACTGTTATTGATTAGTGAGACAGTAACTTGGTCTGCAAAAATAGCACAGGGAGCTTGGATTCTCCTGTTTCTCATTTCCAAAGTGTTGCACATCCCTTGCCATTTTTACTCAATTTGTGATCTGTTTCACTAAATCTTACCAAAGATTCATGTGTCACCTCTACTTATATTAGTAACCTACTGACAATTAGAAAGTATAATAAACCCTCACCCCAAAAAACCCAAACCCAATACAGTACATGACACCAAGAACTAAATCTGTGAACAACCACCAGTTGACCTTATTATGACCACCTCCACCTTGGTCTTCCTCCCAGCTAACTTCTCATGGCTTATTTGATCTCAGGACCCAGAATTGTGTTGTAGGTGTACCCCACCTTGTCCTTGGCTGTCCTGACTTGCTGACTGGTTTTCCTGGATTAATCTCAATCCCTCTGTTCCATCCCCATCTCCTGTTGCCCCTGACTGGCTTACCTCACCATGACTGCAACTGTTAACAGACGCTAAGAGCAATCCATCCATGTCCCCTGGTCTTTTGGAAATGCCCTCTTGAGTCACCCTTGGCTGCCAGATCATTCTCTCTCTTGGAATCCTGCTCTTGCTGACATGCTGGCAGCATGTTCAGTTAGAAACTATCCCTTGCAGACCACAGGGAATTATTAGGAAAAGAGACATAGAGAACAGGTAGGTATTCCTGTAGTTTTTACTGCTTATGCCACAGTAAGAGGCATGCTGGAACAGATCAGAGTCATCACAGCCCATTATTTTGTCTCTTCCAGTGACAAACAATAGATGTTCAGAAAAGCATTGCAAAACCGGCACATATCAAAAGATTTTTTCTTAATTCTGAAAGTATATAGATACAGAAATGTCTGAGGCAAGGTGCCATCAAGTTTCTGCATATAATCACCCACGGTGGACATACCCTCTGTAACCTTTTGCATCCATTTAGATGTTAGACCTGTACAAAATCCCACTGAAACAAGTGCTGCTATGACACTGTTATCCATCATGTGGGAAAGTGGATCACTTCATGGCAAGCCCACTGCATGGATATTTTCTGCTTCTTGCACCAGCAGATCAGAAACCAGATCTCAAGAAAACCCAACACAAAGCAGATCAAGGGGGGGAAAAGGAGCAGCAAGCACAGGTGATAATTCTCAAAAGTAGACAAAACAGCATAATGTGTGTCCTCCCCCACTTTTTATGACAGACAACCTGACAAATCCTTCCAGAAAACACACTGCAGGCAGCTCAAGAGCCTAAATAAGCCAAAGCTCTGAGCCCAAGCCCCTTGTTTTTCCTCTTCAGCAGAATCCAAGTGACAAGAGTTCAAATCTGGATGTGCTTTATTTGGGCACGAGGTAAACACTGGAGCCAGGGAGGGTTCCTGGGTGAAGTCAGCATAAATGCAAGGCATGCCTTCCCACGGAGCACGCTTTTTGGTCCGAGCAGTGAAACAACAAACAGCGCCGTGAGAAATAACAAGAAGTAAAATACTTTGTGTTCTGATCTATCACAAATGTTTATCGAGCAAATACATAGTTCAAGTGCCTGAACTGTCCAGATTGATTTAATTTAAAAAATAAAAAAATCTGCTGTGCTGACCATGGTCAGGGGTGGGGGAGGATGGGGGGTTAGGTTTTATTGTAATCCATGGCACGTCTCTTCCCTGGCTGCACAGCAGAGCTTTCAAAGAGAGCTTTACAGTCCCTGCTTCACTGGGAGGAGCAGCCTGCTCACATCACCCAGGCAGCAGAGCTCACATCACGAAAAAAACAGGAGCTCCTGTCCTTCATGTAGGGCTTTGGTATTTATGTCTTTGGAGGTCTAATCACGAAGGTTACAGGAAAATGTTCACTCTGATGAAAAAAATTTTCCCTGTTCAGCCATTTTCACTTCAGTTCACAGTCAAGATGTGACAGGCTCTGATAGCTTTAGAGAGTGGCTGGTGGCATTTCAGCAATTGCTGGCTGTCAGTCCATGCTCACCCACTGACACCTGCTTGCAGATTTACTTTGAAGAGAGCAGACAGGTTAAAATGATGGCCAAACTGAAATCAAACCCTCTGCACTATTTTAATTATCATGTTGTTCAGTGAAGCCCTCCCAAGGATGCAAACAAAATTTCTTTTTTAATCTAAAATACATATTTTTTTCTCTAATCTGAAGAATTGTCTATCTCTCTGACGCTAAACATCATTTAGCACATTAGTAATGGGTTTTATCTGCACATATCTCAGGTTTACCTATTTTCCTTTCAGTAAGTATTGCCTAGTTAGCCAGAAGGCTTGAAAACAACAGACTGCAGTGAAAAAGTGCTCTACTAAAACCAGCTGATAGAAACTATTATAAAAGTATGAAGACATATCTCTCCCCACTTACCTCAAATACTTTTAGTTAAATAATTAATTAAAAAACCATTTGTCTCTATTTCTTCTTAAAAACTTAGCTATTTTCCCTTACAGGAGGGTAACTAGAGCCTTCATAATAACTTTGTGAATTGCTTGCTCAGGATGCTGATGTTTTTATGTTCTGAATTTTTATAGGCCAAATTCCTGCTTTAGCTCTCTGTTACTGTGGCATTCCGTACAGTCAGGGCTGTTAAATTATTTGAAGTCTGCAAGGAATAATAATGTCTTGGATTAGCATTCTAGTGATATTTAACCTTAAAGGCTATGTTTCTGAGAAAATACTGATATCATCCTCCCCCCCAAAACAGGGTGCTTCTTTTATCAGCATAACAAAGCAGTAGAAGATAAAACAACAGACAAATTCTACACTTTTTATATCTGACTGCTCTGCCTCAGCTCTGATTTCACATATGCAAGTCTACCATCAGCACTATTTTGTCCTCTAATAAGGCCTAACAGCACCCAGTTTTTTCTACTGACTTGGGAAAAAAACCCTCAGATTTTTTATTATATTATTTATACTATATATTATTATATTTTACTATATATTATTATGTGAATGCTTTTATTCCTAAAAAATAAGAAGCCATAAAAAAATTTTAGTTTCTAGTTTCATCAATTTTTTTTAAATCCACTTACATTTTCTTCAGAGGCCAGAAATGTATACTAAAACATCTTTATGTATTTCATCCTTGTAATCTCCAGATCAACAGGTAGGCCAGAATGATTTTATTTATTTCTCTGCTAGATTAATATGCAACATATTACCTTGAAATGCTAAAAGTTATGCAATCAAAGACCAAAATCATAATTACCATAATTTAATTTCTCTGAAGATCACTCCCAGATAGGATGTGAAGGGGAACTGGGGGAAAAAAAGGTAAATGATAAAAGAACAACTAAATTATGGAAATAAAGTAAAATAAACTACTACTCATAGCAACAACAAAATGAATAATTGCAATGACAAAAGAAAGAGAGAAGAGGAAGAGAATTCATCCCAAAGACAAATAAGTGAGGCAGAACACAGCTGTGCAGTCAATTCCCCCCAGTTTAGATACTGGGCATGATATTCTGTAGTCTGGAATATCCCTCTGGACAGTTCAGGTCAGCTGTCCTGGCTGTGTTCCCTCCTAGCTTCTTCTGCACCTCTGCACTGGCAGAGCATGGGAAACTGAAAAGTCCTTGACACAGCACAAGCACTGCTCAGCAAGAACCAAAACATCAGTGTGTTATCAACATTATTGTCATACTAAATCCAAAACACAGCAAAGTACCAGCTTCTAAGGACAAAATATTCCCAGTTAAAGTCAGGACACCTAGTTTAGTGCAATCCTAAATCTGGCCTTTCTCTGATTCTGTCCTACATCAATGGTTTTATTTATGCTGAGAGTCCACTTACATGTGAAATTAAGCAGCATTATTACAAATAATTCTCAATTTCAGCAGCCTCTGGGAGACAAAATCATGTATCAGCCATAAGCCAGGTATGTCTGCAGAGCCATCAGGAGACACCTATCTGCATTCAGTTCAAGTGCACACTTCCATGCAGGTCTTTATTTGCAGTGCTTCAGACCTGCATGCATATTTATTCTTGGTCATTCCTAAAACCATTTCCCAGAATGTGCAAAAGATCACAGTAACTTGCTAATCCTGGCAGAAATTTGCACCCAGAGAACACTACAGGGTCCTGAATTCTAATGCTGATGTCTATCTGCAGTACCAGCAGGCATTCTGGAAAACCTATGGAAGCTATAGGCTCCTGGTTGTTTTGGCCAACTCTGTCAGATTTACATATTTAGTAATTAGTGAGATAAATTGTTTGCATGTACTGGTCATCTGGTAGCAAAAACAGGGCAGTGATGGATTTTGGAGCATCTCATGCTCAGGAGACACATATTTAGTGCTATAAGCCCTGACTGGATTCTACATGTGGATTCTACTCTGGTCTGGAGAATTTTTTCTAGTACTCCTGAATGACCAAGCCTGGATTCATACTTTGAGAGAACAAAGGACTTTCTCCTGTTGTCACATGAAAATTGAAGAAACTTTCTAGAGCTGAAGAGCTGGCAAAGCTGCCATAAAATACAGGATTTATCTCACTCAAGCACAGAAGCAGCACCATTAATTCCTTATGATTAGCCATAATTTAGGCTAGTTGCTGAATGCCAGCTCTTAGCTATAAAACTTTCAAATACAGCTAGCATGGACGCTAATTTCAAGAATAATCCATGTTGAACAAGTTATTTTTATTGATTGTTGCATCTTTGTATTTTGTCAGCTGACATCAGCTAAGACAGGCAAAGTAATACAGCCTCTGTTTCTAGAAGCCTGTGATGTCTAAACAGGCTACCTGGAACAGAGGCTAGACAATGTTATAGCAATAAAATAGATATTTATTAAATAACTTCAAAGGATACACCTTGGGCAGTACAAGAGCCTGGCCAAGGCTACACCCAAGATGGACCGAAGATGGATGACCAGTCATGATTTTTCACACTTTTATAAATTTTGGTGCATTTACACATTGGGGTTAATTGTCCCATTACAGCTCCAGGTTATGAAGTCCCATCCTCCCCAATTGCTCTCCTCAATTCACTGCTGTTTACACTTTCTGGGCCCAAAGCTGCAAGGGTGTCCTTGGTTCTCAGGCTGGAAAAGGATTGTTTTGTCCAACTAAACTGTGAAGAGAATTTGCTAACGCTTTATATGAGGTTCAAAGTCACACACCAATGCAGCACAGAATCAGAAAAATATAAAAGCTAAAAGTTAAGGCATCACCTGAAACTGTTTAAACTGGAGCCCCCTAAATGATATAATCATAGAATGGTTTGGTTGGGAGGAACCTTAAAGATCATCTAGATCCAACCAACCTGGTATGGGCAGGAATACCTTCCACTAGACCCAGCTGTTCAAATCTTCATCCAGCCTGGTCTTGAACCAGGGACAGGCCATCCATCATTTCTATGGGCAGCCTGTTCAGTGCCTCACCACCCTTCTCCAGATCTAAACCTACTCTATTCCAGTTTGAAGCCATTGCCTTGTCCTACTACTACATGCCCTTACAGAAAGTCCCTCTCCAGCTCTCTTGCAGCCCCCTTTAGGTACTGGAAGATGCTGTAGGGTGTCCCCAGAGCCTTCTCCAGGCTGAACAGCCCCAAGTGTCCCAGCCTGTCTCCATAGGATAGGTGCTCCAGCTCTCGGCTCATTAAGAACAGGTAATATCACAGAGGAAATCATCTCTGATCAGAAGTATCAAGCCCTTTATTTCTGTAAGATTTCATAAAAGAGAAGTGTTGAATTTTGACAGAATTCTGTAAGCACTGCAGAAGCAGAGCTGGTCTCCAGCATCGAGGTTGAGCTGCCCAGCTCTGGGGCACCCCAGGCTCACAGTGTTCATTGTCATGTCAGTCTCCATCATTGATCATCTCAGATTTGTTTTTCAGCCTAAACAAACACCACTACAATCACTAAAATCGTATCTCCCAACTCCAAACTGGAGTTCAGCTAATTCTTCCTTTTCATATTTGTACCTTTTCTGTGAGAATCTATGTAAAGTAATTGAAAATCTGGAGTTTTGCTTTCATGTTTTAGAAGAGATCAGAGTCCATGAAAATAGAAGTACATTTCCTCATGCTTTATTAGAAGTTCAATAAATTTTCATTAGTTCAATATCACTTTGATATCTCTGAAATGCCAAAAAAATAAGATATAATCAGAATAACCAAGATTATTATTAAAGATTATGGGCGGTTTATACAAACTATGTTTTATCACCTCAAAAAGATGCACAAGAAGTCATGCACATCTTCTGAATTTCTCAAATGTATAAAATAAGGTGGTTAGAGCAGCATGGAGTCCAGACTAGTGAGAGAGAACTAACCCACATAGTGCATTGACAGCTATTCATGATTATTGTTATTGTCAGCTGGAAATGACTCTTGAAGAATCAGCACAGCATTCCCTTACAGGAATTGTTTGTGCCCAAATCCTATTTGATCACACTGACCAAAGAGGAGCACATTTTTGTTTCTTATCTCAGGCATTGAACCCAAATAAGTGTTAACAAATAGTTTTGCTTGCATCCCTAATAAATCTATACTTGAGGGCTGAAAAAAAAAATACTGCAAACCGCTTTATATGGACACAAATTAAATAGAAATGTAGAGGGGTAGAAGAAATAAGTTCTGTGCTGAAAGAATTTAAATATTCATTGGAAAGAGAAAGCAAAAGATTTACTTTTGTGTGCTTGTCCAGCTGTGGGTTCCCCAGGACACCAGAGGGAGGGCAACAGGAAGGGCCACCAAGACAGGCTGGGACCTCTGGGGCTCCAGAAGAGGCTGGAGCTGGGTTTTATTTATACAAAGTGAAGCATCTCCTACAAGAAGAGAGACAGTGTGTGTTTGCAGACTCATGCTGTGCCCCACCTTCTGCTTAAATTCCTGTTTCTGTCCTCTAGAACCATCTGCCCTTTCACCAGCCAGGTCTCTTAGTTTCAGACAGGAAAATCCAGGCATAATCCTCTATTGCATTTCCACCTGAAAATAATTAAAAGCTCAAGGGTATTTTAATAAGAATGTGCATTTTTTAGGCCCTCAGAGACAGCCTTAATTAGTCTGATCTTCTGCAGGCACTTTAGTTAAAGCAAATTGAGCAACAACATCATCTTAGCTTGCAGTTCACGCTATGATTTTTCTATAGTTTCAGCAGATACAAAACTCAGCCCACAACTTATCCTCACAGTCAGCACAATCTGTTTGCAAGGGTCTGGGTTTGCTAAACTGTTTCCACTTCAGTTAAAATATAAATCAATTTTAAAAAACAAAACAAAACAAAGGCCCCAAGTAAAACAGTGCGGAACTTAGGGTCTGTTTTTTAATATCCTGGATTTGGATCTAAGCAAGCTTACACACACAGCCATACTGCCACACAGACCTACTGCAGCCTCCTCAAAAATAACAGAGCTTAAAGTAGCACAGTTTGTGCCTTGGAGCATTTCTCAGTATACAGCACCTTCCCAGCATGTTTTACCGAATGGTTTAACTGCAGCGAGTCATCATCTGCTACAGCCACAGCACACCCCAAAATGTCAAGGGCACTGCCCCATTCAGAACCCCTCAGACTTCCTAAGTACAGCTTCAGCAGGACCTTGGCAATGGATGGCACCATGACATCTAAAGAAGTGTTAAAAAAGCCCAAAAACCTCCTCACAATCTTTGCTCATCTCTTAGGGGTGTCTGGGGAGACAGTTTGATCCTGGCCCGAAATCAATTTTCCATGAACATATCAGCAAAAATCTAGCATGTGGTGGCACAAGAATGTGGAGCACATTTTCTTGTTTTGTCTGCGGTGGGTTTGCAGCAGATCACAGAAAGTGAGCTGAATGTTGGATCAAGAGGATAGTTTCCTTTTGCACATGCACATGTGCATGCACAGCCATTCTCACCCTACCTCCAACCTGGACCTGCTGCAAACAGAGGACTGGAATAATAAAAATATCCTTAAAGCAGAGTAATCTAGTGTCTTTCCAATGAGAAAAGCTAATTTTGTGGATACCATACATCTATGTTGTTGCTACTTCTAAGAAAGTTTCATCTAACACTAGCTTTGGGATTGGTTTACCTACAAGTAAGCCACAAAGCAGATGTTGTCATTATTTTCTTGAACCCTCTGAAAGTCTTCTACAAAATAAGTGTTCATGCAGAAACTAATGCTAGGGCAATTCACACGTGAAAAACCTTTCCAGGCCAAATATAAGATCAAAAACTCACCTTTTTGCATGGTTACTACATTAACAACTACCTGGGGACTTATTTCCTGGCTGACACAAGATGTACTTTGCATATTGTAGAGTTTAGCACATGTTAAGCTGGAAATTCCAATTTCTAAAGAAATAACAAAAATGAAAAGTAGTGCTTAGCTCACAGAGCCACTAGGGACACTTTCTGGTTTTGCAAGCTAATGTCTTTCAGAACCCAGACTCTTGTGTGTGTGCATGCACTTCCCCACATATAATTATTTTTTGAAGAAGAAAAAAAGAAAAGAAAACCCCCAAATTTCTGCTTTCTTGCCTTATTTTGCATCTGTGCAATGTACAAGCCACAGCCATAATCAGCATCACATTGCACTATGAACTGTACTAATGGAATGAAAAATATTTTCTCCACATTAAGTAATTCATAATTTAATCCTGTAGGGCAAACGATAGTGAATGTTGAAGTGTCTTGCTAGCCAAAAACATAAACAACTGCAAATATGTTCAGATCCAAATCATCTTATGTATTCACTCATTTCCCATTTGATGAGAAAAACACTCCTGCTGCCATCACTGAGAACCCTTAACTAAATGAGGAGAGAGTTAATTTGCCTTCCCTCAAATCCCACACAGCTTGTGAACAAAATCAGGGCCATTTTTCTTGCTTGTTTCTGATGTCTACCTGCTTTTCAAGGCTCTTTACCTCTTTCCCTCAGCCTGTTTGGAGGAACTTTTCTTTAGGTACTAGAAATCAGTTTAACTAATTTACACAGAAAATAAGTTGTTTATGTGTTCCAAATCATAATCAGAATTGGATCTATAACAAGAGGCAAGGTAGAAAATACTCTAAGAGACTAGGAAATAACTTGAAGTGAACGATGGAGGAGAAAGGACCCTTTATCCAATATAAAAAACAAGGGAGACAAAATAAGGTCAATGAGAAGTCAAGACTTGCTAGGAAACAGTGGTGTAAATATTTCTGTGTGCAACATGTGTAGGGAAAACAAAGAGCTGCAGAGCAGGGGACCTAATAAAGGCAGCTTTGCTATTGATTTCTGCCTCCTGCTTGCTGTCTTAGCTACAAGTTCTGACTGAACCTTTTGCTACCAGGGGGACTTTTGTGAGGTCTCTCCTGTCTGGACTCCCTAATGAAGCACGAGCTCCAACTAAGCAATAAGGGAACCACAGTTAGTCTGCATCATTATCTGCCTACCTGTTTTCATGGGCCTTAGAGAAACCTTGCTATTACATTGTATGGCAAGTAAAAGATGGACTAAAAAAGCTTCTCAGAAGGGAATGGATGCACAGAGAAGCGTATCAGTCCTGCACAGCATGGTTAAGGCATAGATAAGCCTCCTAGCTCACAGAGTGGGGAAGATAAAAAATAAAAAGGAAAGGAAAGAAAAAAAAACCATGACTGGTAGAATAAAAATAACACAACATCAAACGAATTAGGTCATCCACATCATGTCATGTAGAAAAGGACCCAGTTTTCTAAATGCACAGACATATCCTATGTCCCCTTCACACCCCTTTGCTTCTGCTCCTGGTCATACCCCGGTGGACTTCTGGGCAGGATTCCCAAAGACCATATGACAATTTGGATCAAATGGCAGTATGAGCTATCAAGCCTAAGCATTTGCTGTGTAGATTATTTGAACTAAGCATTTTTGCACAGGTAAGCATTTTGTATTCTTTAAAAGACAGCACAGTAAATCAATAAGTGCAAAATGTTATTACATTATAACAGCAGAAGGTATATGTAGAGCACTGCCTGGACTCTATTAGAAAGTTTAAATTGTCACATATTGGACGTTATTAAAAGGATCTACATGCAAAGAAGGGTCCTGCTGTTCATATGCTGAATTGAGCAGCTGTATGAACCGGCATTAGTCCTGTACCAGCAGGCAGTACTTGTTTTGCAAGCAGAAGTCTCCCCTCAACCTCATTCTGCTTTCCCTGCCTCCTGCCATACTGCTTGCTCTAACCATAGTAGAAATCACAGTGACAAGAAACACACACACATTTCCCTACATTTTATTTTAAAGGTACTGCTTTCCTTGTGTTTTGTCCTTTGCAATAGTGTAAATCTATCTCCTTGCACTGCTATGGGGTATCTGCTTCTGCTCAGCCTGGGAAAGACATTCTGGATTTCCTGGTCTCCAAGGGAAGGACAGAGCAAGCCAGCTGCCAAACTCCTGCAGAGATAGAAATGTTTATTTCAACACTGTGCTGGTGCAGCAGACATGGGCTGAACTGACTTGTTCTCACTGATTCTGTCTGTCCCACCTCAAATAACAAAGCACAGGAACTGCTGGGAGCTTCCCTCCAGATGTACCCCGACAAGGCTGCAAGGTGGGTCAACAGCAAGTTGGAAGGGCACCCCAGCACTGGAGAGACTGGGAACAGCTGCTGCCAACAGGCAGGGAGCCACCACCTCTCCAAATGATAACTGGAATCAGAAACACCCACACACAGAAATTCCAGAGTCGAGATAATGGTGTTCAATGAACTCAGAGGGTTTGGTTTGGTTTGTGGGGATTTTTGTTCACTTGTTCTTATTTTTTTTCTTTTTTAAAGGACTTTGATCTAGCACTTCAACCTCTCTCCACTCTATACAACCTCGAAGTTCTGTCTCCCCTTAGCAAAATGACAGCTGAACAGTAGCACAGAAGCATCTTCTGAAGAGCCAGTGTCTCCTCTGGTTGTTTATGGATTGTTATTGAGACTTTCTCAAACATATGCTACCAGCAGAATTTGCAGACAAGCATTCTAGAAACACAGCTGATGCATTTGAGACAGAAAAAGAAATATGTGGAAAATGTAAAATCAGCCCTGCAGCAGATCCATTCATAGAGAAGACTTTTTCAGATTAAATCAATTCTAAAGTAATTACATAACAAATATCTGAAATGTAATGTGCTGCAACTCAATTTTTGCAGCCAATTACCTGCCTCCTATGCTTGAGGTTAGGGATAAGAATTTAAGCATTTTGTTGCTGGGTTAAGAGAAATAGCTGGGAACTGGTTTGCAGGACTAAGCAGCAGCCCCGTGTCTGCTTGCAGGATTCTGGTTCTCTCCTCTGGCACAGGCTTACACGGATTTTTGGGAAGCTATACAAGCTTCAAACTTTGTACAATTGTTGCTGTGGAGAGCTGTTTGTCAGCTTTACTGTGAGTTGTAAGCAACTTGGTAGCATAAAACACACAGACAATTTTGAGCAGTTACATTCTCTGATCTCTGGCTCCTCTCCTAAACCATGTATCAGTCACAATATTGTGTATAAGCTTCCAGTGATTTTTTTTCAAAACCTGTAAAATTCAGTCTATGTAAGAACAAAACCAGGAGAAGGAAGTGATCTCCTTCTTTTGTTTTCAATTTTAGAAAGTGCTGCATGATGGACAGCTCATTTACACTGCTGCCCATTGGCAAATTGTTATTACACTATTTAGACAAAATTGTCTTTTTGGCAGCTGTTCATTAGTGGTAACTGCATTATGAACAAAATAATTTAGTTTAGAGCTTCTCATTTTTGTAGGAATCAAGGAACAGAAATGGTTCCAAATGAATCAGAGTATGAATACCTAATTAGCAGTAATTGAAGTTCAGCAGATTATCCAGTACTTCTTTGTCAGTAACCAAGAGTGTGGGCCCTCCTGGTAGCACACAGCATGCTCACAGCTCACATCTATTGAAGCCATGCAAGGCAGCTTCACCACCTGTCTTCTTTATGGTCCTTTTCTCATCCCCTGCATGCAAAAAACGGGACCTAACACAACCACAGAGCTGCCAGGTCTCTGCACTGAGCAGAAAAGAAGGGTGAGAGCCCTCTGAGACTCCCCTTAGCTGCAGATCATCAGTGGAAACTGCTTTCAACATCCTGGGGATGCTCATGCCATGGTATCCTGGTTTAGAGTGTCTGTTAAGGAAGGCAGGAGCCTCTCTTTGAAATGGAGAATGTAAACCCCCTCCCTCCAAATTATAATAATTTTGAAATTAAGGGGCTCTCAGGCAAAGATATGTGAATTAGGAATAACAGTTCTTTACTAGGAAAATTAAAGTAGAAATATGGTAGTACAAAGAAGAAATCCCAAACCCTGACAAAGTCAGAGTACAACCTGACACCCCGCCAGTCGGGGTGTTGGTAGCAGTCCCACTAAATGGTGGCTACAGTCCTCCTGCAGTGACAGATGTGGTTCAGTGGAAGCAGTGCTCCTGTAGAAGGGTGCATTTTCCTCCAGAGGTCTGGTAGTGATGTGCAGAAGTCCAGTTTTTCTCTGGAGTCCAGGGGAAAAAAGGGTGCCTTGGTGTCCCAGAATCTCAAATTTTTATCTAGGTAGGAAAGGCTTGGCTTTTCCCCCTGGCTGGAGCATCTCCCAATGGGATGAAGTAATTTTATCAGTCACACAGTGGGACTCAATGGGCCATTAACAGAAGATAACTCTTTGGAGGAAGGATGGGTTGTGAAAAGATAAAGAACAATGCCCCACCTGGTTTCAATAGATGGCCCATTAGCAGAGGATATCTCCCACGGAGATAAAGATCACTGCCCCACCTAGTCACAACAGATGGTGATAGAATACATACTTTTGGTCACATCCTATATTGCGACCCAAGACACAGACTGAAACGGACTGCCCTCATTTTCTGCCTCCGCCATTCCTACCCCCCAGGAAGTCCTGGTCTACAGTCACTGAAAGGCGACTGCCAGGCATGTAGACAGGCTCCTGACTGCTGTCCTTCCAGCCTTCTTAAATGTGAAATGGGGTAGACTCATTCAGCTTTTACCTTTTGGAGAGGGAAATAGAGCAACCAAAGAAAACTTCACCCAAAGAAATGACCAAACAAAACCTCACCTCTCCATTTATATGTTGCTATCATGGTTTCAGGAACTCACAGGACTAAAGGCTGTATTTTCCCTTGGTTGCTTACCATGTGTCTCTCAGGAATTCTTTTTTTCCCAGCTTTCATACTCTTTTTACCAACCAGTCGAAACCTTTCTATATCTTTTTGCTCATATCTTTCCCTCAGCTCTGAGATATTACTTTCTTAAACCTGGACCAGCATAAACCTTCCAATAACCAGCTGAGAGAAAACTTCTTTGGTAGGTTTCTTACACTATTAGTTTTTTCTTTTATTTTTTTCTTTTCCAGAGCTGCTTGCCTTTGTGACTAAGTGCTAGATTTGGTTACACCTGATTTAAATCTCCACCAATTTCTCTTGCACTTGTTTGGGCAAAGGACAAGTTTCCTCACTAGTGTTTTCAGTTTTCTAGACTAGCACAAGTTGTATCAAACCTCTTTGAACTTCTGTTTACAAAGTCCATGGCCCATCTTGGTGTCAAATAAAAGTAAATTTTACCACAGGGTAGAGTAGAAGCTGACAGAGGTGGAAAATTTATGTTAGACTTGATCTTAGACAGAGCTGCAAAGCCAAAAGGGACTATATTTGTAAAAGTAAGATAAATTCCTGCCTTGAGGATAATCGATAGGTAAAAATATTGTTTTAGCATACTGTTTCTAATCCAGGACATCTGAAAGGGGGCATTATTAATGACATCTCTTGTGGTTCATTACTTCTGTGAGGAACAAAATTACTTTGCAATTTAAAGATGAGAAGATTCTGCAAATATAAGCAATAGAGAAAGCCTGTTTAAAATGATAAATCTTATATACCTGCTCACATAGGATCACAGTTTCAGTCAATGAAGGGCTTTGTGCAGCTCTGTCCCTGCAATAAAGCTGAACATTCCTTAACTAAAAAAACTCTGATAAACTGTGTGTATATACCACATGTACTTCTTGCATGGAATATAGAGAAAAGTGGGATAATAAATGGTCCTCTATAAATCATCTTGTCCAACCCCTGCTCCCCAGGGCTACCTCCAGAGTCTGATCAGGTTGCTTAGATCCTTGGCCAGACAAGTTCTGAGCACCTCCACATTCTGAGAGTCTCCTTGCCCTGCTCCCCAGCTGAGTGTCATTGGTGAGCTTGTGAAAGTTGGCTCTGTCCCATGATCCAGAAACAAAGGCAATGCACATTACTGCTGCTTCTGCTAAAACCCAGAGTATCACTAGTATCCAGGCAACAGCTGCTGACCATTCCTTCAGAAGCCCAGCAATTCAGCCAACTTGTCACTCTCCTGGTTGTTCACCCACCCAGTCTGAGTACACAGAAACCATGGGAGACCATGCTGGAAGCTGCATTAAAATGGATTTGCCCACTGCTCCCACTTCATCCACTGAACAGATACTTCATGATAGAAGGCAGTGAGGTTTGACAAGCAACATTTTCCTCAGCAAATCCACACAGGCTGTTCCCAGACACCTTCTCCCTCAAAGGGAGAGTTTGCTCTGTGATCTTCCAGGGATCAGCTGATAGTTCCCTGGTTTCTCCTTTTTCCTCTTTTTAGATCATGGTTGTCCTTTTGCAGTGGTAGGAAGCCTCTCCTGGCTGCTACAACCTGTCTAGGATAGTGGCAGTGGCCTCACAGTGACGTTGGCCGTTTCCCACTTGTGCATCCTGCCTGCTCCCATGGCACTGGGTATGGCCACTGCCTCAGAGCCCCCTAAATGACCTTCCTGTCCTGCATCCCTCACCCAGCACTGCCCCTGGGCAAAGGGACCAGAAAGAATATGGTACGGACAAGAGGATCCTTTTTGTCCCCAGGGCTCCCATGAGATCCAGCAGCAGATCCACCCACACAGAGCACTTCCACATGCCCCAAATGACCAGGCATGTCAATAGAAGCACATCATCTCCTGCTGTTGGGCATCCTCCAGCAGATTTCTGCCAGCTGGCTGCAGCAGTTGCTCACTAAATCACAGGGCCCCATAAAACATGGGCAGCACACAGCCCCTGCCTCTGCCTGTGCTGCCCTGGAAGCTCAAACAGCTCCAATGAAATATGGGCTTGAAGTACAGGCTTCTATGATATTTCATTTTGAATGAAAGATTATTTTTTTTTAATTTTTATGTGGTTTCTTCACGATTTGGGACTTACATCTTTGATGGAAATCTTAAGGTCCAGAGGACAATAAAAAAAACCAATCAACAGATTACATAGATGTTAGAATCTATCCAAAATTGGAGTCAGAGCATGGAGTGATTTTACTGCTAATTTTTGCCATTTATTCATACGTATTACAGACTTTCATGTCAATGTAGGGAAAACACTACATTTTCAAAAAATACTAGTACTTTGTATGCAATAATATATCTTTCTTAGAGACACTTGTGAATTTAAAGATGAAAATAATGAAAATCACTCTGAACAGGTAATTTGGCAGAACTCTTCTTTGTAGCCAGTTTATACTAGCATGCTTAATAATACACAAGAAATTTGCATAATTACTTTATAAATTAATTAATTCTTTTTGTGGAGATAAAGAGACTAAGTAAGTATCGAAATCATTACATAATTTAGACTTTGCCTTAGATGTAGAGAGGTTCAGGAGCAATCTGCTGCTGAATGGGAGCTATCAAGAACACAGAACTCCTATTTGGTGGCACAAAGAGAAAGAATGACAGGCAATTTTTGAACAGCAAGAGAAATTCCAGATGGACATAAAAAAAAGGTTTTGATTCAGCCTTGAAACAAAATGCCTCACAGAGACTGAGAATTCCCATCCCTGCAGATAACCATTTAAAATTTATTGTAGACTCTTGAGGACCATTTTATGGACAGTATTGTTGCCTGCTATATCTTTCCCTGAGCTCTGAGATACCACATTCTTGAACTTGGACCTGCATAAACCTTCCAGGGGCACCATCACATCCAAGTGGGATCTCACTCTAAATTATCCCCTGCTGTCTGTGTAGAGAGAGAAGCATCCATTTGTAAACGGAACAAATAAAACACTGGGATTTTGAAGGAAACCAATGGCAAGAGAAATTCAAGAAAAGTCTGTCTGACTCCCTTTTAGGGTGGTGGTATCTATCCACGTGCTGATGGAAAGCTTTCTTTGCTTTCTGGACAGTCCAAGGGAGTGAGACAATAAAAACATTTATATCATTGTTATGCTTAAAAATCTGAATTGAAAATGTTGACAGAACTGATCCTCATTGGCACTCGGATACCATTTTTATTTCACTCACAAATAAAGATGATCAAGTATTAAGAGTTGGAATTGATGCATTTTTTAATTCACACTGGTAACAGAAGGCCAGAAAAGACCAAATGAGGTATTCAGAACATCCCTCTGATATAAACCACAGTACCTCTGCCAGCATTAATCAGGCCTTGGTCCTCTAAACATAAAATAGCAGCTAGCCTAAGGCTCAGAAAAGGGGCTAATTCTTCCTTTTACTGAGATTACAGCTTGATCGGTACTTGAAATTGTTTTTACTTCTCTTGTTTTCCACTTGGAATAGCTAAACTGAAAAGACACCACTCATTCATATTCTGCACTTCAAGGTTCTCACAGCAATCAGGAGGATGGAAACTTGAAAGCAGCACATTTAAGGACATGGCTAAGAGTCCTGGATTTATTGCATTCAAACTCTCACATGCTGCATGTTCTATTACTTCTTGTCCTGCCATTGCTGCTATTTTCAGGTTGTAGGGGTTTGGGGTTTTTTTGGCTGTATTTGAGTTATGGTTATTCTCCTCCCTTCAAATAAATTATCATCATGTCTAGAAGCTCCTTCTAGCACATGGTCAGCCTCTCACACATCATTTTCTGTGTGGCGAAATACATCAACAATGCAAATTGCTGCTGACAATTTATGAACTCACTTGCCTCTAAAGATCTTACTCCTTTTTGTTTTAAGCCCATGAGAAAGAAGACTAATTAATCACTGTGGATAGAAAAGACCTTTTTGTTTCCAGGAAAGAATTAAAGAACAAGTGAAATATACTTTTCACCTTGTGCCTCAGCCATGCCTGGGACAGACTTCTCCCATTTTGATTTCATTCAAGAGAGCCGCTAAAACCTTTCAGTCATTTGTCAAAGGTACATTCACTCACTAAAAACTGGTTAAACATCAGCTTGTTTCTTTGTACCTCTACAGTAGGAAGTCCCAACACTATCCTAATTACACATCTGTAAGCACAGAATAAAAGTTTAAATAAATACCAAAAGTACCCTGTGCATGCCATCTGCAACAATGCAGATCCAACATCTGATGTTTGATCCACAGCTTCTTAATCAATAGATGTAACTGAAGAACAACAATCCACAAATATCACAGCATATATCAAAGTAGTAAATCCTACTTCAGATAAAAGTGACCTCCATATCATAAATACCACACATTTTTTAACGGTAACATTCCATTTTTGCCCAAATTGCTTCTGCTCTGACCTATGTTTCCTTAGTTTTGTCTTGGAGCACTCTGGATTTGATTTCAAGGATTGCAAAAGCAACATAATTTTATTTTAGTCTCATCCAAATTTCAAAAATTTCATTATGCTTTTATTCTCCTTCATGCTTAATGGGAGGAGGATTTTTCCTGAAGACAGACATTTTAATCTGCCCACATTTGCCAACATACTCACTACGGTTTTCTGGTGGACACATAAATACAGAATTGGTTTAAAATTGCACTCCAGATACAATCTCTGCTGTGTATTTGCTTTGCCTTGTCCTGCTGGTGCATGAAAACATCACAAAGTTTGTGTTCTTTGCCCCTTCTCAAAAAAATAAGCCTTTTTCCTGAATTCATCAGGTGTCACTGAGGGGTGTAGTGGTGCCCTGAAGCTGGATAATATTTGTTAGATTTTTAGTGACTTCAAGATCTGAATAGAGTGGGGTTTCCTGGGCTGGACTTTGCATCTCTCCCCTTTCCCAACACGGGTTGTGTGTGGCTGAGATAGAGGTGGAGCAGCACACCTTGCCCCACAAGGCAGCAGAATCACTGGGTCCTCCCATCGCACCCTGGCTGATATCAAATCAGGAAAGCTTGAAAAACCACAGGACGACTCAAAAGATTAAAGTCTGTCACCCAAATACAGAGGAAGATGGAAGATATTTATAGGACTACCATCTTAACTTCAGGCCCTAATGTTTGTTTTTAAGTCATCCACATTGCAAGGTGAGAAACACAAAACCTTACTCATGGGTTAAGGAGGTTTACCATCAACTAGTGACTGAGTCATCACTTTTTTTCCTGCATAACACTGGAAAGTCTAGTATTTCACCTAGGCTTCCAATTTCCCTTTTAGAAACTGCACACCAGCTCAGCTGCACAAACCTCCTTTTTCTTTCCACATACAGAACCTGGGAATATACACAAATGCCACCCTGCCTCCAGAAATCTCTCACTGAAGAAGAAGGCATGTTCTACATTTTCCTGAAACAGGAATTCTCTGTGAATTTTGTCTACAGATTATTGATCCTCCAGATATCCTTCACAGGCTCCAAAGTTGCCTGCTTTCAGCCTCCAGGGATGTAAGCCAGATGAGATCTTCAGACTGCCTTGCAACACCATTTTAAAATAACCCAGTAGTTTCTAGTTACAATGTGAAAGTCAGGCTGCTTACTGAAAATTAGCACAAAATTTTGGCTCGTAAAATGCATATAAAATCCAAAGAAGCTGCTTTCATCTCTGTGATCCTTCCAACAGAAATGTATTTGTTCCTGTTGCTGAATAACTTAATTTTGAAAACTACAGTGTAATGGCCTTTGAATAGTTCTCTACCCAGCAGTTATTAATGAACCATATTTCATTATTTGGATTCAGGCAGTCTGGTGGGTGAATCCCTGTGACTGACTGCAAAACCTGCAATAGCCTCATGAAGGTGAGGATTTCACTTGATGTGCTGCAAGTGAATGGAATATTCTTGATTATACCATGGTACACCTTGGGGACACTGTTATGGATAGTGTATCACCCTGGTTACCACAATGAATTACTGATTTTTCTTCTAGTAACTGCTTCCTAAACTCATAGAAACTGTGCCAAAACATTATTTTGGGGATAAGAATTTATCTATTTAAATTCCATGTGATTACGCCCTTTCAATGCATGAAAAAGTAGAAATTCTGCTGCTGACTTAGAGAGTTCAAAGAGTTCATAATTTCAGATATTTCTATAGAAATGGTCTCACTTGGAGTTGGGAGTTTTGTCTGTGTTGACAGCCCCCTTTATACTTCATTGTTAGCACCAATTCTGTTCCCTTAGCACAATAGTCTAAATACTAAAACACTTGAAAGTTAAGCAGCTAAGCCCAAGTAGTTGTCAGGGTTTGCTAAATCAGAAAGCAACAGCACATGCTCAGTATCTCTAGAACACATGGGATTGCAAGGTGTCATCTGAGGAGACTGTCCCTATTCTGGGACAGTTACTGTGAAAGTCACAAATGGCCACCTTGTGGGCTAAGGATGGATGCTATTAATCCATCAATGGATGCTATTATGCATGACCACAGGTCACGTTTAATATTTAATAAGTGCATTGCAAGCTATCCTCAACCCAGGACTCATCCAACAATTGTTATGATTTGCATTTTATTAATTTTAAAGAACTGCCAACACAACCATGGCCAAGTATTAAGTGATGCATATATTGGTGCAAGGAGAGTAGTTAAGAAAATGAGATTTGTGCTGGAACCCACATGAAAAATTAGAGGTTGAGAAGTAATCAAGTTTATTATGTTAGCACCAATACACCCACACCATAATTTTATCAGCTACAGTATTGTCAGCTGAGTACTCTTAGAGAGGTGGTGAGCATCCTTTAATTATAAGATTCATTATTTATTGCTACAAAGACTACACTTTATCATAGTTGTGTTTGTTTCCTAACAAAGTTAGGCCCCAGGTTTCTTAAGTGTTATGGAAAGGTGCCTGCAATATCATGACTGCAAATTTATATGAACCAAATTTATATGAACATAAAACAACAAATGACACCAAAACAGAATACTCAAGGTCTGGGTGGATTTTAACTCAAGAAAACCTGAGTGAGTTCTCTCTCCGAAGGCTCAGTGAGATCACTGAGTTAAAAAGGAAGTCACTAAAAGGTTCTGAACTTGTGTGAAGGTACTTTCACTGCTCTTATGTCCATTGCAGGTTTAATTCTGCACTGTAGAAGTCCAATTATAGTAACACTGCATGCACTGCTTTCCCAGGAATGCAAAATTGCTTGATCACCTATGAGCTTTTCTTACTGCTTGTAAAGAGAGAACCATGAGACATTAATAAACACCAGATAGCAAAAAAAACAAAAACAAAAACAAAAACAAAAACCCCAGCTTGACAACAGAGAATGTAATTGTCCTGATATATCCAAGCTGACCCACATGGCATTTCTGCTGTTTCCATGCCAGGTGTTCCGGATGTCTAAGATGGATTAGAGGCCTATCAACTACAAAATGGGAAAAAAACCCCATCTGTTTATGAGCTTTCAGTGTCCAGGTGCAGGGTTTAGAATGAAATACTCCCACGTTCTTCTGCTTTATCACTGAGGAGCTTGAATATGGTCAACAAGTCCCTTCCTGCTTGGAAAATTCCTGATAAAGCATTCATATCCTGGACCCTCCAAGCTAAAGACCAGAGTGTCATGGATTAAATTTCCTCCCAGTAAAGCAAGTGTTGGTAAAACATTTTCAACTGAGCTGTCTCACAAGCAGCAACAGTAGTTTTAGACTATGAAGGTATTGAGGCAGATAGTCAGTTCAATGATGGGGCTGCAGTTAAAAATTTTTCCTGGGGTCTTCTTGGATATTTTTCTCATAAAAGCATGGCAGACAGAGTCCTCCAGGATTTCACAGCAGGTACATCTATACTGATACATCCATGTCATAAATATGTAAGGTGTTTTCATTATCAAGCATACTTGAGGAAAAGAACTGAAGAAATAGCTAGGCAACAGCACTCAAAAAATAACACACAGGAAACACATTTCAAATAAGCAGGATCTCACAAAGACAGGTTACATCGGGAGACTATGAAATTTTTATTTCCCTAATCAGGCTTACCCTATATTCAAACATAACAGAAAATTTTAGGCCCAAAATAAACACAATATTTGGAAAGGAGTTAATTTTGAGCAAAGAAATAACCCTCTTTCAACATTTAGTAATATTAAGCAAGTGCTCACGTCTATATCTGTATGTTTTGAGCAATCAATATATTCATGCTTTTGCTGTTTCAGAGTTTTGTAAGTATTAATACAGGACTAAATGACAAGATTTTGAGTGAAACAAAACTTCCTTCCTGCTCATACACAGAAATACTTTCAAGGACTCTTGGTAATCCTTCAAAATGCTCAAGGTCTGGCATAGAACCATGTGCCAAAAATATGTCCCCATCTTATACCTAATAAAAAATGGAACCTGTTTAGCTAGAGGATGGTCTGTTGTTAGCAATCCACTTTCTCTTTCTCTTTGACCTCAGAGAGAACTGCTGGCAAGTTGAATTTTGTTTTTTACAATTGCCTACAAGAAGAAAAGGTCAAGAGCTGTATAAAGGGATTGGCTTCTTGCAAAAATTCTTAGTAGGGCTCACTGAGAGAGCATTAAACTAGATTTGAGGGGGTTGGGGACGTAACCAGACTTGACAGAGAGAAATTGTGCAAAGGGGACCATTATAGTGACCACCCAAGCAGCAAAAGGAGGATTTAGAAGGGACATCTTCAGTGAGTACAAGCACCCAAAGACATAACCACAAGGCAGGACTATGGGGCACTCCTCTGCAACCCTACTGCGAAATGGAAACAGTCAAATGCTGTTGTGAAGCTCCTGCACACCAGCACATGTGGTATGGAACCAGCAGGAGGAACAGAAGATCTGTGTGCAGGCACAGGGCTTGGACCTCACGGGATTACAGATGTGGTGGGACAGCCTCTGTGACTGGAATGTTGTCACAAAGGGTCACACACTGCTCAGGAGGGACAGACCAGGAGCACTTAGAGGTGGATTTTCCCTTTACATGAGGCAGCATTTGGAGTGTGCTGTCTTGGGATGGGTGACAAGGGAGGTGAGAGCTTATGGGTCAGGATAAAAGAGCTGGCTGGGAAGAGTGACACCGGTGTCACTGTGAATTCTGTGTGGGTGTCTGCTCCAGGCCACCTGAGCAGGAGGAGTGGTGAGAACTTCTACAGACAACTAGAAACAGCCTCACAGACACAGACCCTGGCTCTTTTGGGGAATTTCACTACCCTGACATCCACGGTAGAAGCACAGACAGTCCTGGAGAGCACTGATGATAACTTCTGTGCCCCGTAGTGAAGGATCCCACAAGGAATGGTGTGCTCCTCAACTTCATATTAACAAACACTCAGGGCCTTGTTGGAGATGTGAATTGGGGAAATCCTTGGCTGTACAGACCATGAGGTTGTGGAGATCAGTATTGGGTGAGGAAGAAAGTGGGTAGCGAGATTGTAACCATGGATTACAGGAAAACAAAATTTAACCTCTTCGGGCATCTTCTTGGAATACCCCATGGAAAAAGTCCTTTATGGAAGAAAGGCCCAAGAGAGTTGGTTGATAGTCAAGGATCACTTCCATCAGAATCGAGAATTCTGATGAGGACGAAATGTGAAAAGGGGTTAAGAAATCTGCATAGATGACTGAAGAACTCCTGTTGTTACTCAAGTGCAAGAATTTCCACTCACTAGATCCGCTGGAATATAGAAACCCCTAAAGAAAAAGGAGAAAGCCTTAAAAGCTCTTAATTACAAGCAGTTTATTAATGGGCTACCTGTGTAGACCAGAACAAGCCTAAGACTTCCAGAAAGACAAAGCTCTAGGAAAATAATTCCAGCTTGAAGCAAGACTTACATTTTTATATGTGGATACCATCGTTTTTAAAGTTATTTTCAAATTTTAAATCACTGAAGCTGTCCATCTAAAGATGACATGGGAAGATCAGGAATCAGGACTTCTCAGAGCTGATCCTTGGTTTCTGAAGCTCAGGCTCAGGCCTCTGCTGCCCAAGACCCTTCTGCTCAGACACCTTCCAGAGCCAATGGGAAGAGCCTGCTCAGCACCACTCATCCCACCCAGCATAGCCCAGCATAGCTCAGGTTCTCCTAAATTGGGCCCTCAGGTCAGTAGAATGAATTTTTAACCAAACTCACAAGCTGACTTCTGCAGTCTTTTACCTGGTAAATAATATGTCAATAATTTTTTATTATGATTTATTCTGCTAAATTTTTTTTTAAATGCCTGCCTGCTCTCTGCCTCAGTTTTCAGAACACCAAATGCTGTTATATGAGTGACAGAAACTTTATTCGTGCAAAGAAATAATATTAAAAACCCCACAAAACCTCAAAAAACACCCTTTGAACTTAAATTTTCCACCAATTTAGGTAACCCCTTATTGAGGAAAAAGCTTCCTACAAACAGACTTGCAATTCAATTTCGAAAAAATACATCAGAAAACTGAAAACAAACCATTTGCCTTTTGTCACCAAAATTGCTTGCTTTGAAATGGTCATTGCTTTCTCCTGCTTTGTTTAATAATATTTCCCCTCCACCTTTTACCAATGGAAACATTATTTCTTCATCTTTCCAGAAGAGCAACAGACCATTTCCCTTCTACTTTCTAGTCAGCTTGTCCTATATTCTTGTGACACATTTTCCAAACCTGTTCAAACCTGACCAAACATGCTTTGTACTGTATTTTCAAGCCTCAGTTATCACTCTATAAAACCTAGCAAGTTCCCACAATTAGACCTGTCACACTAATTGATTAATTAATTTTCTGTAGCACAAGAGCCAATTGAATTATTCTAATAATGAGCAGGAAAGCTTGAGCACCTCTTCCCTATAGTAACAATTCATTGATTTAAATGTCCTGTTTTTGACAAAAAATTTAAAGCTGAGGAACTTCAAAGACATCCTTGGTACTTTTATTGTATATTTTTCCATTGTGAATGATATGCTAATCCTAGTCCAATTTTTTTTTCCAAATGCTCAATCTTTGTTGTGAATAATCTACTGAGAACAGTGCTGCTCCTTACACAGAGGAGAAAATGTTATCAACTTGGATATACATCTAAGAATCTGGTCTAAATTCAATTATTTCTGGACCTCAGACTGGCTTGATATCTCTTGCAAAGATTGTTTATGAACTCAATGCAATGGCTACATCCCATACCAGTAGAAGCTGGTAATGTGCAGGAAGGAGAAAACACCTTGAATTTTTCACGGGTGAAGATCACAGCAGCAACACATGAACATGGGGAAGAGTGGAGAAGACAAGTGAAAGTCACAAACTGCAGTGGACTTGTGAGTGCCAGGAAAATCCCTAGATCTACGTTTTCTGTGTTCTTGAGCATATGCTGAAAACAAAATTATTTTTTTTAAAAATTAGTTCTCTGAACTTGGAATAAGGACTTTTGGGCTCTGCTCTAATCCCTGCTGCATACAAGATTTGGACCAATTTTTCTTTCTATTGCTCTTTAATTTCTATTAGGAAACGAATGCCATAGTTTGTCAGCCTCAGTTCAGATTACACATTCTCTCTGCGTTTACAAGATGGTCTTTCACAGCATGTTCCTGTGACTTCAGCCAGTTTCTTCAGAGCCAGCAATGCAGGAGATGTTGCCAAGTGTTAGCATTATTTCATTGTCATTCCTATGATCTTTCATACTTGCTGTTTCACAGAGGGTTTTCAGAGGAATCTCAGTCCTCTTTCAAAGACTGTTGTAGCTTGCATTGCTATGGACAAACAATCAAGGGATCAGAAAGCAAAAAAAAAAAAAGACTGAATATTGAATGCTTTTTTCATTTAATGGTTTATAAGTCAACCCAAAGGTGTTTAGCAGGTAGACATTAATGCCACCACCATCATCATCTTCTCTCCTTGACCACCAGAGGCTGCCAATCAACCAGCACACAAACAGAGGGGCTCAGGACCATGATGTGCGCAGCCAAGATGGGGACTTTTCACACTTTCCATAGTGAGATACAATAATGAGTGAGTATGGTTGAGAACCCTCCTCTGCCCCTTTTCATGCATTGCCCCTGCAGCCTTAAAGTCATGCAGATCTGCTCATAAAACACCCATAACTGCCCTCAGGCAACTTGTTCTTTTGGAAATAATTGAGATAAGAATAACAGGAAATTGGTAGATATTGGCAATTAAGAGATTTATTGTAATTGATTGTATAGCATGCCTTATGCTATTATAAGGTTTAATAATCAGAAGCCCATAACTAAGTCATCTATGGCTGTGGAGAACTATGACCAATATGTGCCATAAAAATAGGAGCATCTGTAGTCATTGATGTTCTCTGATCTTCTAAATGCATGCTGGAAATTGTATTATCCAAGATAACAGAAAGGGAAATGTCTTGTGTCAGAAATAGTATGAACATAATCAGATTTGAGAAACCAAATGATTTTAGTAATATGGGGCACTGTGCACTGAGAGCAGAGAAATGGGTTTGTGAATTGTAGTTTGCTACTCAGTAAATGACAGAAAATAAGCCACAGGGACTTCATCCTTCACTGTTAACATGATTGCTATTTTTGACAATAGCAATTCATAGAAAAATTCTGTTTTCTCAGATACCACACATAGGAAATATGAAATGGGGAGTAACTTCAGAGTAGCCAGCTGCACTCTAAAGATATTTAGGAGGAAAGAACTTTATGAAAATAAGTCAAGTCAGTAAAAGTCTGCTCCAGGAGTCATGCCTTCCTTAATCAAGTCATTATGTTCCTGCACTGTTTGTATGTGAATCCTTGGTGTATTTTATGTACTCTTTTTCCAGCTGTGCTGTTGTGTGTTGTGAGCGTCCCCACTGCAACTAACACCACTGCAACTAACACCTCTCAATCAGCCTCTCCTGCCTTAAGACTTTTATATAGAGATAAAGCTTTCCGGGGCAGAGAAAACCTCTTTATTTGATGTTTACAAAGCTCCTGATGCAGCAAAGATGATCCAGAACTGTTTCATATAGGGAATGTGGCAATTCAGATAATTAACAATAAAAAAAAAATACTTCACAAATGCTACATCTATGGTTCAGTTTCAGAAGAAGGAATCAACTGTTTCTACTTAAAGGCAGATCAGTCATAGCTACAAAAGCTTGGAACTCCAAGCCTCAGCTACAGATTGTAATGATGTTATAGATTAGAGATAGAAGAAAACCCTTTTCTATACTGGAATACTCTCCTTGGAAGTAAAAAGCAATGACCCATCACAGGGTTGGAATGCAGGACAAAATGGATCTTGAGTATGCTGACTACAAAATTACATATAAGCAAAAGATTGCAACATGAACACAAAAGGCCAGGAAATGCCCAGCAATGCTAAATATATATGCTTTATGTTTTTACACCAATCTAGTTTTGTCAAATATAGTTCTTGCGAAATCCTTGTCCTTTTTGTTTAATAAATCAATGATCTAATGTTCATGCCACTGAACACTGTATTTTGCTTTCCCGAGGAAGCCATTAATTTATAAGCCGCAGTTTGGATCCTTAGCTGCTTGGAAGATTATCAATTATACACCCCTGTATCTTATTCATAACTATGTTAAAATAATTGCCATATGAGAAGATTTGAATTAATCTGGAAGTTTATATAGCACTAATTTTACATTAGGCCATTAAAAGATCCTTTCAAAGACCTTTTAGAACAAAATATGCTAAAAGGATATTTAAGGTACTTTTCTATCATAAAATGGTAGAGACATTTAGTTTGTCAATTATAACTTTGATATCATTAAATCAGATACCGTCTGAGTTAGATGAAATTAGTAGAGATATAGCATTAGATTTTGGACTTGGAACCGGGAATTGTAGTGCACCATTGCTTATGTTCATGGCACAGGAAAAAAAAAAAGCTATTTCTGCAGTGATTGACTGCTCCAGCTAAAATATTTACAAGACTATTTAGCAAAGAACCTCTTGATTAAGGTGGAACCTAATTTAGTATATTTTACATTCCCTTACCACACTTCACAGATTTTCTCAATTTGGTAAGTCTTTCTACTGGGATTTATGACAATAAATCCAGAGATTTTTAGTTCTGTGTGGGTACATATTTTTAGCTACTTATTACAAGGTAACTTTTTCTTTTGTGTTTAAAACTGAAACCCTGTGACAAATGGCCTTTCAAAAGATTATCTGGTTGAGAGACACTTAACACCCCCATGTGCTGATGTTTCACTGAGCAGGCTTTCAAAACAGTTTCTAAATTACATATTTTTCAACAAGCTGATTTTTATGAAGGAACAGCTGTTGAGTAAAGGGAAGAATGAGTAACAGAAACAACATGAAAATGTGGGAAAACTGGCAGCATACAAAACTAAAAGCACTTTGATGAATGTGATCGCTCCTCATGGAACCCTCTTGTTTGCAAACAAACGGGTATAACCTCTCTTTGTTATTTATGCATCAAAATAAAGTTTTTCTAGGTCCTGCTCAAGTCATCTCAGGTCAAAGTTTCCGCAGAAAAAGAATCAGGCAAATGCAGCACAGCTTTCTGCTGGGTTTCTTACCTGGTTCAACCAGTCCAAGCTTTAGGGCCAACTCAGGTACACAGAAACCACAAGGATTGTGCATAGGGAGAAGAGTTCTGAGGTCAGTTTGTGAAATCTCAGCCCAATTCAAAGGCTGCTGAAGTCCACAGACAGCTTTGTCATAATATTCTATCTAAAGACTAGAGCATCATATTCACAGAGCACCAACAGTGCAAAGTAGTCGCTCCACATTTCCCCGGTGTACATGAAGGAAATTCCCTCTGCAGTTACAGAAAGAGGATACAATAAATAGCCTGAATGATTTT
>VRYO01002297.1:8878505-8945074 GCA_009812075.1 Sialia sialis
AAGATTTTTATCCCTAAAAGAAACAACAGGATGGTGAAATCCATTAGGAAAGAGCAGCTGCTCAACTGAGCAGTTTGCTTCACCATTCCCATCACCTCATGAGCAGCCTCTTATTTGCCACCATGGGTAACTGAGCAAGGGCAAACTGATTTAAGGAACAGCAGCCATTGCTACAGAGAGTTCAAAACACACCCCAGATGCCTTTCCCCCAAAGCCACTTTAGCTCTCGGGTTGTGCAAGACTTTTTGGGTGCCAGAAGCCCCTCCAGGCAGCGGGGGAAGGAGGGCAGAATACGTGTTTGCTCCACCAGGGCAACAGAGGGAAAAGTTCCATCTCCTCCCTCACCTTGCCCTGGCACAGCCATCATGACAAGCAAGGGCCAGGACACCTCTAAGGAGGGAGATTTAAAGACAATCAGCATTCCTGGCTCATTACTAATTTCATGGCAAGGGAAGAGGGAAGGTGGAGACTGTCAACCCACATTAAAGCACTTTACACTCCTTGCTGGACGTGTGCTTCACAAAAGCCAAGAGCTGTTGTTATTAACAACTTGCAACATAAACACACTTGGCCTGATTTTACTCTCCCATACAAAAGGCTTCACACTTGTTTAGGTCCTGACTGGGATGGAGCCAGGAAGATTTCTGTGGTCACTAAGCGGGGAGGTCCCAAGAGGCGCCATACAGGAACCTCCAGAAGAAAAGCCAGCAGGAATAGAAAAATTACCTTGGCTAAGTGCTCCATTTCTTAAAGGCTGAGCATAGAATCAAAACAACATCAATTGTATAAACCTTTGCTTCTGTGAGCTTCTTATTTGGTTGAGTGAAAAATTTCTTGTTTGGAAAATTACTTTTTTCACATATGCTTTTTTTCCTTTTTACTGTGTCAAACTGCCATGATACAGCTAGAGCTTGGGAGACATCAAAGAAATTCTGCTGAGATGCTTTGATCAGGAGAAAAAAATGAACCACAAAAAAAAAAAAAAATTAGGAAAGAAAGGAGACAGGGCTCATCAGCTTGGATCCTGAAACACATTTCTGTAAAGCATTAAGATATTTAGAAAGGAAAAAAAATCCCCACCAAACCCTATCCAGATCTCACATCAGTCCCAGAGGTTATAAGCTTTAATGTTCTGCAGGTCACAGGAGGCTCTTTAGTTTGTCCTTGATCCTTTCAAGTAGCTGGAAATGAAAACACAGTGCAGAAGCTGTGGCTTCAATTAGACATAATATCAAAAAAAGGTTGATAGCTCTTCCTTGCTAATGAGGAAAAAAATAAGTGCTCTGGAAGAACAACACCCCACCCTGCCAGATGACGTCAATAGAGCAATCACACATCTAAATATCATAAGTCAGGGTAGCTCACAAACCCATTTTACACCTTTTGCTGCCTGGCTCCTTTTCTAAGTTCTTTTGTGTTTTCCTCTCATCTTTTTAGCATTTGAGAGAAAAAAACCAAAACCATCCATTTAGAAAGAAGGTACTGGCTTCTTCATTTTTCCTCTTTCTACTCCAATTTGGAAATTACACCAAGGAACCAAAGCAGCCACCTCTGAAATCACTGCTATTCTGACCAGTATGCCCCAATATCAGAGAAGAGGTGTCTAGGCTTCCCCTGGAAAGAAAATACTGATTTTGGAAAGATGGATGTGGGAGTTTGAACACTAGTTTCAGTCCTCATTCTGCTTAACATGGTTTGTTGTGTGTGCAGGTGTTTAAGACTATGTAAAGCACCTCTCCCTTTGCTTTTGTGCTTTTTCACATAACTCAGTTTATTGTTTGAAGAGCAGGAGGAGATCAGCATTCAAACCAAAATCAAATGAAAGAAGCAAGCAATCAGAGAAGCTATAGAATTTGGAAAGAAAATTAAAGGATCCCTATACATTTAGACCGGATTTTAATACAGCAGCTTAAAATCCTGAGTTAATACAATGAACAATGATCAGGCCAGCTTGTGTCTAGGAATGGTCAGCACCCATATCCACAGGGTAAGAGTGCCTAAAAGCAAGGCTGATACAAGGAATGACTATTGAATCTCCTTATGAAACATCTAAACATTCTAATCTGCAGTGAATACCTTGAAGGTTTCCCTCCACTATACAATGGAACTCAGAAAAACACCAAAACTGTGAGATTATTCATGGGGTTTTTAAAATTATCAATACTGTAGCCCCTAGTAACCAAATCTCTTTCCGTAAAAATATATTACTTGTCCTACATTTAATGAGTGTTAGATTCAGTTCTATTGCCCTTCTACATGTGCAAGAGGACAACAGCAGGGAGAAAACAGTGTATTTGCTTGGAAGAAATTTTGCTTTTAAGTTACTCGTAATCTAAATAATGTATCACTACTTTTCTATCCTATTATTACGTAAAATACAATGTAAAATATATAGGATATAGGAACGAGTCAAGTCTGGTTTTATTGAAGGCAGTTGCTCTAGCCCAGCCCCTCCAGCACCATCACTGCTGCTGTCTTCTCTGGTGACCAGATAGAAGTGAAGCATCACAAAATTATTTACTACTGAGGCAAAATACTGGCAATTTCCTCAAGTGAGACTTGGCTAAAGTAAATCAGACAAACAATTTCTCAGTGCACTATATATTTTAACTTCTTCAAACAATTTTTTTCCAGTGTCTTTAGCATTGTAGATGATTTTCACAAGCCTCCTCCTAACCCACCCAAATTTTTCATGGAATTACATACAGCTGTTACAATGGAAAGTGTCAGAAAACTTGAGTAAGACCCTTCTTTTAGTTAGATATGACTTCGCAAAGCCCTAATCCCTCTAAGGATTTTGTGTCAGGCTCCCAAGATCCTATTAATAGTACCTTTAATAATCATTATTTGCAGGTAATTAGTAAGGACGTGCTGGCCCTTGACAGCAACAAAGTTTGAAAACCTTGCTGAGTGTGGAGTGACCATGCAGAATTCGTCCTGTTGAAGAGCTCACACATTCATTAAGATAAAACCAAAGCTGTGCATGCCCTAACCCTTTACAAGCCCTTCAAATACTCTTCCCAGAGCAGTGAAATGTTTGTGCACTTCCCTGGCTTCTTAAATTAACTTTCTCTGTGCCTTGTCATGCAGATGTGCCTTGAAGAACAAAAGCAGGAGAACTGGTTCTGTGGAAGGCTCCAAGCTCACAGCTTTCCAAGGACGTTTATTCATCTCCATCCCCTCCCCTGTGCCATCCAGAAGGGAGCACAAGCACAGCAGGTCAGACTCCAAAATGGCACAATTTACAGCACTTTTAATTGCTAGGGCTTTGAGGAAAAAGCCTTTTGCCCACAAAACTCAGGCCCTCATTTTGTACCGCTTGCACCAAGAATCAGCTGTCATGATTGGCATTTTCACACGTGACCATGGGATTCTAGCACTGGGAATCATCGCTTCAGAAATGCTAGTACTACCACTGTTAGTATAATAACATCCTTCAATACATATCTCCTGCTTTTTATTCTTTTGCACAAGAAGGTGGAGCGTTTCCAATCAGACATGTCAAAGTTTGTAGTCACCACTGCATTTGTAGTCACCACTGCTCTGATGATGTTTTTTGGGATGGCCAATAGTTATTGGTATTGATGGTAAATAGCTATTGGTATACACACACGTGAAGTGACCACTGACAGTGCATTTTAACTTATTTTAAAAAATAGGAAGTGAATGGTAAGAAACCTGCACCTAAGGGTAGCTGTTCTTTGAGGAGGGAACATTCAATTTCCAATTTAATTTCAGCTAGAATAACTGGAGCACTTCTATTGCTCCCTTTTCACCACTGCATGTGGCAGAAAAAGAGGACAATTATTAGGCATTCTATTCCAGGAAAAATCCTGAAGCGAGTTGCTTGAAATTACACTTTAACTTTTTACCCCTAAGGATAAGATCACCATCATCTGCAAAATATCTACATATACGTGGGTGTAAAATTCTGTAAATGAGTTTTAAAAATAAATCTGCTTTCAGAAATAATTAACCCTCCTCCATTATTCCTTCTTTTCTGGGTTAGGAAAGAAAAAACAATAAAATGTTTTAGGTGGCCTCAAGCAAAGGCGTGGGGTTATGTTGGTGGTATTATGTTTTGATCTCGACTGAATGTCAGCAAACCTCAAAAAAATTATAATTACAAGGACTGAAAATTATAGAAGACAGCAGGTTCATGAAGCCCTGGAGAGCTGCACATTCTCTGTTCATATGCTAAAAAGGCAAGTAAGAATGCCTTTTATTAAGTCCTTAATTGCTGAAGAACAATGTAATATAAAAAAACTATATAAATATAAATCTGCAGCTTTATTTATACCTTTCCTATACAAATATTTTCTGTTTAGTTCCTCAGATGACAATCAGCACAAGTTATGGTTGACTCTGCAGAAGACTTAGTAGCAGAAAAGCTGGGTTTACTGGTTTGCAGTGAGTAGTTAGCAACTAAGTCAGTAAACTGTCTGGAGGCCTTTTGGCAATTCAACAAGGAAAATAACCAGCTTGATTAAGTGGTCATCCCTGAAGGGTCTCAAGAAATACTTCAGCAAAAAAGCAGCTTGAAACAACCCAGGCCCCATCATGAGAAATTCTTTAATTAGAAGCAGTCAAGCAGCCTTTAAAAAATGTTTTGTATTTCAAGAAAAGCCCTAGAACTAGATCTCAAACACATTTTCATATTTCTACAGTTTCAAAATTCAGCAGAATTCTAATTTAAATCCAGACAGATCCAGGTAAGTTATCTATTAAAACAAAGCATAACATTTTCTCTTCCTACAGAACAACTGTGAAAGATAGGAATTTTAACTGGGTGAAGGGAAAAGAATTCTTCTCTTCTTGAGCAAATTAGAACGCATTATCTTTTATGTATGTGTACGTTACTTAAGTATTCCATATTTATATACATATTATAACTATGTATACAAATATATACATATTTATGTAACGTAATACATTAATGTAATACCTGTAATGTAATACATTGCATGTTATGCATGTATTGTACTATTAAAAAAAAAAAAATCACCTAAATCACTGTTATAACATAGAAGGGTATAGGTAAAAGTTGCACCTAAGTCAGTTTTATTGGTAATTCAGAATAAGCCTCTCCTCTCCAGCAGATAAAAAGAAAACCAAATAACTTTAGATTAGTACAGTTGAGGTAAACTCTATCTCGTATAAGAAATGCAGGCCAAATAGATAGCAGTATCTTCCTGAGAAGATTTTTTCTGTATTTTCTTTCAGACTCTTTTTTTCTCTATGAAGAAAAGCACAAGGCGCTTTTTTTTTTTTTTAATATCCTTACATCAAAATACGCAAGTCTTCAAAAACTTCATTTTTTAAGTAATACTTCCATTTAAGATTAATATTGTAGCCTCATTTACTGTTAGATAAGCTTCAATCTAATTTTAGTAAATTGCTGAAAAATTTCTATCTTCACATGCACTCCTGAAAGAAAAGCCTTTTAATGTCACAGATCCTTCAATAAGGTCCACAGCACATAAATGGCCTTAGCTAGCTCAGGTACCAAAATCCTCTGACTCCTAACAGAGTGGAACACTTGCCTCTTCCTCTTGCCATCTTCATCTCAAATCTCACATGGCCAGACTGCTTGACATTATCCATCTCTTCTCTAAATTTCTACCACAAACAGTGATCCAAAATACAATTTCCAAAAAATGAAACCTTCTCTAACTGAACTTCAAGTTTCAGAAATAAACAGCTAAAAGCAAACTTGCTTAAAAAAATTATTTCTAGGAAGGTCTAAATCATGTATCTAGGATCCATAGCACTGATTTAGAAAGTTTAGATCATCTCCACTCCAAAAAATGGCTGGAATAATTGGACTCCTTTGAAAGGCAAATAGAATATTTCCTTACTTGAAGAAAAAAGGGAGGAGATGCCCAGTTTAGTAGAAATGTATCTCCAGAGCACACTTATAGAACTCAAACGACTTTTTAAACAAACAAATATAAATTATTCTACTTGCTTCTTATGAAAGTCAACAAATAAGTCACATAAAATTGTCAATACCCACTCAAGAACCACATGCTCAGTAATTAAATTTGGAGCTGAAATGACAAAGAAAAGACCTGCATATCCTTGGACAATCCAACTCTGAACATTACCGACTATAAATATAAAAATAAAACCCAAATTTAAATAGTACTTCTTGTACCTACAACTAAATTAAAAGTAGAATCAGACACTGAATTGGTAAACCAAATGACATAAACTCCCTAAGTTTAGTCAGAGATGATCATTAGGAGGCAGCAAATTATTTCCCATCTTATTGGAAACAGAAATCTTCTCCAAACTTATTTTTTTAATTTTGAGTGAAAATACCCCAAGCAAAAAGAAAAAAACAAACCAGGCATCAAAACTCTCTTGAACTTTCTAAAAGACAAGATGTATTCTGGGCTTTATCCTTGATTAAAACAGACGTGCCACCCGTGCTCCTAGAAAAGCACATGCTCTGAGCTGAACTTCTCTTTGGTTCAAAGGATAATATCTTGACATTAACCAGGAAAATACAAAAGCAAAACCAATCACCAACAGCCAAAACACACTGTCACTTCAGTGTGATTTTCAAATACGACAAGTTTGGCTGGCTTAGACCAAGCTGTAGAAAGACACCTCCATTTGCAACTCAAGGTGAGCATTGAGATTCTTTGCTACTGCAACAGCAAACCAAACCCATCTACAAATGGCTGGGGTGCTGCCACTTGGAAGATAGAACTATGAAAATATATTAAGGAGCATCGGTCATTAGAAAGGAAAGAAAAAAAAAATCCTAATTTTTGTGTTGTTTGAAAACAGAAATTGTTTGCTATTGCAAGCTCTTTTGTGTTGTTTCACACAAACTCAGGTTTTGCAAAGAAAGAGTATATTTTTAGGCTGGCTGTGTCCAGAAGCACTGGAAACATTATTCAACTCTCACCAATTACTCGGGCTACCTTCCAGATCAAACAGGCACCTACACATTTACATTACCATCCCCTCCTGGAAGGAGCTGAAGATTCAAAAAATAAAAAGAAAGTTTGAAAAATACCTGTAGTTTCTATCCTGACAGAATCCTGATATTCAGAGAGATGAAAAGACTCATTTTATCCAGGGGGCAAGAAGAGCACAGACAGGTGCTGGAAGCTTTCTGTGTTGTCCTACCCCTCAGAAAATACTGAAACAGCAAACAATTTTGAAAAAATACACACTGTTTATTAATTCAAATGTATTTCACCTCCGTCTTCTCCCCAATATTTTGAGCACCCAATGTAACACCCCAAATGATGATAGTAATAATAATGATGATGATGGCGATAATAATAATAATAATAAGAATGCATTCAATAATAATAATAATAATAATGCATCTTGCATTTCCAAAGCACTATAGGTGGTAGTGGATCACAGAACAGCACTCCTGTTCCCAAATCCCTGTGTCTTTGTCTTTCCTGTCTCAAACATCTCTTTTTAGTAAGGGACTCAGAAGGGTAGACACAGGGTTTATGGTCAATCATGTCATTAAGAGAAATTTTGTGTGGTGATTTCAGAGCTATGAAACTTTTGCTTGAAATGTTTGGCAGCCTCGGATCAGCTGCACTAACCTCAAGAATTTCTTGCATAGCCCCTAATTTTTCAAAAGTCTTCTCTTCAGGTAAGTAAGACTTTTGAAAAATCGCACAACAGTTACATTTCTGTGATCAGGGTTCTGTAATCCAGTACTTCTGGAACTTCTAGAACTCCAACTATTTCATTGTTTCTAGAAAATAGCTCCAAGAGCACCCAAGGCACACGATAAGGTCTGACTGTCCTTTAGTCACTTGCTCCAGCTGTGGATGTCCCAGGAACAGATTTGTTCTCTCATCTGCTGCAAAAGTTTCTCTGATAGCTATAAATAAGATCCAGAGGCCAAGCAGATTTAGTGCAGCCAAGAGTTTTCCCCACAACAACAACAACAAAAAAAAAGATCAGTGTACCTAGATATTTTCACATAATTCAGAAACAATAAAATTAAGACCAGGTGAAGAAAGAAGTGACTGTTTATAACCTTAGTTTGGGTTTCATTTCATTTAATCTATAATGGTAGGGTGAAATGATCAGATATTTCTCTAGTTAGTGTTTCATCCAAGCATTTGTCATTTCAGTTTGAGGAAAGTGAATACAGGTATGACTTGCAGGCAAATGGACTGATGCTTTTCAAGACTCCTCTTCTAGTACAGGTTAATCTAAAAGTAGCTCCAAATGGAGGTGTAGATTTCTCAAAGGCATTGCCAAAGGCCTGATGTAAAGCTCACAGACCTGAAAGACGTCTGGCACCTCCTGACATTTGATCCACATAATCCATAATAGATTTTATCAGCACTTTTGAATACCCAGAAATGCATTCTGTAACTGATCTCACATTTAATTCCTACAAACTTGTCTGCCTCAGCTAATAAAGACAAAAATTGGAAACCAGACTCAGCATGCCAGACAGCAGCAAGCTGAGTAGGTTTGCAGTTTTCATTATTACTTGTAGGGAGTTCAACAGGATAATTATTGCAGAGCTTACGAGTGTCGCTGAGGTTTGGATGAAACTCTGCTAAGCTTCAGGTTATACAAATAAAAAATTAGTTGGATATAGTTTAGAAAATGAAGAGACCATAGAGGATGTTGCTTAGTAAAAGCTTCAGTGTTTCAATCTTTGCTATTGGCAGAAATAGAACTATATAAAACTACATTTAGGGAGGCTGTTTGCTGAAAATCCTATGGCTGCTTCAAACCCCAGCCTGTTATTATATTGTTACATTTTGTGTATTAAAGTACAATTATCCTCTTAGGTAGTTCAATTACCCTGAATTCTAGTTACTGTTGGTGCAAAGCAGATGCACTTAAAACAGCTGCAGCTCCTTTTGGAGCTGTACTGTTATTGAGACCATATGGCCATTTTGCTGGTGGTGTTTCCTCTTTTATTCCCTTCTCTTGACAAATATTTTATCTTTAAATGTGCTAACATCCTTCAGAGATGGCCTGAACACTGCTGTATTTTTATTCTGGGATGCTAACATTTTACACATAATCAAAAACCAAGAGAAAAGTGTGCAGATGTTAAAAATCTACCCCTCTTTTCCTTTGCTGATGCCAAGATTACAGCACAATTTGAAAATAATCTACAACCTTTTTTACAATGCAACTTTTAGTGCTAGAGCCTGTTGCTTGGAATCCCAAAGCCGTTAACTGCCAGTCACCAAATTCAAAAATCCAGGTTTTATTGTTTAACCTGACCCTGTTGAAGGATTTGCCAATAAAGCTGTGCAAGTAATATGCAGAAATTAAATTCAGTTAATTTAAGCTCTATATGACCACGCCATCTAAAACTATTTAACTACCTGATACAGGGTAGGGGGGAAAGCAGCTCTGTGGACATCAGAAAGCTGAAGGTGGGGGGGTTCCTCAGGTCATTGCTACAGAAGGACAGAGTCAACATACAGTTTAATTTCTTTACAGAGTGCAGCTCTGCATATCCTATTCTAAACAATCTTGATTTAATTTTGAAGTCCTGTTTGCCAGTAGCTTGACTACATATTAAGCCTAATATATGTGTCCTGGTTTCCTCTGGGAGAGAGTTAATGTTCTTCTTAGTAGCTGGTGCAGTGCTGTGTTCTGGATTTAGGAGGAGAATAACACAGCTAACATGCTGATGGTTTAGTTGTTGCTGAGTAATGCTAAAAAATAGTGCTTGAAATATTTAGAAATAGTCTAAATCAAGGAGTTTTCAGTTTCTCATGTTCTGCCAGCAGCCCAAACTCACCAAGGGGCTGTGCCATTCCATAGAATGTCATGCTCTGGTGCATCCTTCTCCCCATGGCTGCACTACAGGGACCCCTGGCAGGCCTTGACTGAACCATTTGAGCACTGAAGTGCCCCTTTATCAGACCAGCTGGGCACCAAGGCATCCCTGCCCATTACAAGGAGCTCCTGGAGGATGCAGGTGGTGCAGGAAACAGCCCTGACCACAGCAGGAACATCTGCTGACCAAGGTGGTGAACAAAGGACAATCAGTCACCCCCTGACAGCCTTGGGACATTCCCTACCCAAATCCTAGCCCAAGGGAAACAGGATCATTGTTTCCAGTAGTTCCCAACTCACAAGGTTGGGATGGAAACTCATACTCATGACTGATGTCTGAAGCTAATCATCTTGAGATCTTATTAACAGCAGTCCCAAATGAGGCCCATGGAGCTCTCCTGGATTGCAGCTGGCTGTGCCAGCACCTCCCCCTGACTGGAACAGCTCTCAGAGCCCAGGAGCCCTCAAATCTGCCACACTCCAAGGACCAGCACTGACAATGAGGCACAGGCTGATAGCCCTGGACACAGAGACTCCTCCAAGTGCAGCTCATGCCTGGTGAGAAACACTAAGGGGCTGGATGTGAGTATTCCTGAAGCCTAGGGGAGTTTTGGATAGGTGTCTTTGTACAGATGTATGCACACCTCTCTGCCTAGGAATTGATTATGAGGGTTGTTATTGTGAATCTATAATAAAGTCATGGTTATAATTGTAGCAAATCCTATAGAATTGCTTTTTAGAATGTTAAATTCTCTGATGATTAAATGTTGATAATCCCTTTTGCACCCTTATCTTTTTGTACTCTTTGCACCCTTTCCCTCTTGCATCCCTGGTCCTTGTGTAAATCATTCCAAATTGATTCTAATTCAATTTTTTTTATATGTGTCCTTCCTCTATGTATTAAGTAATAGAGTGAGCCTTGGTGTCAATTCATAAATTCATATTAGAACCTGCTTTTTGCCAATACTTTTGAAGGTGATTCTTTAAGCAGTCTAACTAGTCATCTGTGAGACAGTCCCAGTATATAAGCTGGAGGGAGTTGGCCAGGAGCCATTGATTACAGTTTGGGGGCAGGCTGGGCATTAGTCAGGGGTGCTGAGAACTGGGTTCTCGCCCACTTTTTTCTCTTGAGTTTTATTATCTCCTTTTCATTATTATTACTATGTTTCAACTTACTTAAATGATTAAGCTTTTCTAACCTCCACCTATTAGTTTTACCTTTTTTCCCCCTGATTCTCCTCCCCATCCTAGGACACAGGAATGAGCAAGTGGCTGCATGGTACTGAGTTACTGGCTGGGATTGGACCAGAGTTGTAAGAAATAAATATATTTGTATTACATAAGATCAAGAAATTTGCCTGAAGGAATATTGTAGACTAAGATCAGCTATTCAAAACCTACAATAGAAAAAACCCTCAGATCTTTTAAAATTTACCAGAGAAACACATGTACAACTGCTAAGTTTCTAAATATTTAAAAAATATTTCTGGTAAGAAGTGTAGCTTAAGATGCTTTAGATGAAATGCAGAAGAGATTTTGGCATGTGACGGTGGCTCAGTAACACAGTCAAGTATCTTACATTTGCCCTGAAATGGTCCTCTCTGGAATGAGAGGAAAGCACCATGCCACAAAAAAAAGCAAAATTTACTGTTCAAGGGTTTTAAAGAGGTGGGGAAGGAAAACAAAGAGGTAGAGGAAAAAAAGAAAAAGGCTGGGAGGGTGGGGAAGTGTTTGTTTTATTGTTCAGCTGTCATGGAAAAGAATGCCACATGCCTCCTGTCGTTAGGATTTTTCACCAAGGAGTCATCTGTGCTGTGGTCTTGCCAGTACAGTCACAACACAAAAACCTCATTTTACTTTTGGGAACAGCAACCTGGGAGCAGCATGCTTCTTTCTGGGTACAGGCCATTCTTTCAGTTCTTGGTCTGATGCCTCTTCCAGCACTTTCAGAGACATGCTTCAGTTCTTATTTCATTAATGCAAAAATGCAAAATTTCTTACAAACATCTATAGGAAGAGATGAGAATCAGAGATCAGACCATGAGCAAGGAGTGACCCCAAAAATATTTTGCAGGTTGATATAAATGTGAAGTTGCCACACACACAAACAATTTACAGACTCTCCAAGGGCATTACCACAGCTCCTGGCTCCCTCTGCTCATGCCAGGATGAAGGTGGATAAGCTTGGTCACACACATGCCCAAACAGCTTTGCACAGAGGGAGACTCTCAGGGAGAGCTGCCTTGGGCTAGAGAGGAGCATTTTCAGCTCCTAAAGAAACAACAAACTGCAGTGTAGTCAGTACAAAGAGAGCACCAGAGTGGAAGCAGGCTGAGGCAGGATAGAATAAAGGGAGGAGGAAGTGTCTATTCCTGCTGAATGCAAAAAGGAAGATATTATAATCAAGCACACAAGCATCTGGCAGATGCAAACCAGAACCTGGCAATGTTTGCTTTTTAATCCATTTCTCTTCAGGAAAAGTAAACAAACCATTTCTAACTCTATTTGCCCACAGTATCTCAGCTGACATTCCCATGTGCCCATTCAAAAGCCTCTGATTCCAGACACTGCTCTCCTGCACATGGCTTTCTGTGTCCTATTGCCACAGCTGGGTGCCCATGTCAACAAACAGAGGATTCAAAGCCAGGACTGGAACCTTCATCCAAACACGAAAGTGAGAGCTGGAGTGCTTTAAGTGAGGAGGGAGCACAGCCTTCCCCAGAGGGATGTGGGACAGAAGCAGGGGACTAAACCAACACAGAAGGACAAAGTGATAAACAACAGTTGTTTGTGGGGAAGTTTCAAACACTGAATCGATTTGTTTATTATGACCATGTATTGGGTTTTCAGGGCAAGGTTTTGGTAGCAGGGAGACTAAAGGGGTGGCTTCTGTGAGAAGTTCCCAAGAGCTTGCCCTGTGTCCCACACAGCCAGCCATCTCCAGGATGGACATACCCCTGGCCAAGGCTGAGCCTATCAGCAACAGCAGCGGCACCTTGGGGATTATGTATTTTGGAAGGGAGGGGGAAAAAAACAACTGCAGCTGGAGAGAGGAGTGAGGACAAATGAGAGGAACAGACCTGCTGAACTGAGGTCAGTGAAGGAGAGGGAGGAGGTGCTCCAGGCACCAGAGCAGATTCCAGTGATGAAGACCATGGTGAGGCAGCTGTGGCCCTACAGCCCATGAAGGTCCATGGAGGAGGAGACCTCTACCTGCAGCCCAGGCAGGAGTCTCACTCTGGGGCAGCCTGAAAGAAGGCTGTAACCCAGTGGGAAGCCTGTTTTAAAGCAGGTTTTCTGGCAGGACTTACCTACTGTGTAAGACCCACAGAGGAGCAGCCTGCTCCTGAAGGACTGGGCCCTGTGGAATGGACCCACACTGGAGCAGGTCACAAAGAACTGGAGCTGGAGAAGTTTGTGGAGGATGGTGTCTTGTGGATCAGGGGAAGACTGGGGGGAGTACTCAGCATTCCCCCTGAGCAAGAAAGTGCAGCAGAGACAAGGAGTGATAATCACAGCCCCCATTCCCCAGAGACTCTGGTGGGGAGAGGGCAGAGAAAATCAGGAGTAAGGTTGAGGCCAGTAAGAAGGAAGGCGTAGGATGAAAGTGTTTTAAGACTCAGCTTTTATTTCTCCTTATCCTACTCCAGTTTGATGGGCAATAAATTACATGAATTTTCCCTTGAGTCTGTTTTGCCTGTGACAGTAATTGCAGACTGATCCCTCCCTGGCCTTCCTTATCTTGACCCACGAGCCTTTCAATATTCTCTCTCTCCCCTGTCCAGCTTAGAAGGGGTAGAGTGAATTTGGTAGGCACTGGGCATCCAGCCAGAGCCAGCCCACCACAGTCCTAAAAGAGAGGCTTGCTGTGTGTTTTTTTAAGAGCCAGAGCAATAAAGCCATCTAATATTTTGGTTGTTTGCAATGATTTCCCCTGAATTATCTCAGTATTGTTTCTGTATAACCAAACCTTGTGCCTCATTTTTCAAAACCACATTTAGCTTTTCCTAGTTTGATAAATTCACCTGACAGCCCTCCAGCTCTTATTTATTTAGAAAGCAAACACACACACAACCATCCAAAACAAAAAAAAAAAAAAAACCTCTCCCCTGAAAATCCAAAAAACAAAACATGCAAACAGAGACACAAAAATAAAACTGGGAATAATGATGTATTTTTAGATACCATTCTCCACACCGCATCAGTTCAGATGAATTTGGATCAAAGACAAAAGAGAATAGAAAACAAAGGATCAAAGAGGGAACTTAAGGAAAAGCTAACTCACACAGGACTTCTTCCTTCAGGAAAATGGACAAAAATATGGACTTGCTTAACTCCTGAGAAGCAGTAGCACACACTGATAATTACTTTGTCATTGTAATTATCTCTGGAAAAACCTCACATTCATTAAGTAACCTTCAGCAATAAACTTGAAAAAAGCATTTTTTTCAGCAAGCTATCAACATAAAAACCATGAACAACTGTAACAGGCAACTGATCTGATTTTTCACAGCACATTTTGTTTTCCCCTAAGTATTTGATTAATGTGCTGCTTCTGTTCAATTTCTCTCTCTGCAGTAGGGTGGCTGCTGGATTCCCTACCATCTAGTTTACTTAATATCATTGGGACATTTCCTATAGCTCTCCAGGAATGTCATAATTGTAGGAAGAATATTAACTTGTCACCACCAGTCATAATATTTTCTGCAGCAGGCATCACTGACTTGGCTCAAGTACAAAGCAACATCAGACTCAACAAAATTCTCACTTCTAGGTTGGAGAAAAGCAACAACACGATATGTTGGAAAAGATTGGTTTCTTGAATTGTGGAGCAGTATAGCTCCCTACTGCCTGTCCCTTGATTCCCACCTGGATACAGTCCACCTATGGAGAGACCCCTCTACTTGGCAGCTACATAAACTCTCCCATCGTGGGCAAACAAAACAGTGGGAAACAAAACAGCAGCAAACCCTCACCCATCTATTCAAAACAAAACTAAGCAAGCAAACAAACAGAAAAACCAAAGCAAAGCACCAATATTCAAGACCTTCCTTCCCTTTCTCCATCATGGCCTGGAGTCAGTGCCCTCTCAATACAGGAGCAAGTGATTCAACACAACCCTCCCCCCCAGTTTTAGCTCACTCACCACACTTTGTCAGGATGCACCAGTGATGATCCAAGAGCATTTCAAATCCTCACATTTTCCAGTGCAGGCTCAGACTCTCCATGCATCCCAGTGACCAAAGACCTCCCCACCACCTCCACCCCCTGATATCACCTCTACCACCACCATCAGTGCCACCACCACAAACACCTGCACCACCTGCTGTCACCTCAGCTGCCAGAGCAGAGACTGTTGATGCCTAAACCACCCCTGCTGCAGGTCCCAATTCCTCCATGTTTCACCAGAAGACTTGGGTCAATCCTTTCCATCCCAGAGAACAGCATTTTTAGGATTAGGTTATTTTCCAGATGCAGCCTGACTCCTCAGGCTAGTACCCAGGGATGTGTCTCAGGCTGGAGACCCTGTCTGCCAGTCTCCGAGAGCTGGTTAGCTCTCCATCACTTTGCTTTCCACAGGCAGTGAGTTAGCAGTAGGCTCAGCTGCATGGGGCTCACTACCTTGCACCTGAGCTGCAAAGCCTCCAAGCCTCAGCTCACTGCCTCCCCTTCAGCTTCAAGCAGAAGGAAAAGTCCTGCCTTGATGGCCTGACCTGTTGCCCCATGGTTCAGCTTCCCTTCAGGGATGTCTGAACTCATCCACTCCAGCTAATGAAGTTCAATCTCCCAGGGAGCTCCAGGGTAAGAGCTGTTGTGTAAAAAGGGACAGTAGCAAAAACCACTTCAGCCTTCTTTGCACAGTAAAAAGTCCTGCAAAGTGCTTTGAGGGAGCAAAAACCTCAATGCCACATTAGCTCAAGGACTCTGAAGAAGCATGTCCCAGCCTCCTCAGACACATCTTGAATATAAGGCTTCCTTCTGCCTTTTTGGCATTTCTATTGTTTAAACCAGGTCTAGACATGAGGATTAAGTAGGGAGCTAAAACAAATGGCAGTTTAGCAAGCCCTGATGCTTCTTATCAGGCAGCAGGAGAGCTGAGCTGCTGCTCAGCCAGCCCTCACTGCCACATCCCTGCATCAGCATCTGAGTCACGTTCAGCCTGGCTAATTGTGGGCAGGCTGAGGGCACCAAGCTTAGCCCCCATCTGATGATCTGAGACATTTTCTTCACTGCTTTGTTGCTCCAGGGCCTCAGTAATATGCACAGGGTTCTGGGTCCCTATCAGGGGACCAAACGATGGAAAATTAGGCTCTGTATTTACTATTTTTAGGTATATGAATTCTTTATTGGACCTAAATCTCAGAGATATACTGAATGAAGGCATCAATTATTAAGTCTCACTTCAGTAATTAGTCTTTCATGTTAGCTGAAAAGCTTAGCATTCTCTCATTTGATCAGAGGTCTCTGTCTCTGTCATTTCAGATTTATTTATGTCAAGCTTGATCTTTTAAACTTGAGGACTTATGAATTGGAAGGAACATGTTCTTTAATATAATAAAAGTGAGGGCTGAAAGTTATTCTAATGTATGCTAATTAACTGCATATTTTACTCCACAAAAACCCCCAAACTAGTAGTTGACAGGTGATTTTACATACTGTAAGAATTCAGCTGCACAGAGGTCACTTAAAAATGGGGCAAGACTAAATGGATCAGTCCTACCACATGATATTCCAGCCTCATCTCTAGTGCTTATCATCTCCATGTGACTTGCAAAGCAAAATTTAGACATCCTGTGTCCTTTTCTTTGTCAGTCTTAGATCCATAAAGATTGCCTTAAAAGGTGTTTCTTCAGGGTGGTTGTTTTATTTTTTTTCTCTCAGACAAGTGATACCATGGCCATATTTTTTGCCTCTATGAGCTTGAAGGCCTTGATAAGATTTTCAGGTGGTATGAGGAGTGACATTGGAGAAGGATGAAGATAAAGCTGAGTTCCTCCTCTTCATCCACTTCCTTTTCCTAGCTTAATTTATTGAAAAAAAACAAAACAACAATCCCTCATCTGTCAGCCTATCTATCCTCCTATATATGCAATAAACCAAGGCTGACAAAGATGGGATAAGCACTCCCATGGGAAGAAAAAGCACCTTTAATTGGTTTGGCTGCTCTGCAGAATGAAGAACCTCCAGAGAACATTGAGGCAGCTGTTCCCTCACCTCCAGGCAGCTCAGGACGTTCACTGTCACTCATAAAGAAATTTACCAGTTGAAGCAGCAAATCTCCCAGAAGCTCAGGTGATTTGGGTGCCTCAGCAAATTGATTGTTCTGCTCCCAGCCTGAATTCATGTTTGTCACTGTGATACACAGGGTGCATCTTTCCAGCACAGAGCCAGCAGAAGAGGTCTGAAGGGAGCAGAGGTGGCACAGCTTAGGAGAGCTCCAGTTCAGTGAATTGCCTGCAGGATGCCCAGTGCACCTTTTGGCCCTTCTGCTGCTCAGCTACAGGGACAGGGAGCTGAGGTGGCTGCAGAGCCCCACGGACCTGAGGGTGACTTGGGTTTGTGGATTTGATTGCCAAGCTGAATGAACATTCGTACAGATTAGTGATGTCATTACACTTAATTGCACTTATATTAAGCTCCCACTCACTGCATAAATTGTGCTTTTGTAATTATTAAGCCTTAGTGTTGGTTTAGAGCAAAGCCTTTCCTGCAATGTCCTTGCTCTCCCACTTTTTTCTAAAGACAATATCTCTCAGTGGGTTATTGGAGCAGAAGCAGTTGTGGTATTTATATGCAAGGCTCAACTGCACAAGTGAGAAAAAACTGTAAAAAAAGACTTTTGTTGGTATTGCCCTCATTTGGAAACTCCACAATAGCATAATTTCAAAAACAGGATCAAAGGAAATGGTTGGAAAGACATTTTAACAACACATTTCTTCCAAATTTTAGAAGCCTGGAGAGGCACACAGCATTGAAATTCTATCACAAACATTGTGTTCCTATTTTTTGCGCAATCTTTCGGTTCCTTTTGGTAGGAACTACCCTCTTTTACCCTACCCCAGAAGGAGACTGGGGGACAGAGTTAGTCAAAGAGGTATAGAGATGAGACTGTGGCCTTGTATTCTGCCCAAATGGAAAGAAACCCACTTATAACTGCTTCCTGTGAGAAGGCTCTCATGTTTCCTTTAGTGACAGCTTATTTGACATGAAACACAGGACTCTGCCTCCTGGGGTTTTGGTTCTTGGAGGCAACACTCAAAGCAAGACTCTCCTTTTATATTTCCTCTTGTATATTTTTTTTATTTCATGTACCTGCCAACAGACTTGGATTTTTCACCCTTGAAGCACTTTACCAATCTGGCTACCTCCTGTATCAAAGCAGATTCACATCCAGTGTCTTGCTGAAATTTGGCAGCATAGCTTTTAGTAAATTAATAATTGCTGTCATCTCCCATGAAAGGGAATATGGAGGTAACCATTGCTCCAGCCTAGAGCATGGGTCCACAGTCTATTCCCATTCATGCACTTTTCAGGAATCTGTACTCAAAGGCTTGCCTATTCTGAAGAAAATTTAGGATATTTAACGAGTGCTGGTTTCCAGCCTAACACTGGGAAATTGCAGTGAGCCAGCAGTTCTGCTCAGGGGAGAAGTCCAAACTGCAAGTACTGGCTTTAATTTTACAAGCCTTTCATTATGATGACTTGACAGATGTTTCGAGTGCTCTCAAATAAACCTGAAAAACAAAATTTACATATTTATCTGTGGTTCCCATACTTCTCACTGCTGTTTATTTATTATAGGCACAAATCATTCCCAGTAAACTGCATTAAGAATTATAGCATCATCCTAATTCTATGAACACACAGCAATTTTTTTAACATCTTCATTCAAAAGGATTTCTTCTGTAAGCAATAATTTTCCTTTTTTTGCAGTCACCTTAGACTTCACTAGGTGTCCAAGGCAATAAACAAACCAAGTAATCAAGGGAATGTGAGAAGTTCCTGGCAGTCTACATGGTGGGGGTATTCAGGATGACTCACTTGCTTTGCCACAAGAGAGAAATTAGACATTTTGGTATCTAGGCCAGTGAAAAGATAACAATTGTGTGATCACATCATGAATCTGCATTTCTACAGAATGAGCCAGCCATGAACAAAGAACCTCTTTGGGCAGGGCAGAGAGTAGAGCAGAGAGTGAAGAGGTGACCCTTGTCTCCAAATCCCAGGACAAGAAAAGGATACAGTGAGATATGGAATATCTCAGCAAAGGAGAAACAAAACAAAACTAGTGCCCACAACAAATTTGCTCTGAGCATGCCAACAGCCATAAAGGACTCTGTCTTTTTACCACTGTAAAACGGAATTTTTTAGAGATTGAAGAAAAGAGGATAAAATACTTGTAGAGAGTTTCTCTCAAGCACTAAGGGAAGAATGTGCTGGAACTCAGAGCCTGAGATCAGCTCAGTTGGTTGAACCATGGTGCTAATAACACAGAGTTGTGGGCTCAATCCCCAGATGGAACAGCCACTTAAGGGATTGCCTGGATGACCCTTGTGGGTCCTTTCCAACTCAGAATATTCTGTCACTCTATAACCTGCAACAATAAAAAGAAAACAAAATGGAAAATCTAGAATGCTTTCCATGTTGGGTTGGTTGGTTGGTTTTGGTGGGTTTTTTTCAAAGAGACATCCCAATGTAATTGTTACCTAAAGAAGTGTGATAAAGAAGTTAATCTTGCTGCTCCCTGATCAAGCCCCAAACTGGAATAGAGTACAAAAACCTAACTCTCAAACTCCTCTCTGACTGCTCGACAACACAAAAAATGTAAAATAAAATGGGAAAAAGGGAAAGATGGAAAAGTAATATTATAGTGTGGGGATATTGCTGGAAAATACTGAGGAAAGAATGAATTTGTAGAACTGTTGGACTCTTTTGGTTTTGGGTTTTGTTGTTTGGGGATTTTTTGTAAGGAATTTTCAGGTTAGTGATTTTTAATTCTGGTTTTTATCATCATCTGTAAGATGTCAAAAGGAATACAAAGTCAGGTGCAAAGGACCTGACTTCAGAGTACAGTAATTTCACAACTATATGGTGCACCAGACTATAAGATGCACTTTTTTTCTGCAGTGAGGATCTGCATGCAATAAAGTAATGAATTAGTAACAGAATCACGCAATTGCGGGGTTTACTGGCAGGTGCTCAATTTGCAAACATTTTTCACAGATCAGCAAAGCCTTGAAATGCAGCCCCAGGTGCCCTCCCCATGCCATGGGCCTTGGCACTCCCCCCTTGGCACCGGCTGCCACGGCTCTCGTGGCACGTGGCTCAGCTCGCACTTCCGGGTTGGCAAATTTCCAAACTTTGTCCATATACAAGGCACACCAAATTATAAGGCCCACTTCCGGGTTAGTCAAAAAGGGTGCGACTTATAGTCATGAAATTACTGCTTTTCATGCCAATTTGTAATAATCTCTTAGCTCAGATATAGCTCAAATACAGACAGACCATCAAAAGCCCCCAAGATAATTGTCTCCAAAAAACTGCTATTACTTCTTTGAAATAATTTTTAGTTTCTTTATTTCTGAGTTAGTGGAGGCTTAGAGACAGTTCCAAATCCAAGCTATCTGTCTGCAGAGAAGAGACAGCACTTCAAATGTATGGCTCTCACACAGCTCCCAAATAGCACAGGTGGAGAAAAGGACTCTTGAGGACTTGATATAATCACCACCACTGTCCCCATTGTTCAGGTTTGTATCCCCTGTCTTCCTCTTCTTCCAACTGCCTTCAAAAAAGGGTTTTTTTGCTGCTAAATGACCAAACTGAGAGGCAGAGATGCTGGAAGAGGTGGGAAAGCATCTTTATGCTTGTGGCATGCAATTCCAACAGCTCTCTCAGGTACTGCAAGACATGGCAACCCCATGCTGATCTGCACATGATCACATCCTCTTCAAGCATCATGTCATGCCATGGTCTCCACAGCAACATGTATTTTTTTCAAAAATTTTGGCATACTAATTGGGAAAACAGTAGTCAGACACTTATTCCTTCTTAATCACTTCTCATGTATGTTTTTCACAAATTGCCCTTTTTCACCTACACTGGAGAATGTTTTTTAACTTCTAATATGATCAAAATGTGCAAACCAGAGGCAAACAGCACAAAAATTTGCTTCGATGAGTTACATTTTTTATGCAAGATGCCACATTAAAATGTATGAAGTCTTTTAACTCTAGCCCACAGACATAAACAGAAACAACAACAAAAAGAATGAAAGGAAAATATCCTGACTGATCTTTGTAGCTAGCGGTGCATTTCTGCACTTCTCTTTTCTGTCCAGGAAACTGTCTTTGGATTTGTGATAAAAAGGAAGAAAGGTTTATGGTGTGCTCTGTAGTTAAGGGCTTTGTATGTTCTCCATTGTAATCCTTTACTCTTGGAGCCCGCAGCTCTGTTAAAGGACAGTAAGTGGAGCAATGTGCAAGTGCAGCCCTTCTATACAACAAAAGTTTCCTTTGTAAATCTGATTCCATGATCACCAACCGGCAGCTTGAATATGAAGGAACGCTTTAATTTCTAATTCTCGAGGAACGGTTTTCTTGTAGTTTCTGCCTACACAAGCAGAAACCACTTCCAGTGCTAATTCTGTGCTAGTCTTGCTCATTTAGAGACACACCAACCTCTGAAGCAGCATGCAGCTGCAGTGATAAAACAAAACTGCAGTCTCTGTTCTGATCTTGGCAGAGCAAATAGGAATCCATTTTTCCAAAAACATTTCTCTACATGAAACAATTTTAAAGGCTTCATATTAGCCAAGGCGAAATTAGTCCAGCATTCAGGTGTGTCCTGCCTCTTTCCAAAAGACAACAAGTTATTCCTACAACAGACGAACCTGTCTCTTCTTACTCCACCTGAGCTGTACTAGCAAGAAAAGTGAACCCTTGTCAAGCCACCCCACCACTGCCAGCCAAGTGGCACCCAGGAAGGCACAGTACCTCTACAGCTGGGGCACGTTCAGAGCTTGCAAAAAAGCAAGAGCACAGTGATATAACACAGGCTACACTCTGATTCTCTCCTGACAGTCCCTGAGGACACTGAGAAATGAAAAGGTGTTTGTGTCTGTACCACCTCCACTTTATGAAGTGCAATAGTACGTGACATGTTACTCCCACTTTCACTTCTCACAGCAGAGCCTAATTTTTTAGGCTTTTTTTTTTTTTTTTTTTTTCTACAAACCACTGTGGTACTCTCTATTAAAAAAGCATTCAGACTTTGTGACTTATCAGTCTGCAGTTCAGAAGGGTCCAGCCTGCAACTCTTGGGCTATTATTCTGTCTACATGTGCAGCGTGATGCCTTCAAATCTGTAAATTCCTTCTCTTCTGCTACAGAACAATTTAGGTGAAGTAGGGTTCTGGATGCCAATACATTACAGAGAAGGATGTGCTAAATACAACTGGGATAGTTAAAGCAGACCCTCTCTTTATCACGTTTCCTAATTCCTTTGCATGCTTGAGTGCATGAATACTCAATACTATAAATTTGCAGAAAAAGAAATGCATCAGCAAGTATATTCTCTCACATTCCCATAAGAAAGTTTTCAACATATATGTTCACTTTTCTAGTCACTGAGCAAAGTTAGTCTCAGTATCCCCTGAGCCAAACAAGACTAAAATACATCTTTCACAGCACATGAATTGTTTCAGCAAAACTTCTCAGAACACCCTGTTTAATTTGAAGGATCAAATTAATAGTGAAAGAAAAAGAAAAGGAGCTAACACTAAACTGCTGTTTAAGGAGTCATTTCAGGCTGTAGACTATATTCTGAAGAATACTGTTACTTATTACTAATGACAAATAGTACATTCCCATCAGGATCTCTACTACACATGTGTTATATGCCTTTCTCTAGAGAATGAAGATCTGGCTGCATATAATTAGTCTTGAGAATTAGCTATTATTAGCAATCGAATTAACACAGTCAATCCTTCTAAAGAAGTTTCTCACTAAGCACATTTGTTTGCCAAAGTCAAACTAGAGAGGTCTATATAAACAATCTTGTGACATTCCCAGAAAAATCAGTGCACCCAGAGAAATGAATGAATGCTACTGCTAATAATTAATAACAGTGCAGGCAGAACTTCATGCCTCGGTTTTAACTACTAAGAATTCTAATACCAGCAGCCCTGTCATAGTGTATTGATCACAAACCATGGAGATGATTTGCTTTCTTCATAATTATCCATCTCCAGCAACTAGAGTAGGAAAACAGCTAATATTCAGAAATAACTAAAACAGAAGGTCAATAAGATATTATTTATTACATCACCGGTGCTGATAGACTGTTATAATTCATAAAAAGTTGTGAAGTTTATTGATTTTCTGAGATGCTGACTTAAAATTGAGCTATATTTTCAAATCATTGAGTTTACATAAAACTACAGTCATTACACCAAAGTAGATTTTTTAGACAATTTAAGAAGTTGCAACAATGTCAATACATATTGAAGGCACAAATGTATATGGGTCCAGAACATAAAGCTGCATATGCTACTATATTGTTTTACTGCATGAAAGGGACTTATTGTTCTACCATAAGTAATGTACTTCTTTACAAGCCTATTCAATATATTCCCCTGAAAGTTCATAAAAGCATGATAAGCAATGGCCTAAAATTGAAATACTCAAGTTTTTCCAAGTGCAATAAAACTACACCTATTGATTCTCACAAAGGATCTTTACAATTGTAACAATAATTTGGCAAAGCAAAGAATGCTTGCTCAAATGAAAAAGCTGACATTTTTAATCTCCATGCAGCTCAAGAGCTTGTTATTTCCCATAACAGTAAATCAGCATCTTGTCTACTTCTCTGAAAAGGAACACTTTATTCACTATAAGATTATGTTGTTCATTTAAATTTGCAAGGCAAACAAATTTTTATTTTTTTTAGGTGTCAAAATAATTAATTCTGGAAGTCATGCAAAATGTGTATTCCTCCATATATAAAAAATCCTTTCCTTTCAAGCAGTACTGCAGGGTAGGAAAGAAAAGTTAATTATCATATAACTGTGTGACTGGAATTTATTAGAAGCAATACAGCTGTATTTCAACACTGTAGGTAGTTTCCCTGACAGGAAAATCTCCTTCCCAGGAATTAGTTCTAAATGTATATCCACTTTTGATGCGCATGTAGATTTGACCAAATAGAGCAACCTCCTTTCTTCTTCTGCAGGGTTGTTGTGTTCCTCTTCAGAAGTCATTGGTGTAAGAGCAATGCTGGAGGAACAGGAGCTCCAAACAAATGTCCAGATCTCCCATCTGCCATCCTGGTCTCACATTGTGACCTAAGGAAGGTCCATTTCAGAGCAAAGGTGGAAATTTCAGAGATTCAGCTTTTCTGTGGGTTTCTGTCACCCTCAAGCTTTCCTCCTATGGAATCAGGAAGAGGTGGGGAGAGATGGACATGGCTGGGATGCTCATGAAACTCAGCAAGCTTCTGGGTTTGATCCTTCCATGCTTTTCACTGCTCTGACAGTGGCACCTCAAGGCTCACAAAATATTAGAAAAAGGGGATGAGGGAGCTTGAGGGCTACAAAGCACAGAGAAAGTTCTAGCCCTGGTACTCAAGCAAGAAAGGGGCATGATACAAATTCTCTGCAACTGAATCTCCCTGGCTGTCATGCAGGGCTACCCAATAACTGAGAGTTCCATCAACATAGACGCTTTACCAGGTACAGCACACCAAAGAATCCAAAGAAAAGAAAAAAAAAAAAGACAAGATTATCAGAAGCAAAAGTAAACAATACAGACAGCTTCTAGCTACCCCTTCAAGAGATCAAGAGATTTCAGTTTGGTTTTATTAATGAAGTATTTACTGTAATATTGAGAAATAAATTATTCTGTTAGGAATCTATAAAGACACATTTGTCACCTATGTGCCACAATTTGTCTCTCATCCAGAATATTTTCCCTTTTTTTTTTTTATTTTCTTTTTTTTCAGGATAAAAGATAACAGCCCCTTGCCATTTTCACAACCTTGCTTGAGTATCAAGCACATTAGCAGTCTGAAATGTTTCCATGTATGGGATGATAGAAAAGAAGGTACAAATGGATCCTAATTCATGCTTGGGTAGCTCCATATTTGGAAGGGAAAATGAGCTGTGCAAAATTTCCAGGGGCAAGAAAGATGGGTTTTTTAATACAAAAATCTGTTCTTATGGAAATAAAGAGGTAATCCTTTGAGTTCATCAAGTATTATAAATTAACTGAGCCATCCTCAGCCTTTGTGGTCTAGCACTGTTTGTGGAGAGGAAGAAAACGATTTTCCAATAACTTTAATGACATTGGACATGTTTGGATCATGATAACTCTATCTACCTATACCATGTGGACTGTGGCACCTTTTCTTCTTCAGTTATTAAACTTCCAAATAAAGGATTTTATTTATTTATACTTTTTTTCCCCCGGGTAAATCTATTTTGATTGGAAAGGATAATTTAAATCTGTTCTAATAGTAAAATAATAAATATAAGTTATCAGGGATTTTTTTTTTTTCCCAGAGATCAAAAGTTCAGAGCAAATAAAAACTGAATGGGTTTAAGTGTCCATACTAGTATCTCAAACATTGCCACAGGATCTCCAAAAAATATGCTCTTTCCAGCAGCTGCTGAGACTCTTTAAAATGAAAGAAACCACAAAGCCAAACACTTCTGTAGGTTGGTAACTAGAAAAAAGCTGGTTAGAAGGATACAAGGCTTTAACCTATCTCAGGCAATCAAGGACAATAAATGTCGAAGATTACCCATCCCTTTCTGAAAAAGCAGTTCCAAAAGGCACTAAAAAACAAATCAGAAGGAAACAATATAAAAACTGCAGTCTTCCTCACTTACCACCAGGCTGGTGTGGGCTCTATTTCCCTTGGCCAAGACCTAATTAAAGAGGCCCCTGTAAAATATTCACCGTAGGAAAGAACTGCTGCAGTAGGAAAGGCTGCTGTCCTTAGAGCTGCTTGTTCACACACTGTGCAGAAGAGTGCCAGCAACCACAGGAGAACCAGCAGCACAGAGGGGTACAGCCCCCTGCACCTCCCCCAGGACAAGGATGGAGCCAGAAGCTCTGTGGCCTACGATGGAAGAAATGGAATCCTGATGAGTTTTTGAAACAAAATAGCAAGAAACACAACTTAAGGTATGGCAACCAAAGAGCATAGTTTTTAATATCAAGGAAAAAAATAGTAATTTGTGTGCTGGGTAAGTCAAGCCTTTATTGCTAAACCAGCTTAAATTAAAGCAGGTGGCAAACTGCTATACTCTGTAACCAATGAAAGCATAAAAATCAGTTTCACAAATTATTCCTTAGCATTCCAGTTGTAGCAAGCAGGAGATTCAGAAAAGCTCATTTTAATTAAAAACTTTATTTTTCATTACAATTCACAGTTTATACATGGCAAGAAGAACCCTGGCCATGTGGACATTCAGAACACTGTGCTGGGGAGACAAGGGTCTTTGTTATAAGAGCATTGCTCAGTGCTGTGTCATGGAACTTTCTTAGTTTTAAAAGCGTACTCTCTGTAAATGTTAATTGACTGATATTTACACTGAATTTACATATTAACTTATATTTATTAGAAAACAAGCTAAGCATCCAAAAAACATGAACATTCATATCTTGCATGTAATCTAATGGTCAGAGATGCTGTAAGATTTGCCACTTGAATCATGCCCAATCAGCAAAGTCCCATTCTTTATTTTAATTTACAGAGCCTAAATTTTTCTTTAAGGCCTGTTCTATTCATTTTATGTACAGCCAGGTTACAATAGACTAACATAAGGAAAAAAATGCAAAATTATCCATTCCATCCTGCATTTCTTCTGGATCTCATGTACACCTATAAGCAAAACAGAAGGTAAAAAATTAATGTGTTTTCTTAAAACCAATAAAGAAAACCCATAGTCTGGTTTAGATCTGCTTCTCGTCAGCCTATCCTGTCTGAACAATTATCAATATTCAGATTGTGCTATTTATCAGCTCTTCTTCATGCCTGCATTGATATTCAGAGCCATCTCTATTTGAAATGTAGAAAGTCACAGTGATACCAGTTTCAATTGCATTCCCACGTTAGCCACAGCTCTGGCACAGGCAGCCCACGTGACATTCAGCAAAGCACTCCACCAGGATTCACGGGTAAAATATCATGTAGCCTCTGGGTGACTTGGCTTAAAAAGGAAATTAAGAATCCTTTTCATACAAAATATCTGGCAGAAGGCTTATGCTTATTAAAAAAAGCTGCATTCTTCTGCATTGTTTTTTTGGACGTGATTATTAGGACACAGTAATTTAAAGCCTCCCCCGGCTTCTCTTTATTTGCTCCTGTCATCTACCAAACAATTTAGTGATAGATAAGCTGCAGATTTTTTTGGTACATCTGATGCAGAGAAAAACAGCTGCTGAACACTGCTTGGAAAACTAAGACCTGAAAAGGGTCTGAAAATCCTACAAGTCAGAGTGAACAAGTATCAGCTGGACCTGAGTAAAACAAAATGCTTCTGGGGGACAGGTTTGCAACTTTTGAAACTGCAGTGCCTTTAAATTTGGAGCTAAGAAGATCAATTGATGATTGTTGAGTTTTGGCATTCATTCATGCTGGTTGGTGTCTTCACAACAGACACCTTTGAAACACCACCATTTCAAGAAGAACGAAAGGCTTAAATGAAATACACTTCTCATGCAAAAAAACCCAAACAAACAAAAGTTGTACAGGAACTGTAGAGGTTCTGGTTCTTCAAAAGATAAGGCACTGACCAAAATTTCTTAGGTAAAAGGCTGCATAAGAATTTCTTGCCATTTACAAATGTGTTGTAGTCCAGAAATGGTCCATTCCTAGGCTCAGTAAGGTAGACCCTGAAATTTTAAGGACTGATCCCTCAAAGCTACATTGTTACCATAAACAAGTGAGATTCATTCGTGAGGCCATATGGCACATTAGAAGTGAAAAACAGTCTGGGCAGATAAAGGCAGAAAACATTGCTTGTTCTAGCATCTTTCGGAAACAGCAGTGCCATTTGTCTTTGTGTCTCTGAAGAGATGCGATGGTAACTCTGGACTGAAGTTTTTCTGTGGAACTCATGCACACATATAAAATGCTGCTAGCACTGGTCATCGACAGGGTGGAAAAAAATGGTGTATGGCTAGTCTACGCCAAGAGCTTCCCAAGGGCTGGGATCCAAAGTCATGGCTACTTAATGTTCTCGATCACGGCTATCTCTTCTGCTGCACAGTGCGGCGTCAAGCCATTCATGTAAATGCTGTCTGTCTTTGTCAGAGCTGGCAAGAGGTCCTTCTCGCTGGTCAGGTGGTTCACTGACAGCGTTCTCTTGCAGGGGGTCAGGTCCTGGTTGTGGTTGACAGCAAGCTCTGCAGAGAGTTTCCTTTTGATGGAGGTGGCCCGCTGGAATTTGTCGTAGATCTCCACGCTCAGGCGCCTTCGGGTCTCCTTGAACTCGGCGGTGACGTTGGCTGTCCACTCTGCAGCATGGGCTCTGAACTCCCCCACCTGCAGCAAAAGCCAGGAATTAAAAGGAAACATTATGGCACCAAGGACTTCAGACACTGTTTGTCTTCAGGAGCCTGTTAAGAGTGCAGGGCTGCCAAAGAGCTGCCATTGGCACAAATTTCTCATGCCAAAGACTCGCTCCTTTATTGACAGCAACTAAAGAAGAAATGTTGCACTAGCAAGAGTTAACAACAGTTCCAAAAACACAAAAATATTTTCTGCTGATTTTTTATTGTTATCATAGGCAGTCAGCAATACAGGGAAGCTGCAGAGGCTTGACAGCTGCACAATACCCAGCTGGTCAGGGGTTGCTGAAATCCCAGCAATCCAGGCTATGTTATGTACTGTTACTAGGGTGAGCGGTTATTTATGAGTACTTTCACTGTCTCTGGAAGAATCCTTGGGAGACTTGGCAAAGAATTTTCTAAATTTAGAGAGAAGAGCTTTTTTAAAGAAAACCATCAGCTGTTTGCATCCTTTCTGTGCTTGCTCAAACAGAGCATCAACACAGCAACAGTTAAAAGTCACCTCAGCAGCATGTCTTCTCACCCTGAATCCCAAATCATCCTCATTTTTTCTGAGATATGTTATAAGGTAGACTGAGCAGATCTAGTGGGAGGTAAACTATGGCCTGTCATTTATTTATTATTTATATTTTTGCTCTTGTCCTTCAGTCAAATCACCATTACATTAAATAAGTTATGTAGGTAGCTAAAGGAGGCACCTTTTGATGATATTATCTAATTATAACTCCAAAGGAAATAGATTATTTCTCTTTAAATCTCTTCTCTCTCAACAGCTTAATACTGGGAATGTAGATTGCTCCTAAATATAACTCCAAAGTAAAGCACTTCAGGAGAACTTAACCCACATCAATTAGTCTAATTGGTACTGTTCAGTCCAGAATTTCAACCACTGGCAAGCAAACTCTGACTTGGTAAGCACAGAAATGAAAAATAAATTTACACAGAGAAATATAGGGGGCAAACCATCAGAGAAAAAAGCCACAAGCTAATTCATGCTTTGCAGCGCAGTGGAAAACAGGAATATAATAAAGGTAAAAATTAATCAGCTCATCCAGGAGTGACAGAGTTTCAGGAAAACTTTCCCCCTCCGGAAACAAAACACAAAGATCTCTTCACCCAAGGGTCATTTTATTACATTCGTTTCCACTTCAGTGAACTACACAGATGACAAAAGTGGACAAATGTCTACTTTCTGAAACAAGGGTAGTTATCTGCAATACACAGAGGACTCACCTAGCTGAATGATTATTAGTATTTAATTTGTGCAGCTAGGATCAGACACACTGCACTTCAGATCTGAAAAAAAGAAATCTGCAATGCTGAAACATCTCAACTGTTCCAATATTTTTACTACAAGTAAACAAGTAATAAAAATATGATAAATGGTACCAGTGGCAGTTTTCTCCTTTTCCTAAGCTTTACTAATGGCAGACTGCCCAGGTCCCAGAGAATGGTTCTGTCTGGGGGAGCACAGAGCCAGTACACAGGTTTCTATTTTACCAGATACATATATATATATATGTACCCCTCACCAGTTATGTAAGCATTTAACGGATCAGGTGTTTTGCTCAGGCACTGAGCACATTCAAGAGATGCTACCAGGATTTTCAATTGGGTCTCAGCAACTTACTAGAGGATACAACCACCTTGAACAACTGTGTCCCCATAATATTTCATTTTTTTTTTTTTTTTTAAGTTCTCACGTGATTTCATGTTTGTTTAGGAGAGAAAATCAATCGGCCTTGCTTCTGAAGAAAGCAAGTTTATGTGACCTCCAGGAGAGGCTCAGAATGCTCCTGGTAATGGACCTGTCTTGCACAGGGCAAGCTGCTCTTGGGCATTCAAGCTACTCAGAAGAATCTTAAAATTCTGGTTGTTGGAATATATGATGTCTGAATTCTAGTGAGATTTCTTTGGGGAAGCAAGTTTATGCAGCCAGCTGTAGAGCATAAATAAATGTGCCGTTGGAGATAGGCTCTTTCCAAGTAAGGTGGTGCGGAATGCTAACATGGTGGACACAATTCCACCTGCCCCCACAAAGTTGTGACTTTGGTTTACATTAAAATCATAGGAGAAAAATACAAATTGAAACGTGCTGGTATTAATGCTGTTGCTAAGTAGAATCAAGATGCATTAGCAGTAAAACAGAGGGAATTGGAACACATTAAGAACCAGGAGTTCTGTGCTGTTTGAACTATGCATGCCCCAAATCACTGCTTTTGGCCCCTACTTTTCATATGAACTGAAATGCATTCCAAAGCGTTAGCTCTTTAAAACAAAACTCTTAATTCCATAGCCCTTACAGACTCAGGTAGGGTTGTAAGAAAAGGGCTATAAGGAAAGAGATGTGCCATTTTAACTACCAGTGTATATTAGCGACTTGGTTATGTAATTTGATCCCTCCTTGATCCATGGGAACATATCTGTGATATGTTCAGGCTCTTTCTGTCCTTACGTTATGACATTTTACCACACTGCATTACAGCTCCTCTTCATGTGGCTCTGACAACCAAAAAACATCTCATGCAGAGACACTGAAATGCCAATAGCCTGTGCTACTCAAAAAAATTAAATTCTTGGCATTCCTACCTACTGTAACAACAATTTACTTTTCTCTTGCCTCATTACAGCACAGCTCTGTAGATTCTGTCATAATTGGGGGCAGTGTGACATGAGGACAAGGCCTCTTAGTCACAGAAATTATAGACAACTACATCTGAATGTCACAGAATATTTCAGAAGCAATAGGAAAAACATGTCACAGTGATAGCACCTGTCTCAACCACACAAGAAACAGCACTAATCTGGTGATGCTTCTCACTTTTACCTTCAGGAAAGAGAAATGCCACTAGTAATGGGGACATGGTCCCTATCCCAGCTCCTGAATTGACTTTCTCCACATCAAAATCCAAATTAGACTGCAAGGTGTTAGACATATTTCACAAGGAGTATCAACCTAGCTACACTGAATATCAACAGCAAGTAACTTCATTATGCATTTAAGAAGCAGGAAGCAGCATCCTACTGCTTTATGATTCCAGGGAAGACAAGTCTCAATAACAAGTTCTCGAGAATTATGGTATATAGTAACTCAACTGTATTGTAACTCCACTCAGCACACTTCACCACAAAACAAAAACAAAACAAACCCAAAACAACCCCCAAAAAACAACACCCAAACCCCAACTTTTCCAACAAATGGACAGCATTGACCCAATTCCTTGCCCACCCCAGGTTGCCAGCCTCCAGCTACCACTGCACCATATCCAACAATCCTATGAGAATGTCTCAAATACCATAGGTCATCTCCAGTAACACCTGCAAATGTCTGTGCCAATTTATGTGTCTACCTGTGGTGGAGATGTCACATTTACTCATTTAGGATATAACGAGAAATTGCCTTTGAACCATTTGAGTAGAACACTCTCCAGGTTCTTGTTGAAGTCACTATTGAGTTGGTTTTTTTGGGGGGAGGGGGAGGGGAGGTTTGTAGTGAAAAAAATGGACATCAATAAAGTACTGCTTGAACTTCCTGAACGACCAAACAGTTCCCACTGGCTGCACACATACATGACCACCAATATAATAACTTCAAGACAGATATACTGAATTTGACAGAACTAGGAAAAAAACATGGACCATTAGGCAAACCATTCCTTTCACCTACTCCTGCCAAAATCCATCTAAATGAATAACATCCTAGGACTGGCTCTCTGTCAATGTCTCTACTAGGATCAAAAGTTCCTCCTATTCAGTTTCATTGCTACTGTGTTTTAGCTTTCTGTCCAGCTGAGCTCCACACTTGGGTAAAGGTCAACAGCATAAGCCAGAATCTAAGAATGTACAAGGGGATGATACTGTTGAAACTAAAAAACAATTTGAACATACCGAAGCCCCTGTTTCATCCTTCAGTACATTTGCTTTAATTCATTACACTTGCCAAGAGTTAGATAATCTTTCTGGACACACAAAATTATCCAAATACTAATGCATGTGAAATTCCCCACCATTCAGGAAGACCACTCATCCTATTAAGTGCCTGCAAAGCACAAGTTGTGTACCCATACACAAGGAATTCGTACTTTGAATTAAGCCACATCTGTGCTCTAGTAGGAAAACAAAAAAAACAACAGCCTGATTAAGGACATCCTTAAATAGATCAAGACAAATGCCCAACTTGACTTTGCCTTAGTTTTGCTCCTCTGTCTCTGGGATATTCTTGAAAAACCCCAACACCACAGTATAATCAGTTAATCTACTTCTGCTTACAAAGGGGAAGAAGTATATCCTGCTTGGATGGAGCTCAGATATATGACATGAAAACTATGATATACTCAGGAGGAGGTAAGCCACTGAGGAGCAAATAAAAAAAAATAGCATCATATATATGTCATGCAAGAAAATGAAAACATATATTTCTAAGTAATGTGTGCCATTTTTTCTGTCATAGCTGAGCATTATGTTGTTTCCCCTTGGCATACAGGACTCATACATTTTATGATGAGCATGTTAGTGCAAGCCAAAAAAAATTGAGTTTAAAAAGTAAGTAGATGAGCTGGAGGTATCCATTTGACTGCATTTTAGGGTGAAAAAAGGTGCCCTTCCTTACAGATATTCTTAACAGTCTAGATGTTCCTCAGTATATAATTTCTTATATTTATCTCTAATGCATTCTCCAAATTTTCATAGCTTCATTTTTCCTCTCCAGTGTGCTTTATCCTGCTACTTAAAAATAACACATCCAATTAACCTCCCTATGATATGCTACTCAGACAAAACTAGAAAGTGCATTACATGCCAAATTATGCAGGCAGCAGAATACAGAACATAACATTTTGTCTTAGCTCTCAGGAAATTTAGCCAGTGTTCACAGAAATTGTTCACTAAGTTACTTTTACAAAAATGTAGGTACAGAGAAGGGTTATGGGTTTAACAACTTAGCTGCTGGGTGGGTTTCTCCCTGAGTGCATCAGAGGGGATTCCTACCTGCCATCTCACTTTCCTGCAGTTCTGGGCAAGCATATACTACCTTTTCCCACCCAGGCTTCTACTGGACACAAATTTCTATTCACCATCTCTGTAGATTAGAGAAAATAAGAGTGCAGAAGAAAAAAATTTTTAGTGAAACCTGTGCATTTGCTGCACATTAAGGGAATCTCACTTATAGTTCACCTAAAATTCCCAGCCCAATGATCTGGCTTTCTCTACTTCTGTTATTATAGCATTATCAGTACATACCCATAATACCTATGGACAGATGTTCAGAGAATAGTGTGGTCTACTTCACTTTAAAGGTAAACAGCCACAAATTGCAAGAAATTCCACAGGCATTAATGAGATACTTATGCTGAGCTTTCACAGGTCCACCATCTTCTATGCCTTATGCCTTCATCCTGTCAAAATCTTGTTCTGTAGCAGGGAGCTCTTCTTCACAGGTCTTTAAGGTACTAGACTTTGCTTTCAAGGTGAATGGCACACATGAAGTAGTAAGTGATGCCTTTTTTGGTTCCACTCACTGGTATACACATCCCTCTGTTTTTCAGGCAAAAATCAGAGAGGGGAATAATAAACTCTTTTGGAAACTGTCATCTTCTGTGGTAAGGCTTCAATTACATAGACAATTGCATTTTCGTAGCTATGGTGGTCAGAAATGTTTTGGGAACAATGCTCTCTTGATAGAAACTGGATTGTTCAGTCCTGTAATAAGCAATCTTGTGAGTTTGTTCTGGTGAGCAATGATTGTTTGGTTTCACCCACATAACTTCCATGAACACATCTGATGCCTTGGATGAAATAAACAACATCCTCCAATGGGAATGCAGAGAGCCCACAAATCTTGATTATTTTATTTGTGGAGGAATATCTATGGTGGCAGGTGTGGGAATATGTTTTCTGGAGATGTAACAGATGGCACATGCAAAAAATGGCCTTTTCCTCTATCATGATTTGATTCAACAAAATAAAAACAGCCTAAAATCATGCCTACCAAACAGAACCAGATAAACTAAGAGTCAACTTGTTTGGTTTTAACCTTTTTTCCCCCCATAAATATGAAGACTGCTATGCTAGGTATATCCTCAGAACTATTATTGAATATTGCCCATCAGATACCTCTTCGCATAGATCTGCATGTGTGTAGTCTCTGTAGTGTAGACAAGTTAAGGGCCTGATTATCTCACTCTCTATTCTGCTTTATTATTAACTTCCAGAGATAAAGATAAATAAAAGAAAAGATGTTGACATTTTCTTTAAAAATCAGTTCTGTTTTGTGGTTTCAGCTGCCTCAGAGAGCCATCCAGCCCCTCTTTCAAGCTGGTGAGAGCGAATGACATGCACCTGTATTAGCCACAAGAAACTACTTGGGTTTGCATAAAGCTCTACCAGCCGAGCCTAAGGTGGTTCAGGGGAATAGTGTGTGTTTTCTGTCTGTGCTATCCAGCTAATGACTTGGCTGCAGCCAGGAATAGAAAACATTTTAAGAACTATACTGGAAGCATAATGAAACCCAAGCCTCAAGCAGTTGAAAGACTGCCTCAGCTTTCTCCCAGAGGAAAGAAACAACTGTTTCATAAACTCACTGGACTTTTTTTAGCTTATAAAGATATGCTAAAAAAGAAGAAACATAAAGGGCTTTTAATTTTTACTTGGTAATATGGAATGGTTATAGTAACTACTTGTTCAAGTTCCAGCAAGAACTGTTTATTTCTTAAATTTCTAATGTCAATATCTGGAGTGATATTTGTGTGAAATATTAAAGCTCCACTTTGGCTGTTCAACATTAGCATTAGAACTGCACCTATTCCTTGTGAAAGGCAGTACTCCATAGCTGCTTTGATCCTTTTTATCTGCCACTGAAAAGCATTTCCCTCAATGTCAACACACCTACTTGCAGGGGCATTCTGCTGAACTTGCTTTGTCTGGGAACTCATCCTCAAAACAGATATCAGATTCATACACTCAGCATTAGTAACACATTCTGGAGTCTTTTTCTAACAATATCCAAGCACTGAGATTATCCTAAAAACAAAAAAGGTAAAGTTCTCAGGGATGTTAATCATGAAGATGTCAGTGATTTTTAACCTGGAATATTTTCAGCCAACAATAAAGTAAACCACAGTAAATATATTTATTGCTGTAAGGAAGGATCAGTTCCATCTTATCTCCAAAAATTAAGATTTCTCAATGTAGATCATCATAACATTCAAGCTGGAAATCTTCATGGGTAATTAACTCCAAGAAATGCCATTGCTATAACCAATGTCTCTTTAATCAATTTCTCTTATTATGAAGTATAAGTCTCTTGCTCTAGTTTTATATTTGAAAATTCAATAGCTCTTGCCTTCACTCCCTTGCTTCATGGAGCATCCACTGGAGGACCTTTCTTCTCTGAACACTGTGGGAGAGCAGGGCCAGGCATGAGGGACGCTGACAGTGTCCCTGTGCCCTGGGCCATGCTGCTCCTCATGCAAGTGTACTTGGCAGCACATCTCTTGTAATCAGCTTCCCACCAGGACCTGGTACTCAACATGCAATAATGAAACAGCAGTCCCTAAATGCCTGGTATGCCCAGCTAAGAGGCATGATACAAATATAAATCTAACCACAGCAAAACTATGGAGATGTTATCTGTGTGTGCACTGAATCTGAAACAAGCATCACGTGTCCAAAGTACACAAAACTACGAGGGAAGATCTCAAAAGTGTGTTAAAAGCCATCAGTTGTTTAGTTTTCCTGGAATTCTCAGACAAGATGTTCTTTCCTATTCATTATTGCACACATTACCACAGCAGACTTTTAGAAGTCTGATCAATATAGAAAGTCAGTATTACAGACTGTTGCTAGGGCAGATTCAGGGACATCACCAGGATAACTTTAACTGATAGAAAGGAAGAGATCAAATTGCATTCAGAACCAGGTCACTCATTCCCATCTCCTTCTTACACTAATGCTACTCTTTCTATAACCCTGAGATTCTGGGCTGTTATAGAGACATTGTACTCTCACCTTTTATCTTGGGTTTGTTTTGGTTGAGGTTTTGGTCCTGTTGCTAGTCAAATTCGACTGGAGACGTGCAGTTGTTTTGACTGTAGAAAGATTTTATATTTCTCCCCATCTTACAAAAATTATTAAAAGTAATCACCTTTTTGAACATGGTTGTTCCCTCCCAAATAAACTTTTCTGCTCATTTTGGATGTACTGGGAAAAAAAAAACCTCTTAATGCAAGAGAGATTTCTCTTCAGATGCTTCCCTTGCCATTTTTGTAGCTCTCTGAATTCTTCCTGAAGTTTAGACAACAAATCTAGGGGCTGTTTTCCAGTAATATACCTTTTAACATCACCTGCAGCAGTAGTACCACTTTCCTACAGAAACTTGATGACTCCCTGCTTGTACGTCTTTGAACTGTTACCCTTATTAATCACTGCCTTGCAAAATTACTTTGCTTGCCATGGCTTTGACACTATACTTGTCTCCCACAAATATTTCCAATTCAGTGCTTTCTAGGAGCAGACTTCCATCACATCAGCCTGACCAATTCAGTAAAGCAGTGGATATAAAATTTGTAAAACCGCTGCAGTTTGCTTTGGTTTTTTGGATATTGGCTGGTTGGGGTTTGGGGGTTTTGTTTGGATTTTTTTAGTTTTGTTTTGGCCTGTTTTTCTTTTATATTTTGGATTGTTTGTCTGTTCCCTTTTGTTGGGAGGTGGCAGGGGGTTGGTTGGCTGGTTGGTGGGAGGGGATATAAGAAAAGGAGAAGTCCAAACAGTAGTTTTCTTCAACAGAAGCTGACCTCTCTCACTTGAAGCAATGCAAAATGGACCAGCAAGTGACTCTGACCACCAGGCTGAAGAGTTATTCTCTACCATCTTCAATTCTAAGTGAACAGATTTTGTTTCCTGAAACAGGGAGAACCAGGTCAAGAGTGCATTGAAAACTGAACAACTCCTTCCTCCTCTTAGGTTATACTCCCTCACTACACAGCCTCTGAGGACAATCTGTTTGCCTGGAGGTTAAATACCCTTCAAAACTGTTTCTCACTTGAGTCCACTAATTCTTTCATCTTTTCATGCATACAGCCTACATTTAGGGTCCCACTTTAGGGGATATGAGAAACGGGCTCAAGTTCTCTTTATGCTAGGTCCCTTGTGCTGGGTGAGCACCTTCAGCCTGAAGCTAATGAAAAGACAACAAATAATAAAGGGAGTGCAATAATCTCCATGGCATCATCAAGACAAGTCTAATTCTGTTTTAACAGACTTGAGTGACAGCTCTGTCACTGGTGCCAAGAAAATTAAACTGAACGATGATTCAGATGAGTCAAATTTGTTGAATTTGTTTATAAATATCAAGTATAGCAACTGCCTCCTAAATTTCCACAAGAAGTAAATGTGCTATTTCTCATGAAATTTTAGGCTTTGTCTTTAAAGCTGAGTGCATGTTGTTCAATTCAAAAGACTGACAAGCAGCATGAAAAAAATCACTTGGCCAAACTGAGCTAATGTCTAACATCAGTCTGTCACCTGGACTCCTGACACAGAGTGGAGAGAACAGGATCCATAGCCCAAATGACTAAGATTGTTGGTTGGGTAGGCATTTTTGCTGAAAATGCTGGAATTCAGAAGCTGCTGCATACAGAAATAAAAATATGACAAGGAAAAAAATCCTGCTGAAAATTTACCTTTCAAAGAGACTGAATTCAGAACACTTTAAAAATGCTCTGAGTAATCAGAGTGTAGAGAATAATGAAGAGGAGGGAGTTTAAGGCAAGCTGGTATAGCTGAGGCTGAACTTCAGAGACAGATCGCCTACTTAAGATTACAGCACACAGCATGTTCCAGTGACTTTCTGACATTTCATCTATCTTACTGTATGAGCTGCTTCCAGATCTATCCTTTTAAAACTCCCACTTCTGTCTCTACTTGTCTTTCACTTCCCTCCTCATTTGATGCATTCAAAATTCTCCAAAGTTTCAGGAGACAAAAGCCACCTGAGCAACCGACTGACATACTGGTTATCTGAATTTTAATATCAAAATACAGCATTTCTGTGCATTACTGCATTTATGATCAGATATTTTTTAACTCAGATCCACTTGCATATGGCAAACTTTCCTGGTAGTATACTGAAAAAATGGATGTTTTATATTTTTGTAACAGTGAAATGCATTATTACCTCAAAATCTTGTGTAAACTGCTCCTAATAACAATACAACTACATTAAAATATATGGACAGAACTATAGATTTTAGGTGATAGTCATTAAGAGCATGCTTCCTCCCTGGAATAAGAAGGACTTCCTTTCATGCCCATGTTGAAATTTATTGATACTTTTTACTTCAAACTACAGAAAGAGGGGAAAAACAGATTATGGCTGCCTACCAAAAGAGATCTATCTGTGATTATTCATAGTTTTGGTTGTTGGGGGAAGTAAAGAAGAACACTTCCAACCTCTCTGTCTCATTCTGGACTCAGGCAACATTCTCTAGATTTTGCTGCTTAGACTTAGACTGCTGAATCCATCACAATTGATCGCTACTGAAAGATCTGCGCCTTCCTGCATGTAAAACACGTTAGACTACTGTTTTCTTCATGGAAAGTAGGATACAAGCCCTGTACAAGACCTTGTTTATTTGCTGATGCCCATACCAATCCCCATAATTTTCAAGAAAATTTTCAGCATCCTATTCCCCAGGAAATACATTAAATTGTTTCAATTTTTCAGAGTGCATTCATCACAGTTCTGTAGGCTTTTTAATACACAACATTGTTTCCCACTTCAAAGGTTACTTTTTAGTATAAGGGGCTAGTTCCCTGAGGACTGACAATATTTCCCCAAGACAGTTAAAAAAATACACCCCATACTCTGAACTAGGGTTTTTCATTGCACTCATGGATATTGGAACTCCAGAGAGGCTCCTCTGCTATAATCTGCATCCATAGAAGCTGGAACAGTCCACTAGAAATTTAGGTTTTAACTGGAAAAAAAGACAAAAAATTCAGTCTCATCTGGCTTCTGCTGGCAGAGAAGAGACTTGATAACTACATTTCCACTAGACTCCTTCAGTACAGCTGAAGAGTTCACTTAGATTTTCCCAGGCAGATGGCAAAAATGAGTTAAGAGCAGCAGTTTTTATCATAAAATGAAACGTATAAAAGTGAATATTTATAAAATGCTTATAGCCAATCTTATAATAAAATGCAATATATTTATATTATTTTCTTCCTACAAATTTTCATTAGGATAGAGGACGGAAATATTTTTTTTGTATGTTCTAACTGCCAGACAAATTAAGGTGTATCATAATTCAATTCTCAAATTGGTTAAAACTATAGAATTTTAAACTGCTAAAGCATTTTATATCTGCTATGAATTCTCATGCATACCTGAGCAATGGGTTAAGAAGTAGGGAGGGAGATTTCTGACCATCAGAGATATGATTAATTGAATTATGTTATGTCTGTCTTTAATCTAACTTAACACACATGAGACTTGCAGAATTCCCAATACCTGCCTCAGCCAAGAGAATTTAGATATATCTGAAGAATGAGGTTTTCCTTGCTGTAGACAAAATGAATATGCTTGTTTAGGCTATGAAGGTGAGAAAGAATGAAAAGATGGACTAGGTTACACATTCTCAGTGCCTGAGAAAAGAAAGCTCAGCACTGCACTACATAACCTGGCAAACAGTGTTCCCTGATAAAAATAGGAATGCTTTTGATGTGTTAGAGATTTTCTTGGGTTTCTTGAATTCATGTGTCTTTAAATCTTTTCCAGAGTTGGCCTATATTGAAATGGCTTCACAAAGACCTACACATTTCAAGCATTCTCAATATGTTATCATCATTATAAGATTAAAACCTCAGTGTGTTATATAGTCAAGATACTATGATCTCTGGATAACAGAAAAGATTATGAGAAAACTGAGGTTAAAGATCAGATTAATTCTAGGAAGTAGTGTGAAAAACTAAAATGTGTCAACAGTGTCTGAGAAAATACAGCAAAAACAAACCTAGATAATATTTTTGTATAGTCTGAAGTCATAGTGCATCAGTCACATCATATTTTTTCCAAAACATCCAGACAAGTAACCGAAGGAAACTGAAGACAATTTAGGAAATGCCCTAAGTTGGGAACAGTTAGACAGCAGAAGATTGCCCAGAGGAAACACTGCTCTTAGAATCACAGAATATCCTGAGCTGGAAGGGACCCCAAGGATCATTGAAATCCAACTCTTGGTCCTGAACTAAAATTCCAATGTGTGCCTGAGAGCAGCATCCAAATGCTTTGTGAACTCTGGCAGGCTTGGTTCTATGACCACTTCCCTGGGGAGCTTGTTCCAGTGTTCTCTTACTTGCAGAGGAGAAAATGGGCGACACCAACCTGATTTTTCAATTCAGCCATGCAGGTTACTGGCATTTGAAGGGATGCACTGGTTTCCCTGCAACCAGTGTAAACCATGTAAGGCTGGCTGAGTGCTTTTCTAGAAAACAGAACCATAGTCCTGCCAGCTGCTGAACTTGCAAATGAGAATGCTGCTCTCTGTCTGTGGAGGGCACTAGGAAAATCCATTGTGGAAGGAAAGTCATAAATACCCTTCCCAATTTACAGCATGGGGCAAAAGATTTCACCCTTGAAGCGAAACTGTTAAAAAAAATATTGTCCTCCTCTTCAGGTCTAAGTGGTTATGAATTGCCTGCTAAAAGTGTGCTAACAGCAGACCTGTCACCGTGTTATCTCTAACCCCAGAGCCATGAGCACAGCAAGGGCAGTGGAAAAGGGCTTCCCACCCCACGTTCCTTACCAAGTGGATTTAATCCTGCCCAAAATCCCAGCTCCCACCCTCTGCCTGCTCCTGCTCAGAAGGTGGCAGGCACCCTGAGGGACTGCAGCCAGTGAAAGCATGTAGGGTAAGCTTTCCTTCAGAGCAAAGGCTTTGGGAACTCCAGCATTGCCAGGAATACACATCTAGGCATTGATGCCATGCCCTACGGCTAGGAAAACTATTCACAACAATGTAAGTAGCAGGCCACTGCACAGTGGCCAACATATTCATTCCATCAAAAACAAATTAGAGTTTTTATGTTTGAGTAGCATAAACCAACTGATGCGTGCAAAAGAACTCAAGCTAAATTAGAGGGAAATAATATGTTGCTTCAAACAAAATTAATTTCTCAGACTTCCAGTAAAACCTGAACTATGCACGCTACAATTGAAGGAAATTTTATTTACCCTCTAACATTTTCAAATCCAGGACATTCTCTTAAATGACAAAACTTCAAGTTTTGTTGTTATATCATTGGAATAATAAATATAATTGAAAACAAGTGAAATTTACATGTAAAAACATATTTCAATTTAAAGCAATATAGTTGACTACAAATATCAAATAATTCTGTGGAAGCTACTATGCTAAAATACACTCAGGGACATTTAAAGAATTCATTCCAATACCTGGCATGATACAAAAAAATTATTTTCTTACCACTATGAAGCATGGTATCTCAAATATAAGCACTTAAGTACTTTCTTTACATACCTGCATCCCTTATAGAAACAAAGCAGAAAGATTTTTGCCTTAAAAATTAAGGCCTACATTCTACTACCTGGAACAGTAGTTTAAGACATTTTCCCCCATAAATCAAGTGCAACTGTTCATATACACTTAATTTAATAATACATTTAATCTAATTTTCTATGCAGATGTGAAAAAAACCCACTATGTTTGAATGGACTGCTACACTGTTTCCTGCAGTTTGAGCTGCAGCATTACAGTTCATACACAAACAGCTTTGACCTTAAGAGCAAAAGCAGTCACAAGCTCCCCTGGCTTCTATTCAAAGTTTTTAAAAAGGGATATTTCTTGCCTTTCAAAATATTCTTACCTCTTCCTTTGTCTTTTTTGAGATGACCCTTAGCCAGTCTCCAATCATGCTGAGGACAGCTGCAAAGTATGCAAGCCCAACAAGGATCCAGAACCACACCACTGGCTTATAAAAATCTAGGTATTCAATATCTGATCCCCCTGAAAAAATAATGCAGTGAAAATTAGTTCAGACTTAATAGCTATAAGGTGTTACGATGTTTAAAAATCAATTCTCCAAAAAAGAAAAAAAAAAAAAGAAAAAAGGTTATATTTCTTACACCTTCTGTATTTTTACCCATATAAAAATTGCTAGCAAAATATTTTGTTGAATTTGAACAAATTATATAAATTAGTACACTCTTGAAAGTAACATCTGGAGTACGCAAATTTTAGACAAAGACTGTTAACAATTCAGAATAATTATTGAATGAACACAAACTGATTCAACTTCTGATATATTGTCATTTATGTCATCTGCTTCAAATAATGGTGCTGCACCAGAGTTTAAAGCATTGTTCCGTAGTGTGCAATGTGCTCATATCCTGAGAAATCTGTTTTTTGCAATAACTTTAAAACACCTCAATACTTATATAAAACCTTTAGGCTCAGTAAAAAAAAATAATAGTAGCCCCTCATTAACAAGTGTCCCTGGTGGTAGGCAAACATTATCATCTCCACTCTACAGAAGGAAACCAGAGTGCAAGGACTGATCATAAACACCAACCCCCCCACCCAAAAAAAAAAAAAAAGGTGGATAAAAGACGTCTGCTGAAGGCAACTTTCAATCACTTATTTTCAGTTTTTAAGTATAAAAAATGGATAAATTTCACAGATGTCTGTAATAGAGCTTTCAGGTATAATACAGCTATAAGGAACAGATGTCTTTTTTTCCACACAAAAAAAGAGTTATGTTCATCCTGAGCTCTTGACAACACCAAACAGCTCACATTTTACATCTTGCCATACAGTAAAACAGAGGCATTAAACTTGGAATTCAGCTGTGTTACAACAAATAAAACCAGACTTCTAGTTTGGGCTGCTGCAAGAAGTTTGATGTGTGTATCTGCCCATAATTGAAGAGACTAAAGTAAAATCTTCTCAGTCACATTAAAGTAGCCTGTACAGATACATAACGCTTTGGTTTATGTATTTGCATCCTATATTGAAACAAATCAGTACTGAGATTGACTCTCATGGAGAATAATGTTTCTACTTAGCTTTATTATCACAGAGATTACGTGCAAATAACAAAGAATTTTACTGATGGCTAGCTTTGTGTGGAAGCCCTCACAGACAGAAATATTATTATATTCGTGTCAATTACATCTTTTCATAAAAAAAAAAAAAATGCATTGAGCTGCAATGGTTTACTCCACTATCCAAGAGATTAATCCACATTGTGAAAGTGGATATACTTTGATGCCTTTGTAGTCCCAAGCAGAAGACAGGGCTCTGTTTGGAAAAGACATCCAACCACAAAAGGGTTGAGTTTGTCACAGCACAAGGCAAACAAAACAAGAAATCTTTTGTTTACAACATCCATCTCATGTCAATCTAGTAAAACAGTATTTTAGGGATGATGCACCCAAAATTTGTTGTTATTCAAAAATAAGTAAATTACCATTATGACTTTGCTATAGTAATGGGCCACACTTGGTGGTTCACCCTCTTCTTCAGCTGTTCATACAATACACAACAAAGCATCATAGAAAGCATCCATAGTTTTAAATTTTTGGCATATTATGTTTATAAACCAAAACTGGAACCTAAGTCTGCCAGGAAGCACTTCCTTCGCAGTTTATACTCATTTTATTTACAGTAAAGTTAAATCACCACAACAGGAGTTAGGACATATTCATGTTCAACCAAGTTTTCCATGCTGTCTGGCCAGGAGAGGGCTCCATCTAGCCATGCCCAAAGGAGTTCAGCTTTCCTGAAGTTAAAGAGACAAAAGCTATCCAAAGAAATACTCTAGGATAGCGCTTCAAAGCTAAAACCTTTATCAGCTGTTGAGCTTCTGAACTTCAAGGACTCCTTGGATGATTTTGCAATTTAATCAGTCTCAAGGAGAGAGAGACATACCTGAGGAGGTTTGTCCTGACATAACTACAGTCTCTTGGGATGCTCAAACTGCTTTAATGAAGTTACCTGGGAATGTCATTAAATAGGATTTCATAGAGAAATGTGATCACAACTCAACTGGACTGAATTTAAACTACAAGAATTCATTTACTACCAAATTCACTTAAATGGATATGAATGCATTTGGGTATGAGTATGCATAGCTAAATGTACTTTTCCTGAAGTATATGAGATAATCTAATGATTTTATGGGCAACATCATAAAAACCGTATCAATATGATACACTATTATGTTTCTCCTGCAAAGCAAATTGGTTTATGCAGCCCTCTAGGAAGCAAAATGCTGAGAAGGCAGAAGATGAATTTTGTTGCTTGTTTGGCAAACCCAATTTTGTGGGCTGAGGGACAAAACTTTTCCCAGCTCTCTTTAGCCTCCACTCAAAATAGGTTAAAACCACAATGAAGAAGAAATCTAGCAGTCTCACTGCTAAGTTTACTCACTTGGTAAACTTTTACCAAGAGCAGCCACAGCTCATGGCCAAGATGTTTTCTGGTAAAGATTTGACCTACAGTTGCTTGAGATCTATGAGAAAAGTTTTCCCATCCATCATCATCACAGGCTATTTTATTGCTGCTGTCACCATTCCTATATACGCCAAATAAATTTTATTTGGGAGTTTCAACACTTTGAAAAACAAATTCTTCTATGGCCCAAAAATATTGATGATTAAGGTCAAGAACTCTGTTTCAGTGGAGAAAGGCATGAGTGAACATCTCAGGCATGCTTTAGAACAAATTCTGGTTCTAAGGTAAGAGATCAGAGTTAAACATATTTTTTTTACTTATTAATTTATGTAAAACAAGTACTTTAAAAGTAAATAATTTTCTTCATTTTTGCCACTTTTTTCCCTTTCTTTCTACAGTAATTGGCTCAAAATAGAAACATGTAATTATATCCGTAAAGTTGGTTGGCTTTGCATTTTAACTTCAAAATTAGAAGGAGCTAATAGAAAATGCTGTCAACATTGAGTGTCTTAATTCCATACCAGTAAAAATTTCTGGTTATTCAAAAGCTGGCACTGCAAACGAGGAAATGTCAAAAATTTTTCATCAGCAGTAAAAATTACTCTGGATATAGAAAATCATATAATCCAGTTTTAATTGCAGAATACCAAGTACCTGTCCACTGTCCCTGTGTTGCCAAACACATTTAATCCAGAAATGCCATTTGTCCCACTCCAAAGAAATATGGAGGTTCAGCCCTGCAGCTTGAAAGGAATTACAGTAATTTCACGATTATAAGCTGCACCTGATTATAAGCCTCATCTCCCGGTAACCAGGCAGACCACGGGATTTGTCCATAAATAAGCCGCACCTGAATATAAGCTGCACTTTTTTTTTTCCTTTTTTTTAAAAAGCGAGGGTCCATGTGTAACAAAGTAACAAATTAGTAACAGAATCACTGCCAGCTGGGTTTGGTGTCAGGTGCTCAAGTTGCAACAGTTTTCATAGACCAGAGAAGCCTTTAAAGGCAGCCCCAGGCACCCTCCCCGGCCAGCTCTCACTTCCGGGTTGGCATTTCACTGGGATTTGACCATAGATAAGCCACACCTGAATATAAGCCGCACTACTGGGGTAGGCTGGATTCTTCAATGAAAAAGGTGCGGCTTATATTCGCGAAATTACTGTAACTCTGAGGACTACAAAAAAAAAGTGGGGGAGAGAAAGAATAGCCCATGTGGCAATGTGGAAACACAGAAGTCTGAGCAGAAGATATTGCACTGTCAGAAATGGAATGTAAGTAGGCCATAGGAGCCACTTGATGCCACTCGGTGGAAAATGGAGAGCTACTTCAGAAAAGCACAGATCTAAAACACTCCCCCCCCACACTCTCCTGCACAGACATCAAGTCAGTGCTCTGTCTTCAGCTTAAAAACACAGCTCACACCAGAGAGCCCTGTTAGGGACACCAAGACCTGAGGGGGCAAAGAGCTCTTCCAAATGCCAGAAAAAGCCAGGAAGGCTGTGGGAGGGCACCCAGAATGCTGGACACCCCTCTGGCTCAGCATGACAGCGATTTCTCGCTGCTGGTGTGTGGGATCACACAGTGACAGCACATAACTGGGCTGCTGTGACCACCGGGTCAAGTGCCTCAGTTCGGTGACATTAAATGAGACTAAAATATCTCAGCTCCCTACAAACTGGGGCTCAGGCCAAGCAACACAGTGCAGAGCCGTGTATGTGTATCCCAGTGGTGATACACCAGAGCTGATTACAGAATGAAACAGTGAAAAAACAGCAAGTTAAAAATCAGGGTTCAAACATGGAAAATAAACTCAGCCAAAAAAAAAAACTCCCACAAAAGTAACAAAATACTTGGAATACATTTTTGTAGTAACACTTCCAGAATTCTGTGATCTGTTTCACTGAACCACTTGAGACAATCTTGTATCATTACGTTCCACTGTCAAACAGACTCCTGATATGCTATTTATAGTATCACCTTCTACTTAAATTAGTCAAATTTTGGACATGTCGCTTAAAGATTTGAAACCTGTTAGACTAATGCCATTAGAAATATTTGAATATACCTTCCAAACTGCCTGCAAGTTAAAGAATTTATCTGTATATATGAACAACATATTGTCAATTAGACAGATGTATTTATGTGCCTCAGTGCTAATCTTAGTACCCAGAAATATAATTCATTGTACTGAAATCATGACACATTCAACATGAGATTTCTTTTTCTCTTTCACAAGATATTAATAGTTTTGATTGGGTTGGGATTTTGGTTTGGTTGGGTTTTCTTCTGTCAAGTTGACAGAAGTGTTGAAGTGTTTCCCCTTGTAAACAAGAAAAGGGATGTTTGACTATGGTCTGATATTCATAAGGCAGTCAAGGCTGTAGTGCAGTTTTTCTTTTTTTGTGAAAAGCTACTATACTCTTACTTCAAATAAAGAAAAAATTCTCTCCCTCCAAAGAAAATTAAACCATTTCAAAAATTTGAAAAATCAAGTAATTTCATAAGATACAGAAGCAGTCAGGCTTTTTGGAATACAGTTCATGTATTTTCTTGAACAGGCATTACAAGGACTTTTCATCTTTTTATTCCTTGCATGCACCAGAAGTGACCAGTCTATTATGTTTTCCTCTGAGCTTCTCTTGCTGAATGGAAACCCCAGCTGAAATTTCCACAGGCTCCAAATAACTTAGATTCTGACTAACAAAGGGACAGTTTCCTCACTCTGGTTTCTGGGAATAGAGTACATGGTCTCCATGACAAAAAAGAAAGTTAAAAAAGAATCCTGGAGAACTAAAAGAGTTTCTAATATGACAGCCTGTTCTACAGTCAATGATACCAGTCAATGAAACCATTACTTTCCTGAATTAGATGTTCAGCTATTGGCTCCCTTTTGCTACAGCTTTGAGTAACACACTGTTCTTTAGCTCCTGAAAGTTCTTCAGGGCTTCTTTTCAGTCTTACTTGCAGGGGGCACCAGAAGGCAGCAAGTTTCATGTTAGCAAAAAATGACAGCCATTTCAGAAATTTTTCCCCACACACCAACACATATGTTAATCAACCATGGGATTATGTGGGGCTTCTAAACTTATGGTTTTTTTCTCTGAGATGGCAGTTCTCAGAAAAAAGAATTGAAAGTTTTCAAATATAAAGGAATTTAAGGGAACTTTATGGGCCAAAACTGACACACATTTATGGATTATCATGTGGGCCTCCAGAGTGCTAAAATAATTATCAATTATTTTACTGAAAAAAGTACACTCTGATATAATTGCAAATAGCAGCATCATTGCCCACTATTATGCTTTAAGTTTGACTATAATGTTAAGTGGAAGATTATAATTTTCACTGTAAGCATTGTTTAAGGAAAAAAAGTCAGAAAAATGAATAAATTAATACCAGTGTGAGGAGTTTTTCAAAACATGCTGCATCTAGCACCATGTAGACTGAAGCATCATTCTGTCTGCTGATTTGTGCCTCGCCACAGCACCAAGAAAAAACCAAGAAAACCAGAACCAAGACCAGCATGCTCTAGTCCCACAGTATTCTATCATGACCAACCTGACCACCCCTTCACAGCCTTTTACAGCATTACAGGTCTTAACTCTTCATGTTTCTCCCTTTGTGACATCCAGTTTTCCTAAACTTCAAGGAGAGTTCTTGAGACAAAGCCTACCACAAAAATATCAGTGACCCTTAGTGTCCACTCTGTAGTTATGACTTACCTAAAAGAGAAACAAGTAACCCAAAAAATCATGAAGAAAATGTACTATTTTTTTAGGGTGCAAAAAGTTCTGCATACTTCCTCAAATTTAATAAGGAAGCCTAGCTCTTAGGACAAATTCTATCAGCTCCATTGAGAATTGCAGCGTCAGTTTCCTTCAAATAATTTCATAATTATATACACACCAATGACTGAAAACTTCCACAATGCAAAGCTCAACCAATACCTTACCTACTTTTCTAAATTTTTATTTAAATGACCAATTATGTACTGCAAAGAAAACAAATGGACATTTTTTGAAAAATCCTTCAAGTCACCGACCAAAAGCAGAGTATTTTAGTTCACCCAAAGGTTATAATAATATCAACTTCATCCCTGTAGGAATATAGTCCCATGGGAATGTTAAACTGTCAGTTATGATGGAGACATCTAATCCTGTTCTCCTGAGCATTGCCTGGGCAAGTACAAACCCCACTGCTCCTTTAGGTCAATAACATTTTGCAGTTCAAATACAAGTCTTATGCATGTTGCTCAAAGAAACTAGAAAACATTTCTAGTGCTTTGAAATAATGGATTTACAGTAGGATTTTAAATTAAGTAAAAAACATCTTTCAAGTGAACCATAAAAGGCCATCAGCTATAGAACAATATAATTCAAGGACATTCTGTAGAAAGAGAAAATGTTTCCAGGTAGAATTTAAAAGCAGACAATGTAGGAAAAAAAAATTATGGCATCAAATGGTCTACAAATAGAAAATCTATGGAAATTTATAATGGGAGTAATGACAAATGTACTCAATGTTCTAGTTAGAGCCAAGTGGGCCATTTCACATAATGCTTTACAGTAAATACAACCAGGCCTTTGTACACTATCATTTTTATTCCCTGTCACACACATACCCTTCAGGAATGAAAGTCTAAAACACCCAGTTCTTGACTTAGAAACAGCATACATTTTTTATTTCATGCTAGCTGTTATCTGATCGGAATCACAAATTCTGAAGACACAATGAAAATAAGAAAAAGAACACAGGAAGGAAAATGGAAAGGCAGAAGTCAAAACACATGAAAAGACATTTGGAAGCATCACAAATAACTATGTAAAAGTAAAAAAAAAAAATTTCATTTGCTATTTTACAGCTCAGTTCTATAATTTTCAAGAAGCTTTGGCAAGTTTGCAAGCAGACTAAAAATGAAGGCTGCCGGAGTAGCTTAGTATCTTCAACAAAAGCTAAATTTACCCCCATTTTACCCACATCATTTACAAACATGTCAAGCAGTTCCAACACTTTAGAGGTCCTTGTTGGACCTCACCAAACTGAAAAACTTCTGCCAGTGACAACACCCATCAAGGCAAAATTTCAGGCACATCTACAAGAGGAGTTACCCAACTTGAGAACCTTGGCTTGGCACACTTGGACTCACACAGTAGCAATGGGCACAGACACGACACAGGAGGATCTCACAGCATGGGAGTGTCCACTAAAAACAATTCCCTCCATCACTGGGAGCAGACCCAGCACAAAGGGTCTTGGAAAAAGAAAAAAAATCTAGGAAGTGAACTAACACCTCTGACATCTTTTCAAGAAAAAAAGCTGACACAGAACTGACCCAGATTTTTTTTAGGTTAGCATATCGAAGTTATGAGACTAATTCAGCTTAATGCAACCATAAAAATTGGACACGTTATCTACAGATTGTGCTAAAACTTCTCCTGACATTACAAAAACACATGGGCAAGTGTGTACTGACAGCCACAGAAGTAGGATCCAGAAGATCCTACAGAATACAGACATTTCAATGGTAGAAAGAGAGTTCTGGAATATTTTGAAAGCAAGGGATGCACACAAAACTTGCATCACTTCACAGGGTGAGGCATTTTAAACAAACCCAGCTGAGAAGATATATTCAGATTAAAATACTGTGTTAGTGCTTGTACTTTGTAACCAGTAAGAAAAAAAATCCCTACCAAAACGATACCTTACTTAATTTTTAATAGTATAGGAAGAGAAAAAAAGAGTAGGCAGAGACATACACCATGAATTTCACTGTTCCACCTCCTGTCTCTACATTGTCACATCAACCAAAAGGAGGACAGGCCCAGTCACATGAATGATGAAGGACAAAACTGGGAGAGAGGCACCACAAGAGATACATCTGTCCCAAAGCTAAGAAAAAAATGCAGAGTAAATATCACTATGTAAAACATTATAAGACAAAGAATTATGAAAAAAATCTTACCTGCAACATAGTCGCCAAATCCAATGGTAGTTAAAGTGATAACCACAAAGTAAATTGCATCTAATGTGTTCCAGCCTTCTATGTGCTTGAATATAACTGCAGGAAGAGCCACAAACAGCACGCAGCCAAACAGAATGAATATTATTGTTGAAATGATGCGAATCTTTGTCTGACTCACATTCCATTTCTGGAAAGGGAAGGGGAAAGAGAGGAAACCCATTGTTAATAAAACTGCACCAGTGCACATCAGCACCCATCACTCCCCAGTGTGCAGTACATAGCTCTAGAGAACATTGCATTATAATTCTCAAACAAATGGGAAAATTCAAATAGGATTTTATTCTGAAATAGGGTTTCAAAGCATGACTATCCTAGGAAACATTTGCCAGCAGTAAATGCAGAGCAAGTCTGGACTCTTCATGGGTGAGCAGAATGTATAGATTCACTAATATTAACAGCTGCTGTTATAAAAGTTTTGAGGGCTGTCTAGATATTCAAATATACAAAGATACAAGTAGTGCATTCACCTGCAATTTCTCTAATTTTGTACATCCACAAATAACCAACAAAACATGGTGAATTTTAACCACACAGTTCTCTGCAATCAAATAATCAGCTAAATAAAATCCTACAAAACAGAGCTGGAAGGGATGTAAGAGAGCCAAAAGACAAAACAATCTACCTAAGTCACTGCAAATACATTACTGGCCAGGCAACGTGTGATCATCTGATATATTTCCTGATGCTTAACCTACATTTCAGCTCCTCCTGATTAAGTGTACTCTTTATGGTCTTATCCAAGACAAAAAGAAATTGTTAATTTTCTCTTTCCAGCAAACTTTCAATGGTGTTCTCTTTCAGTTACATATTCTTTAAAATAAATAAATTTATTTCCTTTTCTTTCCCTTCCTATTTTTCTTGAAATTCCTTGGCACCAGCAAACTAGCTCATGATTCATTAAGTGTTGTACACAAAAGCAGATATGAAAAAACAGCACAAAATGGAATTAGCCTTTCTTGTGCTTTATCTATTTCCAGTTTTACCTATTTTCCATGTTAATATGACATTAACCCATGTTAGCATGTTAAACTCTAGAGTCCACAGAACATTTCCGAAAATTGCACCTAGACAGCTGTTTGCTGACATGCAGCTGCATATTTTATTATTCCTTCACATATTACTTTGAATTTGTCTTGCTTGAATTTAATCCTATCTAGTCAGACTGCTTTTCAAAAATTTTAAGATCATTTTGATGGTCCAAGTTTTTGTTGTCTCCCCAGCTTGAGACCATCTGCAGATTTAATGAACCATGTCATTTAGCTGTTGTGTATGCTATTAACATTTTTTCTAAACTGCACTAAAGCTAGAACAGACCCCTGCAAAATTCCATTTTGCAAGCCCAGCCAATCTGACATTTTCCATCCATCCAATGCATGTCAGTTCAACCTAAAAAGAAGGGATTATACACGAAACTTTCACTGAAATCGACTGAAAATGAAATCACATTGTTCACAATGGATGTTTTCTTGTTTTTAAGTTTCAGTGGGAACTGTGTTTACAGTCAGCATGACCAAGGTCGAGCTTTTGTAACCCAAATCAGAATAACACCTTGTGTTATGGCAACATAAAAATACCTGATCTGACCCACCAGCATCTCCCAGTTCCTTAGGCGGGCTAATAAGCAGAATTAGGGAGTGTTCCAGACTGCAATATCTGGATCAGTGTTTCCACTTAGATATTGCCAAAAGAGGGGATGATACTGCTTTTTATGTTGGGGCATTCTTGTAGGGATACATCCATTAGAAAAAAATAAAGGAAAATCTTTATCTCTATGAGCAAAAGGGAGGCACAAATTGATCTCAGAACTTCTATACCTTTAAGGAAAAAAACCAAAAAAACAGTTATGAAAACCCAGAAACTATAAAATGTTCTTATGGAATGTTCTTTTCTTTTTCAAGCAAATCTCAATGGAAATCTATGTTATTCACCAGTACCTTGTGTGGATATGAATTGATGTTTCAGAGCCAAAAATGCATGCCTTTTCTTATAAAGCTTTCAAGCTGGTGTTTGCCTATTGCATAAGACTACTCAGCACAGGCCCAGCTTGCTTTACATCAAAAACAAAGCCATGTCAGACCCTTTCTATAAAGAAAAGGCATCCTGTATGCCAGGGTAGGGCTTGATGTGGAAAACCAGTCCTAACATTTGCAGTGCTGATGCAAACAGCTACAAAGTTGTTTACTAAGCATTCACTGCTTCAAACATCTCAGTGAATACATTTATCACAATCTATATAAAAACCTTTAAGGGTAAGCATCACAGCAAGCTTATGAGTAACAAGGGCAGAACAAAACCTAAATTCTTTGGGGCTATTCCTCTTCCCAACCATAATCATGGTAGGGAATGTGTCTTAACCCAGTTCTCCGAGGTGTTCATTGGCAAGTTCAGACAAGTCTTTCTTACCTTTACCTGTACACCTGATGGTAACAATGAGCAATACCTTGTTTTTCAGGCTTTTTATTTCACTTGTGAGATTCAGAAAAGGCAGAAAAAAACCCAAAAAACAAAAACCAAACAAGGCAGCCAGCATACTCACAACAAAGGTATCTTCTACTTTGGCAATTCCTTTTCCAAATATTGTCCCTAGTTGATCTCCAACACCAGCCAACAGAAAACCAAACAGAGGAATTCCCAATAAGGCATAGATGATACAGAATATCTTTCCACCTTGTGTGCGTGGGGAGATGTTTCCAAAGCCTAAATTATGAACAACTTGAGATGTTTAAGAGGTTACACATAATACATTATAAAAGAACTGAAGGAACAGAACAGTTAAAAACAGGCTAACCAGGTTAAACATATGACACAGCAAACACCGGGAGAAATTAAATGAAAATGTAGGTCATACAATCCCCACTGAGCTACTTTCTTATCATCTACTACATTTAGTTAATAGCAATTGGTTGATCTATGCCCTAGGCTGCCAGTGTCTGTCACTGGGCTTTTAACAGGCTGCAGCACCTGTAAACAACACACCATTTTCCTTCACATGGGCCAAGTTTCAAAGTGAAGCAGCTTAAAAACCCAAACCATTTGGATGAAAAAACCAGGGATTTCTACCATAAATGGGACTGCCTAGATTCTTCATTATTAAAGGCTTTGGTTGCTTTGAACCAAAAGCTTAGAGTTCATGGCTCTGTCTGTCCATTTAAAAGTGGAAATCATTTTGTCTTCATAGGCTTGTATAAAAGAGCACCCTAAATTCCTCTGATGGCTCAACTGCTGCTGGTCCACTTAGAACAGAGAAAGTGGAATACAAAAAGCACAGGGCCCAGCACTGTGCAATGCCCTCAAGTACATCTCCCGGGATCAGTATTTAATGATTTGGACAATGTCACACGGGCAGAACCCTACAGACAAGTTTCATGAGCTTAAGTCCTGAGTTTTAATTCGAACATTTTTCTCCTCCAAAGGATCACGCATGTTTTGAGGGAGCAGTAGCAGTAACATCCCACAATTTCTGACATTCTTTCACTTTTTAGCAGAACAACATGCCCTTAAAAGGAGACAAGAGGGAAAACTTATCATATAAAAGGCTTATCTTTAGAAATTAGACAAAGCTTCTTTTAACATTATCTTCTTTTTAGAAAAATAATTTCCAAATAAAAAGCAAAGCGGTTTAGCATGTAATTGAGAGATTTGTCAAAGTGTCTTAAATTTTTCATGAGAAACATTGTATCCACACATCCCCCAAAGAAAATCCAATTCTTCTGAAAACAATCCAACAAAGTTTATTTTTTAAGTAGCTTAAGATTTTTTCACAACGTGACAAAATTCCTATGATACAGAGCACATTTATTGAATATCTCAGTTATTTATCATAATTTGTATTTAAATATTCTGAGCATGATGTTTAACATATAGATTTTCTTTATGAAACCAATTTCTTAATTTTTGGTTCTGCTGTCATGCAGGTAAGCTACACCAAAGCTCTGTTGCTAAAACTACGTTTTCCTTTCAGAACACAAAAGACAAACTGTCCCTCACTTAATTTGGAATGGATTGCTCAGAGAAGCTGTGGATACCCCATCCCTGGAAGTGCTCAGGGCCAGGTTGGATGGGGCTCTGAGCAATGTGGTCAGTGCAAGGTGTCCCTGCCCATGGCAGGGAATTAAGAAGTGGGTGATGTTTAAGATCCTTCCAGCCAAGGCCATTCTATGATTCAGTAAAACAAAAATAAATCACACTGGGAATATATGTTACTCCTAGATAATTCACTCTGAAATCCATTTTCAGATTTCACTTATGTAAACAACAAATGCAATGTTGATAGAATTCAGTTAGAGAAAAGAAAGCAATTATTAAAATTTTCCCCTAATCTTGACTAATAAACTTTGTAAAAAGAAAAAAAATTCAAAAAATGAAAATTAAAAAAAAAATCACAGGATTATAAATTACAGGTTGCAGAGTCCTACAATTTTGTAAATGTTCCCTGCACTAATATATGGAAGAAAGCCTGACTCAGAAAACTGGGAAAAGGTCACTGCAACTTTAGACCAACCCAATGTGCTTCCCTAAACCAGAGCCAGGGCTAACATCATAATTCTGGAAATTTCAGCTCAACTGAGTTCAGTCAGTCCCTTCATGCACCAAGGAGGAAAGTTTTAAAATAAAATTAGCTCATCACCAATCAAAAAGGGACAAACCGATCCAAGCTATCTGTTCTCATAAACATGCCTGTTTATGCACCAATAGAAGCTTGAATTGTTCCGGGTTATAATTCCTGAGAGGTCTTAATGCAATTCAGAATCAGGGGTCTGGATACACCAGATTTAGAAACTCATGCTAGGGGATTTGGCAGTCACTTTTTATTTAGTCCTCTACAAAAGCAGTGTCTTGCAATGGTGACAAAACACCAACCCAGTGGAGCACATGCCAAGCCGGCAGTTTTGCTTGGCTGGCCCCATAAAACAAGCAGGCACTCTGTGAGCATCCCAGAGCTCTTAGAGAGGATGTTGCTCTGCAGCACGCTTCTCATCTGCTGCTAATTGGTATGAGGAAACCAAGTTCACATTCAGCTCTGGGTATTCTCCCTAAATCAGACTTTTATCTTCCTTGCAGGAAGGATGGTAGTTGACTTTTACACTCAAATTCTTGTTTTTCATCCTAAAAGTTGTCAAATGCTTTTATTCCATAAACACAGAAAAGGTACTGCATGTTAATTGTATGATTAAATCACACATTACTGGATAAAATAACACTCTACCAGGTAGCAGTTTATTTCTGTCCAGATGCTCACTGAACATAATACAAACCATGGGGAGGGTGCATTCTTTACTGACCTCATCTATCAAGGAGTTTCCATCACACATTAAGCACATTTCCTACTGTGTCATGTTTTATAACAGTCTGCTGCTGTACACCACAGCCTACTTTGGGAGTTACACAAGTTGTCCTTAAATCCTACTCTCAGCTTCTCCAGTGAAAACCTAATACATTATTTATACAACAGGAGAGGAAACATATTTATATTTCATATGGTTGATGTAATTCCCAAGAGGTTTGTGTCAGAAAAGTATTATTTCTTTCTTTAAATAATTATAGTAAAGATAAAAGAGTTCTGTTGCTAGGTAAAAACCAAGGAAACCTTAATTTTGGGGACTGTACTGGGAGAGGAGAACATAGTCATAGGAAAGCCACTCACATCCCTGAGCTCCACAGAGCTCCTGCATGTGGGGGCAGGTACGTCTGGCCCCACTGCAGTAGCTCCCTGGAATGTTTTCACTTCCAAGTTCCCCTTTCCACTCAAGGGGAAGCATAAAGTCTGGCTAGGACTGCATTGCTCACAGAGAAACCAGCCACATGATAACATGGGCTGCTGCCTTTTCCTTGCTTGGATGGGATGGGGACAGGACTGCACACTGCAACTGCACAGGCAGCCTCAGAACCTTGCTGATTCTTCACATTTTCAGTCCTGTGCAGCTCATTCCTTCTCCTGTTTCTGAGGGAGAAGTTCCTAGAACTGGTCTATACCCCACTTCAACCAATATGCTTGAGTTTGGTGTTAGAAATTAACATGTTGCTTATTTAAACTTCTAAATTCACTAGAAAGCTTCCCTCAAAGCTTTGAGCCAGTGGTGTCTGCCATGAACAGTACAAAGTTTAACTTGCCAAACGGGTTCTCTTTCATTCAAAATACTGTCAGGACCCTTTTCAGACTGCCCTTCCCCAGTGCACCCTCCCCACTCACTTTCATAGCCAGGAGGATGATTTGTCTCCTAATTTCACCAAATCCCTTTCATGTTCTCCTAAATTCTTAGTGTGCCTTTAATGGACAAAGGACTTGTCTGACAAGCAGCTGTGGACAAGAAATGCATTTTAGAAGGAGTTTCCAGTAACCCTTAAGTGAATTCTGATTCTGCAATTCTGCATTAATTAAGAATAAAAACTCATTGTAAATAGATTATAACTGATCACTCCACTCAACAAAGTAACATATTCCAGGGTTTCAGCTCCAAACTCCTAGGTGTCTCTGAAATTCAAATCAGGTTCAAGTGGAATCTCTATCCCTTTGGTCAGCAGTAGAGGAGGAAGCAGGGATATGCAAAATGAAGACAAAAAAATAAACAAAAAAATAAACAAAAAAACCAAAATGAGATTTTATTGGATTCTTTGCTTTCACATTGTCTTTTGTTGAATATTTCTGGGAGAATGAGAGCATCTGTAACTTTCCAATGAGAAGCAGATTCACTGTTAAGTAGATATTAGTAACTTTATATATTACTGCTTTTTAATCAAGACAAGGTTTGAATTTTCAAATTCTAGTTGAGTCTCCTCCCCCATGACAAACAAGAGATTATATTGCAAATATGGAAAGGCTTGAAATGGTATAAATTATCATACATTTGACATAACATTTTTGTTTAGATAGTAAGCATCTAGTATTCAAACCTTCATAAAAAGGAAGACTGAAAACTAATTTAAAAGAGATCCCTTTGCTTTTTAGCTAACCAATATCTTCAGAAAACTCTTAGCTGTGTAGATGTGTAAATACACATTTTGAAAGTGGAGTTAGATATACAGAGACTCCAAATGAGCATGTTTTTTTACATAAAATTCCTAGACAAAGCAGGATATCTACTGAAACTATCTAGCTGCAGTTAAGCATTTCCCATGTGAGAGATTATAGCTGCTTTTGAGAATTCTAAGACTAGATTTTACTTGCTAAATTGACTGCAAGAGAGTGCCACCACCTATGATTGATTGATTTCAAATACCTCAAGTGGGATTGAAAGTTCTGGGGAAGTTCTGAAACATTTTCTTCATATACAAGGAAATGTAAACTCATATAAAAGTTAATGCTTTCTCCATGTTTATGGCAAGCCTCAGATTAAAAAAGGCACCATTCATGAGGTATCAAAAATAAATGAAGTGGAAATTATCCCAAATTAATATTGCATATTTTGAGGTATGAGAAACTCCCCTCAGCAGAAACAAACCTCAGTAGGTTTAGATATGCAGTCCATTGATGGAACAGCTCAATACTGTGGGATAAATGATTTGGTGAACAAGCACACAATTACACCAAAGTGGATTACAGGAAGTTGATACTGAGATTTCATAGAGAAAAGGCAGAGCTCCTGGCTGCTGACTCCCAGGAGGCTGGAGCCATGGGAAGCAGCTGCCATGGCCTTGGCCCCAGGCACCAACCTCTGTGTGCACTGACAGCCTGGGTTCACATGCACCCTGACCATCCACCTCCACTACAGTGATTGCCCTTTTCAAAGGGCACACATGGCTTTTGACACTGAATGGCAAATTGATTTGAAGAGATCAAAAGATGCTTTTTGCAGGCCCTGAGGAGCTATCTGGAAAAATCTTTATAAAAGGTACCTCGCTGAATTTCTAGAAGATAAAATGCTTTTTTCCCTTTGGATCACCACTTGGGCTCATTAAATACATTAAATACATCCATGCCCAAGAGTGCCAAAGCAGAGATATGCACTTAATCACAGATGAATAAGATACCCCTTTTAGCCCAAAAAATATTCTAGACAAAATCATTACACAAAAAAATCAATGTTTGTACCCATACTGGCTATGGAGACATCCCTGCGTACACAGCAGAAACAGGAAAACTTCAATGTTTGAGCTCATTGTGTGGAGAAAAAAAATCCACATTTTTACACTTTCATTTTCTTAACTCTTTCCTACACTCCTAGTTTGACATTCTTGTATATATCTGTGTTACATATTTGCATATTTACAAATACATGCTCCATGAGGTTTTTATGGCTTTGGACAAGTATAAGGGCTTTTCCAATCCATCTGACTTGCAAAGTAGGTAGAAAATTCCTATTCCCCTTTTTACAGGCAGGTAACTGAAGCACAGAGGGAAGGAAAGTCCAAAATTCTCTATATCATTTAGATACAACAAATATATCCCATCAAATTGGTGGCTGAGGACCATGCAATTACACTGACCCTTTATCAGTGAAATCTAAAGCCCTCAAAGACCCTCAGGTGTCCTCAAGATAGATACACAGAGATTGATGTTGCCAATATCTACAAACTCTGGACTCCCCTCCTGCCAGGGCAACACATGCACATGCATTCCTGAACATAAGCAAAAGAGTCTGAACTTTAAACAAGTAAAAGCATTACTTTAAAATCTAAACCCCAAATGAATACAAATACTCTTGTTCTGAAAGCACAACATTTCTGTGCTATATATACACACAAATTCTTTCACCCATGCACATACTATGTGTTACAGCCCTCGCTCACAAGCTGTTGCCTGTGGATCCCATCAGGAGTGTGCAGATAGTGCTCCTCCTCCAAGTTAATTCATCAACTGCATGTACAGAAAATAATTTAACTTTTAAATTTAAGAAATTCTTGCCTGAACCCTCCTGATGGAAGAGCCCCGTGCAATAATAGAGGTTAAGCTCTCTCTATTTTAGACCGTGGTCTGTTGCAAAACTGATAATCTCTGCTTTACAGAAGTTTGGCATAATTTCTTCATAGAATTTTTTAGGGTGGGAAAGACCTTCAAAGACTGAGTCTAACCATTAAGCTAACACTGCTAAGACCAGCATTGAACAGTGTCCCTAGGTGCCACTTCTACACATCATTTATATGCCCCCATGGTTGATGGTTCAAGTACTTCCCTCACGCACCCCAGCTTCTAGAAGCTAATTCTCACTGTTTTAGTCTGTGATTTGGGAACCATGTTGTCACAAATTGCTTCTCTTTATTTAGTGTTTGGTATTCTCTGGATTCCAAACGACAAGATTCTGACTTTTATCACTAGCCTGTAATTCTGTCATGAAACTGCAAACAGATTATTTAGAGGGTTATGAGGCTTGGTCTCAAAAAAAAAGAAAAGCATTAAAAATAGTGATTTTTAATCTGTCTGAAAAAAAAAAAAAAAGACATTACCAATACTTCTGTTATAACTAGGAGTAATAACAGGAAAGCCAAGACTGACATTAATAAAGTGTGCAATATTCAAGAACTGACAAGACAGGGGTTGATCTCCTTTCAGTGATTTCTTTTCATCTGTGTTCTGTGGGAGCACTAATCAAATCAATAAAACTTCTTGTAAAAGAACAGGCTGTAAATATTCATAGAAAGTAAGTTTCCTTCAACTCAGAGAGGTGAAAGAGTATTCCAAGAAAGATCTGTGTATGGAAATGGCAGTATTCAATAGTTCACATTGAGTTGCTAAGGCAATTTCTAAAGGAACTGGATAATGATTGTTAAAATACTCTTATAAGCTTAAACCTAAGTCAGATGGCTCTGCCTGCCAGCACAGATTCTGTATTTCATTCAGCTGTCACTTTGTCCAGTAAAGAGTATCTACATCTCATCAGTAGTAGAACTTCTGTGCTTTTTTCAATTATTCCCTTGTTGTTGGTGTTGTTATTGCTTGCATTAATTTTACCTCTAATTCTTATTCCAGCAAAATTGAATCAGCTCCAAAAGCCAAAAACTCTCACTTTCTTCTTTCCTCTAAGAGAGATTGCTTTGTGGGAGCAAGATGCCAGGCTAACAAAAACATGATGTACTTTAAAGTGAGACGTTTATCTTCCACCATTTCATGAAACTTTTACCAGCCACGTACTCTTATCAAGTGTAAACACTTATAAAATGTGAGAAAGCAACATTCATTCTCCAAAAAAATTAGTTAGCAATATACTGATATGTAGATTAAGTAATCAGTCTAGGTGATCCACAAAAAATAAAAATGGTGAATTGTACCTGTAGCGACAAAAACAACCTGATGCTACAACTTTAATGGAAATTTAAAATAAGTTTTTTCTAGAGTTTCATGGCTTTCTTACAATACCTTTCCTTTTATTCCCTAGAAGCAATTGAAGAAACAGGTTTGCATTTTTGTTTACCAATAAATCAATTCTCAGGGGGGTTGGGTAAAACAGGCTCTTGATGGCATCTCCATCCTAGGGGCAAGGCAATCCATATGCTTTCCTGCAGAGTGGAAAACTACCCTGCCTGTACATGTTTCTGATTTCACTACAAAAAAATAAAATGTGGCCAAAGTGCTTACAAATTAAAGCTATGCCAGACTTAGAGCGACAAGCTGTCAACACACCTTAGTGTCAGTGAAGTCAGAGATTTAAAACAAGAACTTCAAATCCCATAATCCTGCACTCAACAGATTTGGACCTCAGACCATGACAAGCTGATAGAAGTGGTCAAAATGAGTACAGGTATCCTGACCTGTTAGGTAAGCTACAATCCGCTTTGATTTTAAACTTTATTTTTCCCACAAACTCTGTTTCACTTAAAGAGGCCTTTTCTAATGTCAGTGCTCAAAAATGAAATTATTTTGTCTCATCAGTTTTTTCTTCCTATATCTATTCTTCCTTGTAAGCTACATATACACAGCCCATGTATCCAGGGAAATCCTGGCAAAAACAGCAGTCCAGGGGAGATGGGTAGCAACCACAGAAATACCTGTAGAAATATCTATGTCAGGATAGAAAAACTCCCCATTTGCACATATTTAAATATAGACTTACTTAATATTTGTAAGACAAATAAGAAGAAAGAATATATGTCTTCAAGAGGAAATACATACACACACATTATTTTCTGCATAATGTCAAATAGCTGAGTATTTTATTTTTAATAAAAATGTTTCTCTACGCAGTCTTACTAGCATAGTATAAAACAAAAAAGGTTAAGGTTAAAAAAGAAGGCATACTACCAAGTTTCTAAAATAAAATGCTCTGAAGATTTTTACTCACATTATTTTCTTTAAAAAGAAAATTAATGTTTTGCCATGCACCACGAGGTGCATGAAGGTGGGAAGTACGCTCTTATTTCTTCTTATTCTCTTTTTTTCCCCTCCAGTAATCTTCGGAATTAACACTAATACAGAATCTTACAAACAGAAGAAAATTAAGCACCACGCATAAATAACTTCCCCTGAATTTCCCCTTTGACTTCCAACTACTTATATGTTACATGCTTGATTCAGCAAAGCAAGTAACATGCTTAACCTTAAAAATGTTTAAATTTATCTCTATTCAGGTAATGTTTAAATAACTGAGCATGAGCAGCCTCATTCTTTCATCATATACATTTGCAAAGATGAACAAGGACATACTTTGTCAAAGAAAATTCTTAGCAAATTTTCAACTGATTTTTCAACACTGCCATGATAGAAATCAAGCTGTCACTAGTTCTTTCATTTCACAGAATTCCACACCATGAAACAAAAGATTTTTGATCAAATGTCATTATCCAGGCAATTCAAGAAAGTGCAATTACAAGACTGCAGAAATATTCCAAGGAACAAGAATTTCTACTTACACAGCTTTCAGCTTTTAGTGACTTTAAACTATGCAGGTATGTGGGATATTCCTCTGCAGTGAAAGTGCTTCAAAAGACAGTGGAAGATGAGCCCTTCTGTTCCTCACCAGTATCCTACCAATGTCTTTTTCACTGAGAGAAGGGTCTTGCCATGCCTGCTCCCTCCCTTCATCCAAGCCACAAGTGAGCTATCACTCTAGGCATTCTCACTTGATTCTTTGGCAAAGAGAGCAATCTAAAGATAGGAATCTACAGAAGAGAAATTTCTTATAAAAGTTTATGATTCTAAACAGAAGTTCCTAACAGAGCAGTAACTGAACATAAAGTTACCTCTGTGCATGTTGTAAAGCCATTTAAATTATTATTGTCAGACAGCGCAAATAAATTCCAAATTTTGTGCTTTTAGTACACTGAAGTATTTTGTTTATATTCCCTGCTTGCTTTTGAAAATGGCCAGTGTGATTTACAGTAGATGTACAGGAATTTCAGCACATAGCAATTGTGAGCAATTATTTCCTTCACACCTCTTTTTAAATATATAGGCTATGATTTTTCTTTTACAAAGCAAGTGTAATCTTTTAGAAGTCTCTAATCACCTCACCTGCACATATGAAAGTAATTCAGACTGGGATAGAACACTTCATGAAACAGAGAAGTCTTTCAGTTAAAGATCTTATATAAATGTAATCTTGTATTTCAGCTCATGGGAGAAAGAAACACTAAAACAAAAATATTTAAAAATTGGCTATGTGTAAAGATACTTCTCAAGCATTATTCCACTTCTTTTCCTACCCTCCAAAGCCCTGAGCTGGAATACAAATAGCTAAGCTAGAGTGGACTGAACCATCTGCCTCTACAAGCACAGCTCTGTGGCTTGCTTGGAGTATGAGATACATATATAACCTTTTGTAGTCAGGTGTGGAATGTGGTCTCAGACCAATCACACCAACCTAGAGTAAAAAAAAAAAAAAAAATATATATATACACACAGTAATTTCACGACTATAAGGCACACACTTTTGACTAAAATTTTGATTGAAACTCAGAAGTGCGCCTTATAATCTAGTGCACCTTATATATGGATAAAGTTCAGAAATTTGCCAACCCGGAAGTGCGAGCTGCAAGCCGAGCCACAAGCTGCAAGAGCTGTGCCAGTTGATGCCAGGGGTGGGTGGGGGTGTCAGGGCCCTCAGCACAGGGAGGGCACGTGGGGTTGCCATTAAAGGCTATGCCGATCCATGAAAAATGTTTGCAAATTGAGCACCTGCCAGTAAACCCCGCCATCGCAGATTCTGTTACTCATTCATTACCTTGTTGCGCGCGGATCCTCACTGCAAAAAAGTGCATCTTGTAATCCGGTGCACCTTATAGTTGTGAAATTACTGTATATATTTATATATATATACAACTTGAGCATTTGACCTCAGATCAGTTCACATATTTAGTGTTTCTCACCCTGTGGCTGTGAGGAACAAGGTAGCACCTATGTCTTTTCTGGTCTTCCCAAAAGACCCCCAGATATTCCCCCCAATTTTAGATCCCAGTGGAGACTCTCAGCATTCTGTCGTATTTAAATCTAAATTAGTTGAGGGCATTTCATACTGTGCAGAATCTGACAGCCCACCTGAAAGCAAATGATGACCCAGGGAAGATACCAGAAGCTAACAAAGTCCTGATTGCATTACCACTGCCAAGCAGTAAAATGAAGGCAGAAAAAGAAAAGAAATGGCCTTTGAGGAGTGCATATTGATGTTGTTCAATGTAAAAGTTTTAAGTTTAATGGATGAAGGTTTGATCTAGTTCCTACTTTGAATAAATAGCTTTGCCAATTTTAAATCACAAAAGCCTCCATTTACTTTTTTCTCTGTCTCTCCTTAAGTGTCAGTACATGTTCTGAAAGCCACAGCTCCCTTTTCATCAAAAGCACAATATCTCTTTGAACTGAGAGACATGTAAAACTTTTTCCTGAATATAAAATAATATTGTTTCTCTTCCCCTAAAACATGAAAGCATATGGAGATATGGACAGCACAGCAATTATTCAAGCTAAGGACAATAAATCTTAATGACTTTTAAATAGAACTGTCCCTGCACTGAGAAGACACATTAATTAAAGCATACCCCCTGTTCTTTTTCAGCCTTTTAAGTGGATTAAAAGAGGGAGGTAAGAACAGTAATATTTTATATATGTATACATATTCTTATAAGAAGAGTAGTATTATTAATTGCATTTCCAGTGGATAGTATATATTGATATTAATTTTTCTATTGTTATTATCACACTCTGAAATGCATTGCAGAAAATAACATCTGCCAAAGCTCCACTGAAAGTAACTACTATTCTATTACTATCAGAATAAGAAATAGTAGCTTAGGCTCATGCTTAATTATAGGTGAATTTTCATCAACATTTTAGTTGCTGTGAATTCTGTATTAGGTCAGTTTGGAAAAGAAAATGCATAGAATTTAAAATTCCCTAAAATCTATTTCAGGGAAAAAAACACCTATCTAGAGAAAGAAATCTGCATTAATTATATTTAAATGCATTTGTAATTTCACACAGAAGATATTTGCCAGAAAAAAAATTTAGATGTCATCTTCTCCCTCCAAAGATTTCCATTTTTATTTAGGAATATGTGATCCTGAAAGTGATGCCAACATAAACAAGAATGTCTATCCTAAAGGGTTTGTAATCATTCAAATGCTTCCCCAATATTACTTCCATTATACTCAGCTTGAACAAGGAAGTTAGAGTTGCTAGCTGGTATCCAAATATGAAAACAGAATTGCCTCTTTTTTAAAATAGAGCTCCTTAATGGAATTAGTATGGAAAGGCATTACTCAAAACATTTTGCATCTCTAGCTGCTTTTGCTAACAGGATCTTGTTTTTCCTCAAGCATCCAGAATGGAACCTAACTGGTATAACTGGGAAAACTGTTTTAAAAATATCCCACCCAAGGCCTACATTATTTTTTTCACACTGCAGTTGTCTGATTCCACTGGAGAGTATTCATCAAGAGAATACCATAATCCTCAGATTATAAAAATTAATTTTCCAGCAAGGAATTAAGATATCAAACTGAAGCCAAACAATTTTTAGCTTCCTTCAGCCAGGACTTTTTTGGGGGACTAGAAATATTTATAAAAGCATTTGGGTCAGTTTGGTATATCTTGCAGCTTAATCTGTCAACACAAAATTGGAGGGGGAAAAAAATGTTTGTTGCCATTTTGCTTTTTCAGTATGGGTCAGTGACTCTTGGTAGAAAAAGAGCCATCAAATGAATTATTTATGCTTTGCTGGCAGCCCAGAAAGACAACCATATCCTGGGCTGCATCAAAAGAAATGTGACCAGCACCAGAATGATCATCCCTCTCTGCTCTGGTGAGAGCTGCCCAGGAGTGCTGTATCCAGCTCTGGGGTCTCCAAAAAGGGGATGTGAAAATGCTGGTGCAGGTCCAGAGGAGGCCATGAACAGAAGGCTGGAGCACCTCTCCAATGTTAACAGGCCGAGAGAACTGGGATTGCTCAGCCTGGAGAAGAGAAGGCCTGAGAAGACCTTATAGCACTACCTGGTACCTAAAGGGGGCTACAAGAGAGCTGGAGACTTCTTACAAGAGCATGGAGGAATAGGACAAGGGAGAATGGGTTTAAGGTAACAGAGGGCAGGTTTGGATTGGGTATTAGGAAGATGCTTTTTGCTGTGAAGGCAGTGAGGCACAGGCACAGGTTGGTCAGAGAAACTGTGGATGCCCCATCCTTGGAAGTGTCCAAGGCCAGACTGGATGGGGCTCTGTGCAGCCTGGTCTAGTGGAAGGTGTCCGTGCCTGTGGTGGTGTTGGAATCAGATGATCTTTAAGGCCCTTTCCAACCCAGGCCATTCTGTGATTCTACAAATTCCAGTAATTTCACAAT
>VRYO01002297.1:8946074-8982280 GCA_009812075.1 Sialia sialis
GATTCTTCAATGAAAAAGGTGCGGCTTATAATCGTGAAATTACTGTATATGCCTATTCATATTCCCAAAGTGGGATTCAACAGAGTAAATATGATTCCTTTCTTTAAGTGATCACATACAAACATTACAGGGTTTATCTCATGTTTTAAATTTTTCCACGTCAAAAGCAAAATATCTTGAGGCTCTCAGCTGGCTACCAACACATTAATCAATACCCTACTGCATCCCGGGCATTTAAGTTAAAAGAATTTAAGAAGCAAATTTTTCTCCCCAAAATAAGATTGCAAAGCTACCATCATGTGTTTCTGTGGTTCAATATGCACTAGCTCCAATCAAAAGGATGAATCCCTGGGACCTAAAGATTTTCCATACTGTAGTTTCTAAAATGAACCTAAAGTAGTGTTTTTGTATTCAGAACATAACAAAAGAAAGAAAAAAAAAAAAAAGAGGAGAATATCCCACACTGTAAGAATTATAAGTGCATGGATGGCTGTAACAGGTCTTCCAGAAGGGACTGCTGGTAATTTGGCTTCCTTGGTAGCTGAAGCCTAGAGCACAACATACATTAAAATTATGAACAATCAGACTAGAAATACTTTTTCTAAACAATTCCACTTAAATTTAATTTATACTTTGTTCTATGATTTAGAAGGACCAATATAGATTAAAAGTTTTGAACCTAAAAAAATCCTTCATGAAATACCTACAGATGGAACCTATTCTCAAAAGAAATACTGTTCTCAAAATCATCCTTCAGTAGAATAAAATGGGTAAAGATGCCTTCTAGAGGAAGGCACACAAGCAAAGCTGAAAAATCCAAAGCTGCCTCTAATTGAAATGGTGATTATGAGAAAAAGTAGATATAGGATTCTCATATGACCACACTCAGGAAATAGAGAGAACATTACAAAATTCTACATAATAATATCATATTCTTTTCATGTCTTCAATTATACTAAGGTAGCATCCACACACAAAAATTAATTAGGTGCCACAGATGTGCCTCTCCTTCTTCTTACTTGTGTCAAGAAAATTGCTCCAGAAATTAGCTCAAGAAAACTGTTCCAGAAATGCCATAACAGTAGCTCTTATGAATCCATATTGCTGCATTTATTGAAGCAAACAAGAAAGGTCCTTCCAAAAAGATAGTAAGACAAAGCTTTAAGAACTCTTGCCCTCAGTATTCACTTACAAAGATTACAAATACATGCAGACTATAATGAAAACAGATCAAATAATGACTAACTCTCCATAAAAAGAGAGAGTCTTCTATCTGTTGAAGTGAAAAAGAGGAATCAAATTAAAAATCTTCAATGGCACATAAAACCCCTCAAAAACCACCAACATGTATTGGACACAGTTCTGAAAGTGAAATTTCAGGTTGCCTGTGCTGATGAGATGCTTCAGTACTTGGACATCACAAAATATTGATCATAAAACACAAACCACCTTCCTTATCTCGAGAAGATTTTTGCCAATTAAAATGCAAATCAACTACCAGAAGAATATAAAAATTTCCAAAAAAAATCTCTAGAAAAATAATCTGCCTTTGAGGTTAAATATATTTTCCGGTATGTATTGGCAAAAAAAAAGAGAAAGTTAAGATAATTTTAATTATATCTTTATTTCTAAATAAGCAATGCCTCTTCCAATTCAAGCAAAGAACACAGTGACCTGAAAATAAGTGTATGCAATGCTAAAGAGGGAGTAACTGGTTCTATATACCAAAATTATTTCCCTGTATATCTTTAAAAAGGCTACTGGATATGACTAAGCCACTTGATGCTACCTCCTGTATCCTGAACAATAGCCTCCAGATGCTCATTTTCATATATCAGTGGAACTGGAGGGAAAAAAATATATATCATAACTGTGATGTGTGCAGTGGAGAAATAGAGAGGCTGGAATTGAGCTTTGCATGCAGCCCTCGTCAGCTGCAAACCCCATGGTGTGCCTCAGCTGTACCATTCAAGCCTGGGCCCATAAACCATCGGTACACACTGGAGAGTCCAAATAAACATCCAGTGCACTGCCAGTCTTCCCAACAGCTTCCCACTGTTAATCATCATTTTGATGAACTAAGAATTTACAAACTACCACACAATTTAGACTAGGAAATGCGTGTTTCAACAAAATATATGCCCAAACCCAAAGTTTTCTCTAGTCAGTATCTCATCTTTGCACATGGCAGCACTTAGCCCACAAAAGATTAATTTCTTACTTGACATCAATATCCTTGGACGCAGGCTTGCCTGTAAGAATGGTGCAAGACTAGAGAAACTTTGTTCTCAAAACAGCTTGAGAGAGAAAGAATTTCAAATAATTTTCTTAGGATTGAACTAAAAGCTACATGCTTCTTTAAGTGGCTAATGTTTCCCTTTTACTATCACTCATTTTAAGTCCTACCACTCTCAAGCTGATTCAAGAACAAATACTACCCTGCAAAGCTAATGTCATCCATATGAAAAATACAGAGCTTGAAACTCAATCTATACCCTGGTCTTTGGACCTTCACATAATAAAATTAAGAATATAAATAATAATGCAACTTCTACCTGTAAGAGGTCCCTGATGAACAAAATCAGCTATTCAAAATTTCTCCATATTCTTTGTGACAAAAAGTAAGCCAGACACACTGCTAACTCAGTTCCCCTTTTCCAGGGAAGCCATATGAGTGCTGTCCTTCTGCCCCATTGCATTTCTAAGTTAGTACAATGGCTTCATCTGCTCACTCAGCATCCTCAGATGTTGCTCCCTATGACTGTTTCTGGCCTCAGCTACAGCTACCCCTGTGCTGCTTGTTATCTTCTATAACACGGAGGAGGAATTGCATCTTTTGTAGAAGTGACATGAAATGTCCCAGCTGAAGAGCCTTGAAACCTGAGAACATGAAGAGCAGGGGAAAAAAAAGGCAGAAAATTCTTTTTTACCTACAGTTACTGAGTTAATTTTCTTTATTTTCTCCCACACTTCTTTCATAACACCCCCTGCAGAGAAGTCTTGACAAACTCTTGAACCTCACAGAATACAGCTCTGATAAAAACTCTGACAAAAACCAAGACCAGGATCCAGGGCTCAGCCAGAGGCCCTGACCACAGTATTAATCCTCAGCAAAGTTGCTAAGACAGTATCTTCTAGAAGATGAATATATTTAGTTTTTCTATCAGAGATTAGACCTGCATAAACTAGATCCTTGATAGGCCTCCCAAAACTCTTGAAAAATCCCTGAGAGACATTGCATAACACCACGCTATTCTCAAAGGGACTGATTACATGCATCCAAGATCACTGCAGCTATCACTCAAAACTACAAATCAGAAACTCGAGCTTACCTGTAAGCCAAGAGCTGCAGAAGGACAAAAGTGCAGCACATAAAGTGCTTTCACCCTCCCACCACTCAAGGAAGTATCAGGGCAAAGAGAAGACCAAAATGTCACCACATCAACAAGTTACAGATCAGCATTGGTGCAGCCATTTGGCTGTGAAAACATCTGTCACCCCAATTCAGACTGGATCTTCAGATACCAGAGGTTTCAAATCAGTGTCTACTTATATATACACCAGCTGAGAGGATCACTTTTGTCTTTGCATCCCAGAGACAATAAAATACAAAAATACTTTCAATAGACTTTATAAAGCAACTACCGAGGTGTATCAGGTGCATGTAAATTAACACATAAAACATCATCCAGAACACAATCTTAGGCACAAAAGACATACAAGAATGCTCTGACTTCTCACAACAGTTCAGCTTCTCTCCTGTTTGCATCAATTTAAAGATAAATTTCTGTATGAACAGAAGCTGTTAACATACACTTATTTGTCTGGAGGTGGCAACAGTAAGTGACTACTAAAAGGTAAAGCCATACACTTCTTGTAGAGATGCCAACACATACATATATTTAAAAGATCTTGATGCAAACACATATGTGTAAACATATGTTCGTACCTTTAAATATGCATTATTTGTGCCATCAGGGAATAAAGAATTTTGCTGTACACAGATTGTGTCATACTGTTCTTCCCATGGTGTGGCTGAGCAATGTTATTGTAGCCAAATACCAGAAGGCATCATATTTTTACAGACTAGAAGATACTTTTTCTGAAAGTCTTTCACTGTTCCAGTTATTTTAATTCCCCTTTAGCTCTGAGGAAGCTGAGGTTAGTTATGGGAACATCTGCAGCTGCCCTACAACACAGCCACCCTCTTAGAACAGATAGGAAAGTCTTCAAAAGCTCTCAGTGCAGGAGTACCTTATTAGGTTGGACTTGAAACCTTTCTATATGGAAGGACAAAGATTGTCAGAGAATACTTTAGCAGCATCAAAATAAAATCATGAAAATCTGAAGTATAAACAACAGAAAACTAGAATGATGTAGATTTGAAGAAATTAGGAATATATAAAGCCAAGAAACCTAGAAGTAGTTTCAGTACATTTAATCTGGACCCTGGTGGTATTCCCCAGACTGAAGGAAAAAATACTATTTTTTCAAGTGTATTTGAATTAATTTGTGTTAATATCAGAGTGCCTCACAGCAAGAACAAAATGTCATCACTACAGAAATACTTGAGAAGCATATGTCTCTACCACAGATCAAAACAGAAACGTGAAAAATTCTGGGGTTAGGCATCACTGAACTCACAAATACTGAATCCAGGTGTACTTCCACACACACGTTGTCTTCTAGCCTCAAAATCATCCCTTTTCCACAGGAGTCCTCCAAGGCTGTGACTCACAGAGAACTCCCTCATGCCTCTCAAAGCAGACATACACACAGATGTTTGTAGGCTCGGGACCCAGTATTTTAACTACACCACATGTCACACAGACATTATTTTTAAATTTCCATGATGGAAATTATTCTATCTGACTCAAGTTTAGATTTATTAGCTGCATGCATCAATATCGTCAAATGTTAAATCTGCTTTTCTCTCTGGAATGTTTAGATTATAGTGTCTCTAGAATTATTTTTTTTTTTTAGTATTTAGCTATATTTCATGTTAGTGCCATATGCAGTGTATTATGTGACAGATTTATTACTACGTGCTCATCACTGCACTAGCTCAAAAAGTAGGTGATAAATGTGATAAAATGAAGTATTTCCAAATGGTGGGCCTGCCATCTCAAGGTCCTTTCTCATTCAGATATAGGCTGCAGCCTTCCCTGGTAAGGTGGTTCTCTTAGTTCTGTGGTTATTTTTCCAGGTGAGTTCAGAGCGGGGGGCAGATGGGAAAGGAGACGAGGTGGGTATAGATGAACCAACACAAAAATGATGTTATCAGAATACATCAAAAGATGGGGAGAGAAGGAAAGAGGCTGGAATAAGCAGCCAGCACAGGATGATGAACACCCACTTCGGCTTCCAGATAACTCAGAGGAACATCCCAGTTTTGCATGTGTATCCTCTTTACAATTTTTCCAGAAGCCATATGCCAGACAGAGGCATAACATCCCCAGAGACAGAACACACTTTGCACTACTCTGTGTCCAATTGTCCCTTGTCAATGAAGCATTCACCACCCCAGCTGCTTTCTCAGCTTCCCTTGCTATGAATTCTTGGTGTTAGTTAATAAGCAGATCTCTGTGGGAGCGTTTTCAAGGAGGGCTGCAGTTGAAGTTCCCATCATCTCTCTGTGTGACTACTTAGCAACATGCTGTTCTAGCAGGCATCTGGCAATCTTTCATGTCTTCCTACTGCTTTCAGTACTTCCTTCCTCTAGCCCATCATTAAACAGGTGCTTTGAGTAGATCACAAAAAATCTTTTGGAAAGGCTTGAACTCTCTGGATGAGGGTGAGAATGAAGCAGTTCAATCTCTGTTTCTAGTGAACGCACCATTTTACAACTGCAGGAGTGCATGGCCAGGCAGGGGCAATGCTGTGACGCATTTGTCACTCGTCTGAAACACAGCGTAGAACATATCCTCAGCACAGCCATGCTGCTCACTGCTGCAAGCATCTCCGCTGGCAGAGAACACACCATGCCTGAGCCTGACAGGCCACTTGCATGGTGGATAACTTTCTATACTCATATCCATGCACACACATTCAGATGTCTGTCAAACGTAGGATTTACAGAGCCCCACAGTGTAAAGCCTCCCACTCCCACCAACTCATGAGGGGTTGGTTTCTCTAAAAGTCAGACACAAAATTTCTCAATGCTAATGAGAGCAGAATATGGCTCTCATCATACATGATCAACATCTAAGTGCTAGTTCGAGGGGAATGTCTCAGCATTTCTTTGATTCCCACTTCTATTGGTCTCAAAAGGCTGCAGAGCACAAGACAGGACTTGTTCAGCTGCCTGGAGAGGGGATATTTCTAACATGAAACAAAGTATTACAGATTATGCTCTTGACTGGCAAGTAATTTTGACTGCCTCATTACCTATTGTATCTCCAAATTAATTTAATCTTAATCTGATCTTTAATTTTCAGCAAATTACAGAAAGGATGATTGCTTTTAATTAACCTCCATGAGTTACCACTCAGAGAAGTTTTAGACAATTAATGTATAAGTCTGGGGTACTCTAAATATCAAATATAAAACATGGTAGGAGAAAAAGATGAGTTAGCACAGATGGGTCTTTACACTTCCACTGTCAGTTCTGTTTGCTATTTTTATGATGATCCAGTAGCATGTCATTATGGAAATCTTATTTTAAAAATTAAGTAGAACAATATACATTTTTAAATGTTTGGTTTTTTTTTTGTGAGAGTGGAGACTTAAGCCTCTCAATACCTGCAACATGGTTCAAACAATTCACAGGGAGCCCTCTTATTATCAGGATGGTAAAAGAACGTAAGTGGAGTAAAATGATAGGAAAGCAAATTGTCTTTGAGTAGAACATTGGATACAATTAGAAAAACAACAGTATTGTGTGTAAATTAGGCCTTCCTCAGCCAAGCCCAAAAAGCTTATCTGCTCTTCCAGCTGTTTTGAGTGGCTCTAGTAAAAGACAGTACTTTTTTCCTACAAATCATACCTCTTCTGACAAAATAATCACCTGCTAGTGAATTCTAGTCATATTACAGCCATTTTTCTCAATCATAATTTGCTATGTTTTTTAGTATGTAGTAAGACTTGCTCATAAAAGAAAAAATCCCTAAAAAATACATTTTTCCAAACTCTTAATACATCACAGAGTAATAGGGATCTTACCCTTCTGCAATCTACTCCTGCATACAACCATTCCCACACTTATGAAGTGCCTTCACTGGACTCATCTGAGAAGTTTTTTAATTTTAAAGATATTTTTCAAAATTAATTTTAAATTAATTTCTTAAATTACCAATTTCTTTCCTGTCTATCTCTCCTTTCCTCTGTTGTCATTGATCACCAAAGGTGCTTTAAACTCTGCAAATCTCTCTACTGTACAGGACTGAATATTCTCCATATTAAATTATCATGTAACCTGTATCATGTTCATCAAGCTCACTACACTACCACTGGGGCAGCTGTCAGGGCTGGTTAACCTGAAGGGTGGCAGAACATAACAAAATACAGAGCACAATCCTTGGTCTCTACAGCACACTGGTGTTCTTTCATACAAAAAACCCTTCTACACCAAGCTCCAGACAAACTGACAGTGGACACTTGGACATGAAAGCAATTCAGCCCCCTCACCACAGCAGTAGGGTACTCTATGTGAACATTGCTGTCTCCTAAAATAATTCAAAGAAAACAAAAATTAAGAAAAAGTTGGTATCTTACCCATTACACTAACCCAACAATCAGCAGGGATGCCAGCATTTTTTTCCTATTTATGCAAGACCTACCAAAACCATTCTGCAGCTTCAGAGTTACCTGTGCACCTAGACATTTAACAAGACAGCAGCAATGAAACCTTTAATTCTTGCATTTCAGTATCTCCCCTCTCATCTGACACTATCTTGATTTTAATATTCCACTTGCAGCAATTGCTCAGTTAGAACGTGTATGCATTTCTGATAGCACTGACTCATTTCTTCTCTAATTATTGCTGCAGAACCACACTGACTGCTGCTCCTTTTACCCCAAACATAGCTAAAGCACAGCTTGAAAATTGCAAGATAAAACCACACAGCAAAGAGTACCAAATAACAACTTCTCCAAGTCTTTGCTGACCTATAGTAGACAAAGGCTCTATGGGTCTAGTTGAACAATCAAATCTGCCTTTCATGTTTTCTGTAGACATGAAAATTCTGAACAATTTAACAACAGTAACCAATTAGCAGTCAAAAGTTCAGACAAGAGCACGAAATAGTTGCCAGTACAGATTTGAAAACTATTTACTTAAGTGAAAAAATTTATATAAATAGGAATTTGTCATAAGTCATTACAAATTTATAGATGTTGCTTCACACGTCTACAAATCATCTCATAGCAAAATAAGACATTTTAGGCAAGTACAAACCTAAATTACATTTTTATGTAGCCTAAGAAAACACTTCAGGGCTCAATAAATCCCATAATGAGACACAAAAATTAAAAATTTCTCGGTCTGGATGATCTATAATGGAGCAGTGAATCAGATAATGGGTTCTTGTTCTGGTAAGAACATTTTCTCTGGCCAGTTCTTAACTAGACAGACAGATATATGTTCAGAGAAGTTCTTTCTCAGGCTGCTGAATTGCACTTTCCAGTTCTACTGTCCAAAGCACAGAACAAAGTTTACAGCCTTAATGTCCTTTCATACCTACCACCCTTTCTTTCAGCAGGGAAAAACTAGAGCCAGCCAGAAAGAAAAAGTTTCTTGGCCTTCACAAGGCTCACTGCCATGACACTTAGAGCTTTAACACATGCCAAATTCCAGGAAATGTTTTTTCATGCACCCATTTCTCCGAGCAGCAACCCTGGTTGTTCAACAAGCTGAAATGCTGGGCTTTCTGCAAGTAACATGTGTTTTTTCTGCTCAGAGGAAATGTATCAATCTGTGGTGCAATAAAAGTATGAATTGATATCTGCAAGCCAGTCTGAAACAGTTTAGCCCAGCAATGATGCTGGTAGATTCCTAAATGCATTTGATGATAGCAGCATTTGATAATTTCAGCATATTCCAGTCAAGAACTGGAACAGGCCACCCAGGAGAATTACTGTCCCTGGAAGTGTTTAAAAAACATGTAAATGTGGCACTTGAGGACACTGGTTAGTTGGTTAACAGTTGAACTACATATTTTCCAACCCTAACTGTTCTATGATTACATGATTCTATATTTATGTCCAAATCTAAGGCTATATTCAGACTGTCAACAGAACTTTAGAGTGGGTGCCAAAAATGTATCATCAAAGACCTTTTGAAGCAATTAAAATTAACAGAGTTATTGCCTATAGAGGATGTTACCTACCTAAAGACTGAAATTAGAAGCTCTGATAGCCCCTAACATTGATTTATCTTATTTAGCTATAAGATTATAGAGTAAGAATAAAAGATTTGCCACTACAGTGGAGGAAAAAAAAGTACCATTCTTTTTAAGTTAGTTTGTTGTGAAATTTTTAAAATAGTATTCACTCATCACATAAAAATAGATTATGTTAATTAGAAGTAGTACAGATCCTTAATCTGAGAGAACTCTGATGCCAATTTTTTTTTTTTTGCAGAACTAGGTGATAAAACTTAGCCCTTTTAACTGTATAATACAAGATATCTCTCTAGCATGTCATCAGTTAAACTGGGCAACACAGACACTTGCGGTGCTTGGCTCTGTTGTTACCTTTGTGACTCAAAATAATTGCTTCCAAGAGTTTACTTTCAAAATAAGCAAGACAGAAAACAACACAACAGCACAGAGAACAGCACAGTGGATGGCAAGCACCAGCATCACATAGCAAGAAAGCCTCAAGGACCTGCAAGGCAAAGTCATCCATCTATCCATTTTCTCTAGTTCCAGTTTGGTGCCACACATCCCAAAGAATGTAGCTAAACTGAGCTAGTCACTGCTAATACATGATCCAATTCATTCTTTGAATTTAGAATCAAAGCCTGCAAAACTCACAGGTGAATGAATAATCCTCACTGTGGCTAATTGTGGTGGTTGAAAAGTTAAAAAAAACTACTAAAATATTCTGAATTTGGAACCGTAATTGTAGAAAACAGGAGAGAATTTCTTTCCTATGCAGCCTATTCAGACAGAAGTTTTCACAGGTTGACGAAATGCTAGCAAAGACTAAAAGCAACCTGATTATTCAAGAATCTCCCTAATACTAAAATCCTTCCTGAACTAAAACAATGCCAGTGACAAAAAAGAGTTTATTTGTTAGGCTCACAAGCAGCAAATGTTGTCAATCTGTTCTGGAAAGGTATTTAATTCAGATTATATGCCTGTAGAAAGGAAGTGAGATAAAACATCCATACAGCAACAGGTAATGGCAGCAAAGAAGCAATTATTCAGAAGTCACACTTGGAGCCTGGCTACCAGAAACAAGGAAGAACTAAGGCAGGATACCTAATTCTTCCTCTTGGTTACAACTTCAGAAATCCTCATGACATTCGGCATGTACAAAATATCAACAGTGTTTTCAAATCATATCATTTTTAACCAGATACAGGTTTAAAACTGATGCCAGAACTTAAGCCACTCAATTTAAAAGAATACCAAGTTCTGTGGAATGAAAACAGTGCTTTCATTAAAAGCATTAAAAGACACCTCAGCATAGACAGATTTTGTAAAGTATTTAAATTTTTAAGATGGCAGTAGTTTTTCCTGCTCACGCTGCTAAGTAATTTCCTTACTATCCCTCTAAATATTAGAATAACACTCTCATACCCACAGTACCTAAGCATATTGAATTACTGATTTCTGGACAACTGGGTTTGAGTAAGGATCCCTACAGGCAAGATAGACTAACTGAAAACTCGATCAAGTTTCTGTCCAGGGAAACAGTTTGTCTTGTTGCTAGGAAGCAACCGCAGCAAAGATGTCCAAATGAAGTAGTGTCTTTTCTTTCATTACACTTTGCTTTCTCCATGCTCTAATTACTGGTCCAGTAAAACTCATCAGGATCCCACACAAGTGGGGGAAAAGGAGAAAATCACATCTCCAGTGAAGCCATGAAGGAGAAAAAATCTGCTGGTTTGTCCCCACAGATTCAAAAAAATCAAAACACATAAGATACTAATTTCATACAAATGTCAAAGAGTATTTCTAATTGCTTTTAAAAAAACACCAACCAAAGAAAAATTCAGGAAAAAAAATAAATCCAAAACTCTCTCACCTAGAAGAGGATGATTTTCACAAAGTAAATTAGCTAGAAGGAAAAAGATGCTCTCCCCAGTCCTGCTGTGAAAGCCCAGACTAAAATTTTAACCACTATTACTCAATATAAGAACACTTTGAGCAAGAGAGCAACTCCTCATATGTTTTACAGGCTAATGGCTGTACTAGCACACAATTTATTTGCTTTTAGCTGGTATAGAGGTGACAATTATCCTCCCTTTAGCTTACATCACATTTTTTCACACCTGGAAAAATATCTATTCATTGGTGAAACTCAGAATGACCAGAAGGTAGGTAATGCACATAGAGGACTTTTCTACACCATCACCTAAATTGTGCACCTAGTACTCCTTACTACCTATCTTACTTTTAATTTGCAATTAACACGTCTTCTGTAACCATCTGCTTCTGCCAAATGAAAAATTGGTGTCATCAGACTGTAATGTTGTACTGAACAATTGTATTTGCACTAGAAGTTCAAATCAGATGAATCAAAATTTATCTATTTTTATCCTCTTGATCTTGTGATATATCTGCATATGCAATGCTTGTTACTGTAGAAATAAACTTGTACTTCTGAAAAATATGGATTTTTAACACACACTGAGATGCAAACTACAACTTTGTTTGCATTCATGCCAACTCGTACAGCTCTTGCAAAAGGATGACACCAGAGGGTGAGATTCTCCAAAGCACAAGAGGATTCAATACAGGCAAAAAATCACTGAAAAAAGTTAATGGATTTTGTTAATTTCCCCTTTGCCTGTACTTCTACCCAGCTTCCCTTCTGGTTTTCAGGGGTTTTTTTAATGGAATCAAGCTTCTAGCAGTAATGAGAAAGCTATAAAATATAGAGAGCTCTCATTGTACAAAAAAGAAACACTTTCATAAAATGCTAATGGATATCTCCATTTGCTGTAGTGATACTTGAATGATATTTTACTCTGTAATGCTGGTGGCACAAGGCAACGCGTTTTATATTAGTGGCAGTTCACTTCAAGACATCTTTAAGGTCTTTTAGGCTACCAGTACTACATCCTTTCCATATTCTTGGAGGTGAGGGAAAAAGGTTATCTTGCTGATATCATTGAAATAGAATCAACTGGTAATCCTGACCTGCTGTTAGGACCAGTACAGCCAAGTTTGCACAAAACCATTTGGGAAAATATGAGGCAAAGGGTCTACCTAGGCCAAATGACCCCTTTTTAAGCACATCTTAGCTCTTCAATTCAACACACCACTGGAATATCAAGGCCCAGCTATGCCCCATGAACGCTAGTGCCTGCCCTGTTCCAAGCAGCCAGAATGCTAAGGGGTATTCCTGGTACAGATGATGCTTACATCAGCCAAAACCGCAATACAGCACAGTTTCTTCAGATCCTTATTCCCAGGGAAATAAACCACCTCATCCTACACTCAGATTAACACAATGGATGAACAGAGTATGATTTATGTTATGTAGGTGCTTACCTGGTATAAAAACCACATGCTATTCAGCCAGATCTGCAAATACTGTTCAACATCCAGAATTCATGCTAGAAGTACTTCAAATGTACCTACTTTCTGCAGTGATCAGTAGGCAGAAACTCCAGCTGATGGAGAGCTTTGCTCTTAAAAGAGGTTCCATGCCCCCATGCTAGTCTTATATGGCAAGTTCCCACCCAAAAAACAAACAAACAAACAAACAAACAAATCTATGATGGATTACAGCTGCCCTTCTCTCTTTAAAAGCTGCTTCTACTTAGCAGCTCAACTAAACAAACTGGAAAAAGCTGTGAATAAAACAGCACATAAAAATAAACAGCTTAACATGGACAAAATTTACCAACAGAACATCCTGAGAGGATGCCCACTGTGAACAGGTGCTTTTATTTTGGCCTCTAAACCTTACCCACTCAGTTATCCCAATGCAGAAGCAAAGAGCGAAACATTCGCTTTTTTCAGTGTTTTCCAAAATCCTGTGCCTTTGTTTGCTTATAGGATTTGAGGTTCTCATGGTTGGTTGCACTACTCCTTATCCAATTACAAAAATAAACACAAAGGGAGCAGGAAATAATTCCATTTATCCTAGCATTCTGCACACAGTGTAACCCTACTTGGCAATTCTTCCTCACATCCTTTCCTTTATTGATGGCAACAAGCTTTTGTAACCTGGGAATGGAAATGGACGTGATCAGGAGGTTCAGAAATTTTTTTCTAATCAGCCAGTGATGAGAAGCCTGAATAAAGAAAACAAAATTCAGTTTCATTAGCACGCTGGCATTAACAGAGCAAGCTGTGAGAACTTCACTGCTCATTTGCACTGTAAATTGGGGACTGTCACAACTGACAAATTGACATTTTCACTCCACAGCACAACTTGAAGGTCTAAGCAGAACTGCTTTAAGCATAGTCTGTTGTTTAGGAAATTACTAAAGGTAATGGAGTGATGGAAAGCTGCAAACCTGGCAATTTGTTTTAACACAACTATTTTCAGGTTTTGAGGAAAAAAAAGAAGATGAAAGCTCAGAAAGCACAAGTACATCAAACTGCAAAATGGTACATCTTCCTTCTTTCTTTGCAAGATCCAGCAACAAATAGACACCACACCAAAACAAAATTGTCAATGCTGCCTAGCAGGAAGCTTATCAAAGACATTGAAAAGGCTTTTTTATGAAAAAAAAAATAAATTTATGAAACCACATCAGTGCAGAAGAACATTCCAGGTGGTCAGAAAAAGTATTCCAGAACATAAATGTAGTCAAAAACTCAGTGTTACAAGCAAATAAAGTAGCTGGTAGAGCTCCAAATCTAAATTCTGAAATAAAAATGTATAAAGAGAAAGACCAGGACAAAAAAGATATGAAATGTTACTTTCCCTAAAGCGACAGCATCCTTTCATACCATCCATTGCCAAATTTCTTGCCCAGAATTCAGAACACACCAGATTTAAAAAACCTCCCTTATACATTCACACAGCTAAGAGGCTACATCATCCTAACCTGTTCTAATACAGCTGATAACTTAAAGCAACAATATCACCAGAAATATCAGACGCTGAATATTGCCCACAGAACATGCAAGAGCTTGCAATTTACCATCTGGCTGCACATCAGAATCCTGTGTATCAAACCAGAGCTGGTAGGGGAAAAAAATAATTTCTCTGTATAATTAAAGCTGTGTATCATCCCATAAATTTGCATTTTTTTCAACTTCAGAGCTACCCTTGGCATTCTTGAGTATTTTCATAGTCACAATCATTTTGGTCAGTGAGGTTCAATTTGTTTTCTTTGATTTGTTCATTCAATTTAATTAAATTCTTCTGATATACAAGCTCTCAATGTCTCTAACTGAGCTCTTCATCTAATATAATTTCCTTTCAGCTCTTCACCATCGTCCTTCCTCCACCACTGTCCCAGGTTCTCTAGCTCTCAGCAGTCTTATCCTAATTATTGCTCTGGTATCTTGTACAGTCCAAGTATTATTTCTTCGGCATTCAAGTCAGATAAACCCTCTTTCCCACTGCCTGAGCAAATGCAGGAGAAAATTGAGGGCATAGAGGTAATATACTTTCAACTCACTCTTCCTGGGAGAAATAATTACAGAGAAAATCTTGTTTAGTCGCTACTGCCCTAGGAGAAAGTATGCTCAGTTCAGATGAAATATTTGGAGTGTTGTGTTGCCAAATGCTAACGGGTCTCTCCAGAGCACAATTGAAGCAGTATTTGTCAACAGTCAATAACTGGGTCAAATTCAGACACTTCTTCAAAATTGCAACAAAAGAAGCAAAGGAAATAAATTAAAATGGAGCAAATAGAGACTGAAACCTAATTTAGTTCCAACAACGATTAAGGACAGCGGCACAGGGACGGGAAGGTAAGCACAACACTAACCTGGAGGAAAGACTGAGTTCTGAAGAGATCCCAGGGGGATACTTTTAAAACTAAAAATTCTTTCTGTTGACATCTTATCAGATGAGATATACATCTTTAACATACTTTGAGAGTCACTGTGACTCTCAGGAGAGCAGCAGGAGTTTTCAATGGAGTTCTCTGCAGAGCAAGAGATGGAAGAAGTATTTCCACTTCATTCCCCAGTGAGCATGTCTCTTACTACCACATTTTCACAGACCATAAATTTTAACTACTTTTTTTTTCTGCATTGCTCTGCAGCTGATCTTATCAGCTGGTTATACTCAGCTTTGCCACACATACTCCTGCAAGAAGCTCTGTGAAGTCTGGACATGTGCAGCCAGAATATCTCTAGAGGCTGAGACCCTCGATCTTGCCTGTTGAAGGCTGTTTCTTGTAGAGGAGCCCTGAAAGAAACAGGTCCTTTGAAGCCCTATACTCCAATGTCCACCAAGAGTTAACTTCATTGAAATAATGGACACAAATACAGATTTAATTACTAATATGATGGAGAAAAGTCACATATCAGAATATTTTTCAGACAAATGTATTTTATGTTTGTTTTGGTTTTTTTTTAAATTTCAAGAGTTTTTCTCCAATTTCCTCCACAACCACCTCATCATTTGCACTTCACTTTCTTTTGCTTGCTTCTTCTCTCTTCCCTTACCAATACATAAACAGAAATCCAAGTATTTACATTCTGATAAGCTACAATCTTTCAAAATGAAACTTTTACAGTCATCCTCAAAATCCTTGTTTCTTCTTTGGTGGCACAAACAAATAAAAAAGTAGCATGTGATGTTTCTTACCTTTCTGAACCAGGAGAACAAATTTTTCAATGTCATTTGCACATTTTTAGCTTTATGATTATCTGACATAATAGGTAACACATATCATTATGAACAATATTTGTCTTTTTGTAACGTCAAAAGTGTTTTGTGTATTTTAGTTGTCAGCACATTATTCTGTTACCTTGTATTTCAAAAATGCAGTGGAATGGTGCCAGAAGGGACAGTTTTAGCAGCAGGATTTTATTATTGTTTCAAATCAACAAGTAATGTAATAAGACTTTCTAAAATACCCTGCTCCCACAACAAACCTTGTGTCCAGCCAGTGGGAAAACGACAGAAAGAATGATTCCTTACAGTGAAATTACATTTGAAGCTACTAATTGCTAACTAATTGCAGCTTTAAAAATGATAAATCAGGTTGAAAATTCCAGTCAAAAACATAAATCTATTTTCAGTATCTTAGCTGTTTGCTATTCACATCTGTTCATACATATTTACAATTTTTAATTTTTTTTTTTTGTATTCACATTCCTTTGCACACTTTAAAAATGGTTGCTACACTTTTGGACCCAAACCCCCATATTCCCATATCTAGCTGCATGAACCTAAATTAAAGACTTTCTCAGGAATGAACTTCTCAAGAGGTTCAGTTTCCAGTGAACAAGAGATGTTGGGCTCGAAAATCAAGAGCTGTTGGCAACGAAAGGGGGAAAGGACAAAAAGAAATGATGTGTTCTTCCTTTTTGGATTTTTTGGACTCAATTTTTAGCAGCTGCTGGATTTGGACATCAGTGGGGCTGTGGTGCATCCTTGAGTGCTAAGGCATTAAAGGAGTTCTGTTTGAAAGGATGCACTCTGGCAAAGCACATCTACCAGCAAGGCTGCTGACACTGCCACCCTGCTCTCAACTGCCTCACGACACTCCATCTTCCAGGAGGCTGAATAAACATCCTTCCCATATGTCTACCTTGCAGTGCTTGAAAAAATCATTACAGGCTGTCTGGAATAAGAATGGAAATAATGCAGCTCTTTTAGATGAAGATCCATAGCAGGCTGGTAGAGGTTCTCACGATGCAGTTTCTTGTATTACAGAGGACACTACATCTTTTATGTGCTCAGACACCAGACATTTGGGAAAACAACCTACTGAGCTCAAGGCCTTGGCATGTTTTCCTTGTTTTTCCATTTTTCTAGACACAGGTCTCAAGCTTCAAAATGACAGGTCTGCTTTTTTTACCCTATTAACAATATAAAACTTTCCCCACCACTAAAACATAAATCTGGGGAAACTGGGGTATATTCAGGTTGTGTCAATATGCTATTCCTGAGTTCAGCTACCTATTGAAGGAAATGATCCAGAGATTACTAATCATGCACAGTGCCAGCAATGAGCTCTCAACATAAAAAGAAGAGGCACAAAGGTTGTTTTTCCCTTCCTCCTCAGCACTATCTCCAGCTTTATGATTAAGTTACCATTTTTCTTGCTTTTCTCCCCAACCTTCTTTTTTTCTTTTCTTTGGTCATGTGGTCTTAGAGCAGGACTGACTGGATAATGACATTTTCAGGCAGATAAAAAGAGATTCTTTTGTATTTTGCAGCATGCACAGTATCCCAGTGAACAATGCAACAATATTTTTCATAGATAATTTCATATTCCTATTTCCCTCCACTAGCCTTTTCCCTCTAAGAGGCTGTCTGAAATGATTCCATATGCACAGACTAATAATCACACAATTTCGCATCTCTTTATTGAGATGAGGTCTATTTGTCCTGGAAACATATTCACAAGCGAGAATACCTAGCTAAGCCAGCCAAAGCTATAACCCTTCCTAAAACAAGTTCAGCAGTAAATGTAAAGCTAAAACCGAGGATCTGTTCTAAAGAAAGCCTTGTTAAACTATTGGATTATGACTCTCAACTAAACCCACTATTTAGAAAAGATCTACTAGCAGTATCATATCATATTCTATTCAAACTGATTTTGCTAATTTTATGTTATGCACTGTAACATTTATTGAGTCACATGAAGGACTATAACAGACTTCAAAAATGTTACAGAAAAACTAAGCCACGTTTTCTGAAGTGTTGCCTCTCCTTCTGTGAGCTGGCTTTGGAATTCTATAGACATAATGGCACCATCAGAGTGCCTTTCAGAAACCTACAGGAGATCCAGAAGATGGTTCTAGTCCGCTCCAGCAGCCACTAAAACAGACAGCCAATATTTTTCATGTCAGTGTTCAACACTACAGGGATACAGCAAGAACAGTAACTGCAAAACAATAATCTATTGCTTAGGCAGATGCTAAAGGCTTTATTTATTATCCTCTCTCCCCAGAAACCAAATATTTGTGGGATGCAAGTGCAACTGCCAATGAAGAAAGGCTTTGCTTTCATTAAAGCAAGGATTGAGAAATTCTATTCATAGACTACTGGTTCCACTTGAATGTCTCAGATTCTTAGATATCAACAGGAAGAGTGTGGGCTAAGTGATATGGTAAAATTATAGTAATAAGTGGTTTTTGGAAGCTATAAAATCTGCTGTGACACTGGAAAGCTATCATTGTCTCTAAATGCTAGTAATCCCTCTTCTCCTCTGCAAGTACTTCTTAAGGTATACAGAATAAAGAACATAATATTTACAAATTTTATTCATATTTATCAAACCCCATTTCTTATTTCTGTAAAGTTGCTCTATGAATTTATAAGGTCCTGTCTTTGTCCATAGAGAATATCCATAGTGTTTGTCTGAAACCTATGGCAGCTCTCTGGAGATGCTCGTAAATCGCATTTTGACTCTCTTGAGAAATTGACTCATTACTACCATATGCCCTCTAACTGGAAGGAATGCCTTCATTTTCAAGAAGTTACTCCTATATGAAAAGGTACTGTTCTGAACACAAAATCAGATGCTGGCACATAATAACACAAAGATGGAGGGAAAGCACACAAGCTGTTCTGCTCACCACCATTTTCCCAGGTAATTCACTTTTCCAAGTGCTTTTCACCACAGCACCACCTTCTGTCACACCACAAGCCCTGTGAGCCACGGGAGGGGTGGTTCATAGCACTAAGACAATGCCAACCACTCAACAACTTCCACATAAACTTGCTTTCCTTGGATCCCAAGAAAAGCTCAAAAGTGCAACTGGCTGGGAGCTTCCCATCAAAAAAGGGTCCATGATGAAAGAAACTCAGTCACTCCAAAGCCAAAATATTTAATGAAAGACTTTTTTCACTCTTTTTTTTTCCTTAGGCTGCCACCACAAAACCTGAAACAAATATTTACTGTTGCCTAGTTTGACCTGCTTTTGACAACCCTGGTTTGCAGAAATGACCTGAAATATTAATTTTCAAATGGATTTCCTATTGGGTTATCTTGCCTCTTGGGAACAGTGGATCAGAGGCCTGGATGCCTTTGCAGATCCTTGCTCCCTTTTAGGCTGCACTAGCACATGGCTTGGAAGAATCAGGTCAGTAAATTAAATCAGAAAACATTTTGATTTAGAAAAGCCTTCGTTTTACTTGGAAAAAAAGATGGTGAGACAAAATGTTCTGCTGCTTTAAAAAAAATCTTGAACACTTTTCATATGCTAACTTTTTATCTTATTAGGAAGTGAAACAACTATTATACACTTTCTATAGGACCATGGATGCTTACAACATAAAATTTACTGCTGTCCAAAGAGGATAACATGACTGATCACAAAGTTGTCCTTTCAAAGTTCTTGCTTTTTTTATTTACAACCTTTAATTTTAATTAGATTTTTTGATACTTGAGGGTTTTTATCACCATGAGGGGATACTAATAAAATCAGTAAATTTGCTACAAATCAAGGAGGTAAGAATTTCTCTGTTTTCACAAAAACTGTGTTTCAGTTACTCTAGATGTGGAAAATATCACAATATTTATACATATAAATGTAGACATGTTTATACTGAAAAACAAAATATATGCACTTCTACATAAAGAAAGAAAAAAGGTCCAGACAATACTTGAAAAGAACATCCTCTTCCACCACAATATGCATATAAATATTATGCAGTGGTAATTATTCCAAAGATGCTACAATTTCTTATATATTACTCTCTTTTTTTCCCTCATTATTTCATCTTCAACTTTCCATCTATCTTTTGAATGCCCTTTTGTGAGATGTGAGCTATTGTAACTCCATACCATGCGTACAATATTGTAGTCAAAGGGAAGAAACTGGAATACTCAATGCTGTTTCTTTTTACACCTGCTCAGAGAGACAGTGACTATTTCAGAATGTAAATAAAATAACAATATCAAATGGTTGAACACAGGTTTTAAATTCCATATATCTCAGTCATGGTTTAATGCACATGTGCTTTAAATCATGCCCTATTTAACACTTGTGACTGTACAGTTGACCAAATTCTCCCCAGAAAATATTTCCACAACCTCTTTCAGTCACCTGAGAGAAATGTACAGCAACATTTTTTTCCTATAGAAAAATCACTCAGCTAGGTCTCCTTTACAGACAGCTATTTCTGGCCCTGCAGCTAGAAAATAACTCTCTACTTAAAACAGAAGATTTGGAAGATTTACCATTAACAAATATATGCACACACTGGAAATCAAAAGAGTTTCAGCTCATTGACTATAAAAAGATAATAAGCTGTGTCCTACCTATGGTGGTAATAACAGTGCCAGCAAAGAAGAAGGAACTTCCCAAGTCCCAGTGACTGATCTGAGCAGATGTGTTTCCTAAGGGTATGATTCCTGCATTTATTGCTGCCACTACTTGCTGCAAGTTTAAAAAGATTTTTGTCAATATTCATGAAACAATTGTATTCATATATATTATACAGTCAATTGATTAAATCACTTATTTGATCCAAGCACTAAACCAGAAAAAGATCTGTGATGCTTTGGTCCAGCTTTATCACTCAGACTACAATTTATTCTTCAGCAACCACTCCAGGCAATTCAGAAGAGCTGTAAAGTCCAGATCATTAGGGAGAATGCAAAATTCACAGTACCTGTGATATTACTATCTTAGTTAGAAGGCAAACACAATTATTTTTACTGCTGCAACTATTTGGTGAAGAAAAAATTAAATTTAGACAAAATTTATAATGAGAGTTTCCCACAATGTTTCTGTGTTGTGTTAGGCAAGCAAATGGAATTCATAAAAATAATGATTTTAAAACACCAAGAAAAAATACCCATGCATTGCTCTGTATCAAATTAATTCTAAATGAAGAAAACACTTTTATATAACAGACAATTCAATAATTAAAATGATTACACATACAATTTTAAAACTTCCACTATAGCAACAAAAAATTCATCAAATATCAAAAATGTATCTCTATACAACTATATACTTAAGAAATGTTGTTCTTGAAAAATGCAGTTCTAGCAAATTAAATCAACAAACTTGCCACTAGTGACATTTTCATAGTCTCACAAAATAGGAAACTTTTCCTCTTTCAACAGTGTCAACTAGTGTAAATTCTTATTGCAAAATGTATTCCTATATTTTTATATCACAATTGCAGATATGTACTGATATAAGAGTTAAAGTATATTTAAACTCGCAATAAATATTTTTAAGACTATAAGTTTTCATTTAATTCTGAAACTTTAAAACAGGATTTATTTCTAATCACAATATTTATAATAATTCATGTCTAACAAAAGAAAAATAGAGGAAGCAATGCCACAAAGTGAAAAGGAGAATTTTAAATAACAGTAGTTCCTGCTTGGCATGATGTACAACAAAAATTAGGGACATAAACTGTGATAGGACAGACCAAAACCACCTTCCATTTGGACACTCTGTTGCAGAGGAATAGTGTTGTAAAGTAGCAATAATTTTTTCAGTCCCAAAATACTTTGATAATTCAGAAATTTAAACATTTTTGTTACTAAACAGCACCTACAGAAGTCACTTGATCTGGGCAAAGATTATGAGGTAACAATGTGGGATTACTAGAACATCTAATTTTTATTGTGAGACTTAAATCCAACATTAAATCCAGCTTAAATCCAACATTTCCAGTTTGCCATTTTCAAAGCTCAGATGCACAAAGTAACCATTTTGAAGTTCACTGCTGCACCTCTCAAGCCACAAGGATCTTGCTGCCAAACCTGAACCATTTCCACTATCCAGGATTGCCAACAGAAAGCCAGCTGGGGTATCTTTACACGAACTTTACCTGCTTTCGTATTAACTTTTTAATTTTTTTAAATTATTTTTAGTAACAGAAAGGCAAACATCAAAGAAGTGGAATTTTCAGTCCTACTGAGGAAGGAGAAAGGATAGGGAAAGTGAGGGGGAAGAGAGTTTAATTTTCCTTTGTGTTGGAAGGATAAATCTTCTACATTTGTACGTGATGTACAACTTGGCAGGAGCAAACACAGCAGCTCTGGCACTGACAGGTGTTTCCATCAATGTAGGAAGGGACACATCAGGCTAAGAGGCATGTGAAAACCATCATTTGAATTGATTTTATAATTTACACAACACAGACATTCCTTTGATTTACAAAAAAAATCAGTGTGCTGTGTTCTACAGAGCCCACTGAGTACAGCCTGAGTGCTGTTACATTTCAGGGGACTGAGAGCTGCTGTCACAAGCCCTGGTACCTGCACATGGGAACACGCTCTCCAGTGAGGATACTACATGATATAGCACTGTATAAATGTAATTTTTTGAGCCATTCTTGTTTCATTACAGTTTCTTGTACTGGATGAAGATGCTACCCAGAGCAATGCACCTGTTTAGACACTCTAGCCAGACCAAGCTTTATACAAATCCAGATGTAAAATGCTTCTAGGGCTTTTATCATCACTGCACATTTTTGAAGCCACATATACCTCAAGGCCTTTTATATGAAAGGTGTTCCAATATAAACCACTCAACAATCCACTAAATCTATGCATTTCCTGGCTTCATCTACCATACCTACATTTTTCATGGTAAAAAAAACATTACAGCTTAACCCAAAACTGCCCAAAGCACAACAGATGGCTACAAAAGACAATTAGCTGCTATTATTATGTCTCTGATTTTATCCAACTACTAATCAGGAAAATAATCAGGGCTGCCTTCAGAGATGCTTCCTTTTCATACAGCCTCCTAAATTCTGACTACACACACTTTCAGGGACTTTCTGAGTGGGAGGCTGCATCTGCATCGCGGTGTTCAGATTGGCTTGGGTGAATTGCTTTGCCATTAATTTATCTAACTACTTTTGGAGCTCACTCATATTTTGGGAGCCAAGTCATTCTGTGGCAGTAAGATCTCCAAGTTACTTGTGGATCATGTAAAATATATTTCCCTTTTGAGAGTCTGTATGTGCTTCAAAGTAATTTTTAAAGTTCTTATGTTGTGAGGAACACTTGAATGGCAATTTTTGGTTTGTCTCCTTCAAGAAATTAATGATCTTACAGACCATTCAGCTTCCTCTTTCTTTCCAAACTGAAGATTCTTTCCTATATTAAATAATATATTCACCTATTTAAACAAATCTGTTGTATATCATATATAAGTATTTTTTTAATTAAGTTTGGTTTTTTTAATTACCAGTATTTCTCATTGACTTTCTTTGCACATCTACTGATTCACATTTGTAAATTTACTGACTGTTTCAGGCATAGTTTTAGTCATAAAGGGCCAGATGATGCCTTCATCATCATTGAGCTGTTGTTTCCAAACACACAATGTTATGCTTTCTCCTGGGTTGTGACCATGTTTGGGAGAAGCCAGACTAGATACCAACAAAGCTGCGGCATTTTATCCCTTCAGAGCTGTCTTGTTAGAGTGTTCCTGAGAAACAAGGGTGACAGGTGGGTAAGGTTACTGGTTTACTGAGGTGAATGCTACTGTCTCATGAAGTCTTCAAATGTTGCCTGCAGATTTTTCAGCTTTTTTGATCAGAGGATGACTTTTCTTCTTAGTCTGGTCAGTAATCATAAGAAGATCCTTATCCAAGACTATTCCCAAGAAAGATTTAAGAAAATAATATATTGCATAACTCCTAACACTTGTACATTTTAGGGCAATAATTTCAGGGTGGCATCACAGGTCCACCACACAAACTTAACTGGAGGACTGGATATTAACACTTCTCTGGCCCTGAATAGAAACCCAGGCTCCACTAACTCACCAAGGGCCAGGAGCTCAGCCTTAGCCTTCAAATAACAAGCTTATTTTTCACTGTCAGAGCTGTCACATTCCGTTCACTGCCACCTTAATTCTTGGTCTTTTAGTCTACTGATGCCTTACTAATACACCAAACTTCATTTGTCATGGGTTTGAAATCTTCCTTCCTTCCTTCCTTCCTTCCTTCCTTCCTTCCTTCCTTCCTTCCTTCCTTCCTTCCTTCCTTCCTTCCTTCCTTCCTTCCTTCCTTCCCTCCCTTAATCCTTGCTGTCATTTGAGACCTTTGGCTTATCCTAACTGACACAGTAGTAACAGTAACTGTGCATTTTGAATCTAAAAGCAGAATCATGACAACTCTATAATCTACACGGTCATCATATGTTGCAGCCTTTAAACACTTCATGTGATCTTAACATGGGAATTTCTTAACTTACAAAAATTATTTTCCAGTATTAAAGTTAAGTGACCTCCTCAGCGGCAATTTTTCTGGCTTTTTTTTTTAATATACAAAATAAATTGGTTTAAAAATCAGTTTTGTTTCAACACTACAAAATTGGTCAGCTTTAGAACAGGGGTGTGGACAGATCGAATCCTTAAATTATGCAGATTATTTCACTTGCCTTACCTTCTTCCAGAGTCTTTGTCTAGTACTTGTTTCATATGAGCTGACTAAGGACTGAGCAGAGGGTGGGTCACCCAGCACATGGCACCCAATCAAAGCCTATATGCACAATGATTTTAAAATAATAGTAGATGGTTACACTTACAGTAATATGTTTTTATTCTTTAATTATCTTTATAATGGTGAAAAAAATCAGGCCTTTTTTTTTATTATTTTTTCTTTTTGATAGTGAAGAGAATTGAGATAAAAATTTGATGCATTTAAAAATTTTTGAAAACTCCAATTTTTTGACTCAGGTGAATTCTTAGGTTTCCTCTGCACTGTATCTTAGGAGAGGCACGAAGTGTGTGTGAGATCAAGTCCTCACTTGCACTACACCCACACATCCCAACTACTGTGCTTTGCAGTTACATTTGGGAACAAGATTTAGTAGAGTAGCAGAGAAAAGAGGCAGAGATGATTGAGCTCAGAGTGGACAGGCCAGGCATGACCAGAGCTCCAAAAACACATAAGCCTTGCTTTCACACCACACATTTTTGGCTTGAAATCAGTACACTGGGAAAAGGAGCGTGAGAACGCAAATCATATTTTAATTGAACGTCAGTTTTTCATTTCCTATATAATTTAGAAACACTTTCTGGCAAATACATTGTGCAGTTTTGTTTTACTCCTGTGTTCATGGCAGGCATCTCTCTGTAGAGACCATGCTGAACTTTGCTTCGCAGATTAAGAGAGAATACTGTGACTTTTCTTCTGTCAAAACAAGAGAGAAAACATTCTTTTTAACCAAACAGTCATTTTCTGAGAACAGAAGACAATTGTAGGTCAGGGATTTCATCCTCTGGTGCTCTGACCCTGCAAGGAGTCAATGGCATTGACTGACAAAAGCCAGCCTGCTGGCCAGGGAGCTACATCCACTAAGTGGGATTGCAGAGACACGGGAAAATAAGGAGAGTTTATAAAGTGTGAAGGCTGGCCTCTGGTAGTCAACTGATGTCTCACATGGAAATCAGGCAGAAATAAGTATGTGTCAAACCAGTCACTCCAATGCTCATCTCCTTGTCCCACACCAGGCTCTGAATACATGTTTTTGTACCATCTTCCAGTCACTTCACTTCTATGAAATGATGTAACACAACAGTTCATTACTCTCAGCTCTTCCACTGAAAGATTAAAATAGAAGCACCTAAAATTATGCTTCTGATAAAATCCAGAGCGTGCTTTCTTTTGTTACCCAGCTTGTCAGGACTTAGCTTGCGCTTCCTGGCAGTCATTTGATGTCAAAAAGTCAGCTGTGCCTCTGAAAACCGTTTCTCAGCCTGGTTTTCTTCCTCCACTACAATAGTTCTACTGCCATTTGACAAGAGCACTCTCGCTTTACATTATAAAGATACAGTCCATTATGGCCCAGCTACTGCACAAGTCCTGTGTTTTTATTTCAGCTTTGGTTTGCAAGCAATGGAAATCCTAGTTCTCAGTTCAAAGGCACACTAGGATGCTTTTAACACTTAGCAAACAACTCTCCAGCCTCAAAACACACGGTTTTGGGCCTTGATGTTGAAAGAGATTGCAATAATATTTGTATTATAATTTTGTGACTCCTTGTTTTTCTTTTTAGTTTATATGAGTGTACTCTACACTGGAGACTAATACCCCACATGGTGAAGAATTGAAGGATTATTTTCACCCTCTTTCACAGCTATTAGAACTAAAAACATGCAGAAACATAATGAACAACGTTTCTCTTTCTAAATATGCATTACAAACCCCATGGGTTTCCAACCGTATAAATTCTCTGTGTGTACATACACATATATATGTATGTATATACACATGTATGTTCAGGGAAGAAGGCTTTTCTTTGCTTCTTGAGACTACAGACTGGAAGAATTATGCAAACAGCTGCTCTGCAGAACTGACTTACTAATGAGTCATATCTACCACCCTTTCTAAGACAAAAGCTGGCATTCAGATGCAATCAGGCTAAGCTAAGTTCTAGGTCCATAAAACTGTTCATCTGAAGGAAATGTAATCTTTACAGGTCTCAACACTGAAAGCAGCAGAAAAAGTTTGAGGCCAGTCTGCTTGAACAAAGAAGTGTTAAGAACAGTTAGAATTTATTTATTATTCTTCCCCCAAATAATGCTTGCGAAAGATAAGAACCACTTTTAAAAATCCTTTTGGTTTAACCACTGTAGATAATGGCTACAGGAAAGGGAGCTGTCCTGTCCCTGGAGGAAATGCTCCCAGGCAAGAGAAAGTTTGGCAAAGTCTCTCCTTACAGGAGCTGAGTACAGAACCAGAAGAGGGAGAACAGCGAGTCAAAGATAGGAGTGCACACAATCCAGGGGCTTCTGCAGCCCATCTAGACCCAACCACAGCAGGTGGGTGTCTGTGTGGAGCACAGGTCTGGATAAGGGTGTGACCAAGGGCCTTTCACAGAAATCTTTCATTTAATAAATATTTTTCTGATCTGGGGATTCAGGTAGAATTGGGGTGGAGAGGAGTGGAAGGAGACAATTGCATTTGAACATATATTTCTGACCAGAGTGAAGCAGAAAGGAGACATAGACACAGCAAGAGAAAAAGACTCTGACAAGAGGTTACTGTACAAGCTAGGACTGAAGGACACTTCGAGTTAAGAGTACACAAAGCCCAAGTGCTCTGATGGGCAGACACCTTACTAAGGACAGACACATACACAGGCCAACAAATCCAACTACAGGCCCTGTGCCTCGTGTTGTAACTGCTTTGAAAGTCCTTCATTTCTTCTTTCAGTGCTTTGAAAACATCATCAACAGGCAGCTCTGCTACTGATATTTGCAATTTGTCATAAGCTTCATAACTGAAATGCAGATGGCACATTAAAAAAAACCTGATGCAATGGTATTTTGGATCCTCACATAAATAAATAGTTTAGTGCAGCCTCAATTTCTTCTATGCTGGTCTATCAATCTTCTCAAGGCTTTAAGTTCTATAAAATATAAATGCTGTTTCCAGGCTATGATCCTGAAATGGGATAGTTTCTGCTTTCTTTTGGAGAGTCTGGAAGGAATTGCAAAAGGAGAGACTAAGAATATTTAGGGTTTAAACTGGTGCATTCAAACTACCTCAAAAAGTTTCTGCTTAGAGTACCTGTAAGCTACAGTCACAGGACTGAAAATGCCTACAAATGTTGTGATTCAAAGAATTATCAGAATTTGTTTCAAGCTTAATAGATTTAGTTAATAAATTTCACTCTTATCTAAATAAACTTTGTATTTGTCTGAAAACAAAATCTTTGCATCTCTGTGTTTTCCTATCTACAAAAATTATACAGCATACTCAAATACCTTCTAATTTCTTGGAGAGAAAGGATTTACACTTCTTTATTTTAACAGTTTTCTACATGACCAGGGCTCAAGGAGCTTACTTGATTGAAATTAAATATGTGCCTGAAAAATTCTTTTCAGGCAAAAATATTTTTCTTGTGGCTACAATGCAAATTGTAAAGAAGTCTGTAAAACAGACAAAATGAGTTGCTGGTGGAGGTGCAACTTAATGTGGTTACCGACCTTCAACAATAAAAATGAAGCCATGGCAAATACATACTATAAAGTAAAATACTTTTACAATAAATTAATCACATAAGAAACCATGATAACTTTGTAGTGATGCCAGTTTGAAGAAAGAAACACTGCTCCCATGTCATTCATAATTATGTCAGGCTTCCCTCAAGAGAGATAAAGAGGGGGGGAAAAAAGCATTTGTCCTCAAGGGAGATTAAAAAAAAAAAAAATCCCCATTTTGGTCTCATTCATAACCTAAGAGATGAATGGAAAGAAAAGGGGCAATGCAGCTGACACAAATGTGAGAGGAAAACAGGAATGGCACACAACTCTGGACCCCTGCACGGAGAGCTGCTCTCCCCACGTTAGCCACAAGCCCATGCAGAACCTAAGGAGATCAACTTGTGGGAGCCACATCAATTCCATTAATCCTAGTGGCTCATTCATTCCTTTGGTTTGTTTGTTTGTTTTAAATGCAAGCATGTTTTTGTGGGCATTCAGTTTTCAGAAGAAGCCACATACCCTGAAAGGGACTGGACTTAAAACTCTGCAGAAGTATTACTGCTGAGACAGCTTGGTGCAGCACCCTGAAAACTTGTTCAGATTTCAAAATTAAAGCTTTATATGACAAGAATTACCACACACAGTACTTGGAACACATGAAAAGATTTTGCTTTTTAGTGTGAAAGTATTTTTTCCACTTGTTAGGGTTTCAGAATAAATATATTTGAAGGATCTTTCTGCTAAAGGAACAGGAAATTAATTATGTTCTATTATTAACTTATGTTCCATTGTGCCTTTACTTGAAAACGCGTTATTAATTTTCAGAATTAACTCACTAGAATAACTATAATAATTCACAGCTTGCTGAGACATTTTAGATATTTAAATTATATCACTAAAATTTTTCTTATTTCCCTTTTTTGTATGCAAAAACAATGCATTAACATCTTTCTTGGATATTGAAAGGAATTTTTTCTTCCATTTTGGTTTTAGAAGGTCAGCATGAACAAATAACCGCTGAGCAATATATAATTAGGTAGTATTTACATAAGAAGTTCTTCTCTTTGTTTTTTTTCTAATCAGCTTTTTCTTTGGCAGGGGGACAAACAGTTGCCTCGAATTGCCAAGACATCCCACAACACAAAATACTGGCTACATCCCTATGGCCTAGGAGCAACATGAGTTCTGGGCAAGGAAAAAGCAAATTCACCGTTTTTTTTATGCACCTTATTTCCACCATAGAATCTTTGGGATCCTCTTGAGGGAATGAGGCGTACAAAATGACATTAATGATAATTTTATGATATTGCTGAATATCAAATTCAGTCAGGCTCACCTGTTCCCAAAGACAGCCCCAGGAGATGTCATGAAAGAAGACACAAGTATCTCGTGGCTGCACAGCACTGCATGAGGATATGAGTGACACCCAAACATCAGCACTGTAACCCTTTGCTACCATTCACAGGTGCATAAATATAGCAGGAATTTTTTCCAAGTTCTTGGCAATACATTTTGTGCATCTGAGTTTGGAAGATGTCTCTAACATTTTAAATGCTTAGTGGCAAGCTTGCTATAGGAAAAAGTCAACAAACTAAAAACAAAAAAATTGAATTAGATTGAAATAATTAAATCCAAGAGCTTCAGTTAGAGAATTATTTCATTTTTTAATGCTTGTTGTCATTTGTGTGTATAGCTGAATTACTCCCAGGTTTCTATCAGCTTCTACCAACAAAAAGCTTAGTGGAGAGGAAAAATTGTTGGACACAAGACATAAAAAATCCGTAGTGTAAATGAAGATCAGGTTTATATACTTTATACTTTTCACACATTCATTAAAACCACACAGTCTGAACTACATTTACTCTTTTATTCTGTCACTTGACAGTTACTTTGCATTGCATGGCAGTGCCAAGTTGAGAGGAGGCACAGACAAAGAAACCAAAACACCATTTGTGATGAATTGTAGAGTGTTCTTCTCCAAAATAAATACTACGAAAGAACCTGGTCACATTCCTTTCTGCAGCTTTATAATGTATTAGATATCACAAATAACCTTTACCAAACCAATGCTTGCTCATTTGTTAACAAGTGAAATCCTTACAAGACCTTCCAACTGAAACTTTTTTAAAAGCAAAATTTAACATCAGACCATGCACAACTTGCTGCTCTGTTGTATTCTCATTACTCACTCAGGTAGTGTTTGTACTTTTACAAGCCTCCCTCCTGGGGTATTTTCTCTAGTTGTAAATTTAGATATACCACCACTGAGTGCTGTGCTCTGCCCACCTCAGCACCACTGGGGACAGTATGCAGTGATCCACTTAATGCTGTTGTTAATGCTGGCTTCAGGCTACAGGAAAAGGAGTTGAAATTGCCTGGAAAATCTGGTCTCTTGGGTGTACAGATATGCTCTGCATGATTTCTGCATATTTTTAATATGATACTAAATGGAAGTTCTCACAAAATATCAAAGGAATTACGTGCCTAGATATACCTCTCAGGGTCATGCATTGCTGTTGTTCATTGCAGGTATATTCTGGGACAGCAAGGCAACAAGTAGCTGAAGTGCTTTGGACTGAAAGGTTTTCAATATTGGACCGTGGAAGTCAGAGACAGAAGAGGTCATGAAGACCATGTCTTTCTCTCTGTCTTTTTTTTTTTTTTTTTTTTTTTTTTTTTTTTTTTTTTTTTTTTTTTTTTTGTCAGCTCAGGAACAACACTGCTGGACTGTGCTGAAAAGTTATGAGGAAAATACAGGTCCTTTTTCGAGGGCAGCTGAATTTACCTCACTGCCATCCTCAAAGCACTCTATTCCATTACCTTTACACATTTTCTAGGCTGCATAGCAGCTCTCTGTTGTCCCATATTTTGCATCTATATAAAATATATGATGTCTATAAAAGTATAATTCTCACTTAGTACACCCAGAGGAGCCAGGCAATCAAGTGACAATACAAAGTTTCAGGAATTCAAAACCCAGGGAATAAACCTGTGCCTGCTGAAGAGCTGGCAACAGTATATATATTGTTGTACCAGGAGAGGTTCTGGGAATTGGTGAGATCAAATAAGGATGGAGAAGACAGGAGGGAGAAAATCCCTATCCTGTGTGTATTCATAGAAACACATAACACTCTTTTATGACAAAAGGAAGATTTTAGCCAAGGTGCTAGAAAATCCATGGCTCCTGGGTGCTGGAAACTGGACTGTCATTCCACTTGTAATTTTTTTTAGCTGAATTTGTGCTCTCCAACTAGTCTCTGATGTGCTCACCTGAATATGCTACCCCATATTGTACTGCCCGTGGACAGTCTTGGGGTAGTCAAGCCTGCTTCAGAGTAAGGATTAAATTACAGAGCAGAAGTCTGTGAAGATTGAAAAAGCCTGGTATGACAAGCACCTTGAGCAATGACGGGCATGAAAGGGCCAAAACAGTATCTGGATTCCCAGAACATGAAGTTCAAAGAAAAAAGTTGCAATGAATTTCATTATAGTTTGACTCAAGGTAAATACTTGATTAAAGAAGACATTATAGTCTGTAAGGTCTGTAATTTTCTTCATACAAACTAATCATTCCAGCTCCCTTCTACTCTGGAACATATTAATTTTTAGTTTTATAGCTTTCAGTGAATTCTTAAATAACATTTACTTTTTCCTTGCATGCACTATTTATTTTTATTCATACAGATATCCAACAAAAACTGAAGAAACACTGCATTATATTGTAATAGCAGTCAGACATAACCCCAGGGAGACAAAATGTATTTCACTAATTTAGTTTTTGTGACAAAGTGACAACTAGGGAAGAAATATGACCCCATGTGTAAGATAGCAGCTAGACCTAGAAAAATGAATTTGAGACTCTCTTTTACCATTGCTTTCCCATTTTACTTCAGGCAAGCAGAATTTCCCAACCCTTAAACAACTTGATGTGATTGACTAACACTTATTGTGCATAAAGCAAGGTACCCAAACAGGCTCCCTGTGCCCCAGCTCTGCTCCTATGAAAGGAGTACAACAGCACATTCTTGCCTCCGCACTGTGGTGCTCTTTACAGGGAAGCAGAAGGGGACAAAGGCAAATTAACTTTCCCATTTACCCCAAAAGCATGCAGAGCAAACTCTTCCCACAATTCTCTTTCATCCATGGGCTGTGGGAGGCTGTGTCACCTCCCCATGCTTCACACACCTGTGTTTTTCTGGTTGTGGCAAATCATTAGCAGAGATGGAAGCTAATGCTGATATGGTTATCTGTGCTCTGATGGTTGTACTGAAACTAATTTATTTTACACAGAACATCAAATGGGGGTTGAATGCTGATGAAGTGTTTTTTTATTATCAATCTGTGCTTCTGGGCAGAGAATCATAAATGCTAAAATATCTAAGTACTCCTGAGCAAACTTCAACAGTTTTTGCCTTGAGGTCCATCTCACAGATGATGTAAGATAATATCGCTTCAAAAATTTCTTTTTTCATATTCACAAGTACAGTATCTGACCTAAAAATTTCATAGGAGGCTATTTATAGTAGCTACAAGAGGTTTTTTTCCTCAGAATGTGCTTGTATATTTCTCTGAAAGATTATCTCACATTCTGCTGGTCAAACCACTGGAACACAGTTATTACATAGCATCTAAATCACTATTGGCAGCATCTCCTCAGGCATGCCTGGTTGGACTTGTGGAGCTGTCTGACAGTCATTTAAAGGGTAGCAGTTTTGTAACACATTTTAGCAACAATGCAGGGAAGAAATCACAAAATAAAAGACATTTTCCCAGCTTACCTTTACAATTCAGAGGTAGTGTACCATAAAAATAACTCAGCACATCAGAACTCTAAAACTGAAAAAAAACCCATGTCCATGCTGATGCTCAAGGCAGATTGGTCTACAGAGGTAAAATCCCCTTCTAAACTCCCACCCATATCTGCTGACAAAAAACACTTCCAGAAATCCTTTCTGCCCATGCATCTGGCATGCTCCAGATTTCCTGCTCACCATAGCCCAGGTGCCCAACACCCTGTCCTGCTCTCCCTGTCCCATCTTGGGCTCTGTAGACCCAGACAGCCCCACAGCCACTGTTAAGGAAGGAGTCAATCCATTCCAACACTTGACTGTTCACTCTGGTCTTCCATTTCATTGTCCCATGCCCAGAACTGATGTGATTTGGCAGCCCTCTGCTATTCCTTCCAGTGCCACTGGATATTCATAAGAACATGGGATTTAAGTAGGAAGGGGATTTATAGGGCTCTGGATCTAGTCCTGTGCTACTGCAAATAAATATCTCCCATGGTTCTGAGGCAGTGACCTGCAAGGGTAAAGTCATGTTAGTAGGAACACACCAATGTACATAATTTGTGGATGTGCCTTTAAGAAGCAGAGAAAATTGAGATTTAAGATCAAAGTAGGAAGTCCATGGTACTTTCCTGTACTTAAAACAAAATCAATATAAAGAAACATACAGCTGGAAGGAACACTAGCTTGATAAAAACACAGTAAATTGGGAGTCCTTTAAGGGAATGGATGGTGTAGCTTCTTCCACAGAATTAGGCACTTCAAATATTGACAGAACTTGTAAAGCACAATCAATATACCAATTCCTCTGTGAACTATTAATTATATATATTGCTGATGAATAATCATTTAATTAGCATAATGGGAAGGCTTCAGTGAAAAGGCCCTCTACCAAGAATACTGGACCTAAAAATAGCAATAGCATTTCAACCATGAGGCCTTGCATGAAAATGCAAATCCTCAACTTCTGGTCTTAACACTTGTTACACCACTCAGCCAATACAGAGCTTTGCATATAAAGGTTTTGCCCCTTATCACTGCAGTACTGCCATATATAATTTGTTCCTCTGAGGCAAGGTGATGAGGGGTTTGGTATGGATTACCTGAATCAGTTCATCAAGCTCTGTTGCATTCACACAGGAATGCTGAGATACAAACGTCTGCTTCTGAATCACAATCGTAGTTCTCTGGGAGGTCTCATGAGGCTGCTCCAGGGCTTTAAATACTGTTGCTCCAATTATTAAATACACGACTACCACCAGAAAAATGGTTGAGACTGTCTTCCATTTCATAACATTAATGGCTGAATCGCTTTCCTCCCGTGAAGCGAGCACGGTAGGCTTGGTGGAAAATGATAATCTTGGTTTGGAGTTCTGAGTGGCCGATTTGGGATCCAGCAAGTCAGGTGCCGCCACTGGCAAAAATAGGAAAAGAAAGTTAATGTTTACAGTGCCACTCAGATTTCACTAACTAAACTTCTTGCCAAGAGATTACACAAATTCTGTTGTTTCTAAATGGAATTCTTAAATTGCTGAATCTTTCTCTTAATCACATGACACCTTACAACATATCTGTTGCTCTAAGTAGTAATGTCCATCTTACATGCATATGCACATTTGCTATATTTTCTGTCTGTCCCCATATGGTATTGAATCATTTCCAAAAGCAGATTTTCCCTACACCCTGTTATTTCATTAAATTACTCTAAGGTGGCGTTTGCTGCAGAGATTCTTCATGTCTACTGTTCTCTCAAGCACTTCTAAGCAGCTTTCCAGCTGTGTTCTACCTCAGTGTTACAGAAGTATTAGGAAAATACAAAACCTTGTCTCTCTCACTTATTTTGCCCTATGCTCCAACAACTGCTCTCGGAGAACAGTTGTGTGATCATTTCTAAACTCCCCAGACACAACCATAGAAACTAGACATTGCTCATCATACTGGTCTTAAAGGGCTAATTGTTTATTGATTACACATTTCAGAAAACAGTGTACAACACCTGTGGGCTTACTGGAAGAGTTGTGCATTCATTAGAGCAGGTATTTCTATTTACAGCTACAAAAATCCACTGGGTTAGGAAAAGAGTGGCTGAGTGTGTTAGTCAAGTATTGGATAACTCATGTGACTACCAGTAACTACATGAGTACTAAAAAAAAAAAACAAAACCTCCACATCAAGTGCAGGTAAAGTCTCCTGTGGGAAGATGGTCACAGTGGTGACCACACAAGCTATATTTAAATTGTTTTGAATAACGTTTTAAATGGCCAAGACAGCCCTTCCAGCCGCTGGTGGGAAAAGCTGAGATCTAAATCTAGAAGAAAGTCTCCCACAGGACGGCGGGGACGGGATGGGGATGCGTCCCTGCAGGGAAGGCGGTGGTACTTGGCAGAGTCACCGCCTGGGAACCCGCCGGGTTCCGGCGCACAACGAGCTCCGAGAGAAGGGGCAGGGAGAGACTGAAAGCCCCAGCCCCGGCCGAGCGGGGACCCGGGGCACCCCTCAGAGCCCGCGGGGTGGGCGTCGGGCACTCCACACTCGCCGCGGTCACGCCTCCGACAGCTCCGGCCCCCGCCCCACGGGCACCCAGGGGTCGAGCACAGCCCCCCCGTCCCGCACCTTGGAGAGGGGAACCCCTTTCCCGCCTCCGCCTTCTCTCCCGTGGCAGCCCCCCGAGCCCTTCCGATGCCCCAGGGCCGGTGCCGGGGAGCGCTCTCAGCGCGTCGGCGGCCGCCGAGCCCGCCCGGAGCAGCGCCGACCTGCCGCGGCTGCCGGCAGCGAACAAAGGAGCGGGCACTGGGCACCGTCGCTCCGCCGCCGGCCCCGCCGCCCCCTCCCCGAGGCTGGTGCGGTGCGCGGGGGGACGCCCGCCGCCCCCGCGGGGAGCAGCCCCGGTACCCCCGGGAAGCCGCCGCCGGCTGGGATGCTCCGCCGCGGGAAGCGGCGCGGGGGCGAGGCGGCCGGCGGCGGAGCCGGGGCGCGGCGCGAGCGGGGCCGGGAAGGGAGGGGAAAGGAGCCAGGCAAGGTACAAAGGAGCCCCGGGCCGCCGCGGGGAGCATCCCGGGGTCCGGTGCGGGGGAAGCAGGGGCGCATGCAGCATCCGCAGGGCTGGGAGCGGGGAGGCACGCCATTGTGCTCGTACTCACTTCTTATTTACCGACCCGGTGCCCTCTCCTCGCTCCACGGGCAGGCATTTTTTCTATGCTTGGGTAGATACAGTTAGAGCAAATAAAAAAAAAAA
>VRYO01002297.1:8983280-9003816 GCA_009812075.1 Sialia sialis
GAGCAAGGTCTCGCCTGGAAACAAGCGAGGAGAGAGGAGGGAGGAGGAGAAGGCACCGGCCAGCCCCGAGGCTGGACCTGCCGGCCGTCCCCGCTCCAGCCCCACACTCGGTCGCCTCCCCAGAGCCTCCCGTGAACTTTTGAACTGTCCGAAATATCACCAAATTAGCAGGAGAGGGAGGACAAGTGGGGACACCTCGACCCCCGCCGGAGAACGGCACGGGGCTGAAGGGGCAGGCGGTTCCGTCCCCCCCGGCTCGGCCTGATTTTAACCCGGTGCTTGGCAGCCCTGGTGTGTTGCTGCAAGGAGTTAACTAGGTGGGATCTAGGAGTCAGGGATGGTAGCTGCTCTCCTATCGCACGCGCCGCCTGCGCACCGCCTTCTTCCATTTCAGTCTGATAGATACATCAGAAATGCTGCTTCAACTGTGCTTTCTGCCACTAAAAAGCCTGAAATTATCCTTGCTATCTTTGCCGTGGGCTAACTCCCCTATTTCTCAGTCATCTGTCACCTGTGACACAATCCGTGGGTCAATTGTTCACACTGAGGTGAAGAGCATGAAGACAAAACCTACAAGAGGATCTACCAAGAGAAACCAAAAACTGCTCCCACAACCACTCTCTAAAAAGTCTAAAAAATTACTCGCTGTAACAAATGGGTGTTAGTCTCAAGCATTTAAAGCCAGAGGCTGCATCTGTAAAATGGCCAAAGACAGTCATACATTGGGTGTGTAATGGGCTATAATCCCACTTAAATCAGCAGCACCATCAGCAAATACTTTAGAAGTCACTTATTTTAATGCTTCTCCATATCAATGTGACATAATACAAATTAGTGTAATGTTGAGTTCCTTAGGACTCCAATTTCAGCAACATCAATCACACCACTCTCATCCAGTGCGTCCACAAGTCTCCACAAGATGCAGCACAGGGCAGGAAGCTGCCTCTGCTATTTCAGAGCGAGCTCATTGCTGCCCATCCCTGGGAACCAGGAGAGTACTTGTGGAATAATGAAAGTGGCTGGGCCCTGTCCAACAACCCCTGGCAAGCAGATCTTCGGTCACAGGGTTGGCTTCATCAACACAGCCCCAGTACTCAAACACAAGAGAAACTTCTGCTTCCAACTACTGATACTCCCTCCCTCAAGGAATGCTCAAAGATGAGAGATTCTCACACCTGAATATTTTCATTATACAATATCTGCCCCTCCACCAGAAAACAAAAACCAAAAAAAGAAAAAAAACCAAACAAAAAACCAAAACAAAACCATAATCTTTTCTCCTTTCTCTCCAGCAGATCTCTTAATCATCAGTCTACATAAACACTGGCTGTTCCTATCTCATGGAAAAGAATAATTTCACAGGATTTCTTTGAACATCCTATGGGAAAACAGGCGTGAACATTTTCCTCCATGCTGATATGTGTCTTCATAAAATACTGTGGAAAATAGTACTACATGCCTTTCTTTAGCAACTTAAATATTTGGAATGAGATTTTGTTTTTCCTTGAGTGAAGGAATTATTATTAAAAGCTTTAAAAGGGTCACGTTTATTGTTTACTAATTGAAATCCATGGGAATTCTTCAGGAGGGTTGGGAACAGACCTTAAATTTAGGGATTCCACACAATGGGAAGAGCCATTTTGAGATCAGATCCAGGAATGACTGCATTGGTGCCTTAACCTTAAGACCTGAAGAGCTATCTCTGGGAAACTAGTTATTTCCATTAATTACCTAGCAAACATCTCCAGTGGCTACTTTCAGTTGGCTGATATTTTCCACCTATTGTGATCCCAGATGCAATCCTCAGCTGGATCCTCATCTTACCACTTACTTCGAGTGGATTTGAGCTGTGCATTCTCATTTCTAGTGGAGATATAAATGCTCCACAAAGAAGCACTGATCTTCAAATTCAGCAAGAAAACTAGTAATTCTTTTTGCAGTCTACAATAAAAACTATTCTGTACAGCAACTTCTATTTTCTGGAAGCCTTTTATTGCACCAGCCTTTACTCTATGGAGTCATGCCCACCAACATGAGGTTTTTTTGTTTGTTTTTTTTTTTGCAATGTACACCACACATTGTTTGAATATTATATGTGACCATTTTGCCCTCAAATTTGGAACTGACATTTGGCCAGCTTGACGCATCAGGCCTGATCTTTGCTAAACAAGCACACTTAAATGCAGCCCTGACAAAACTTCCCACTAACCAACACAGACAAAAATTACGTAAGTAATAAAAGAGGCTGAAACGCAGATCTCCAGCCTTGCAAGCATATGGATTTGCTTCTGAGCCAAGGAGATTGACCTGAACAAACAGGGAAAAAAAATCTTCTAAGATTAAGCATAACCAGGTTTGTGTATTTCATGCTAACATAAGAAAAACTCACAAAGTACAGGACTGTCAAATGCTGTCTAAAAATGTATTGGCATTAGTTTGGGATGACCACAATACTCACAGACGGTGGCTGCTGGAAGCTGCTCAACTCTTTGAAATGTTAAAAGTAGACTCAGCCAAGAGAGACAGACATGCAGCATGCAGAGGAAGTCAAAGTTGCATTATAAACATCACAATCCCATATTCATGGAAATAACAGCTGCAGATGATCCAAACATAGCTTTGATAGGACAGGAGGTCACTTGTAAGGAAATTGTTATTCCAGAGATATATTACCCTATAACGACCAATTTAAAAGTCTCAAGTAAAAAGTAATCTTACCTGTCACTAACACTTTCTTTTCCTCTTCCTAATTCATGAGCCATTCCCTCCCTGGGATGTCATGAAGAACACTTGCTTTGAGCCCAGAACAAGAGCCTTCTGCTAAGCCCCCACCTCTGTGAGCAATACATGCTTTTCTCCTTTAACCAGCTGTGTAATGGGAGGCACCACAGGTTCCTGCCTTATTCAATCTTATTTAGTTGCTAAGAATTTCTACATTCCCAAGGGACTGTTATGACAAGGGTTCCAGTGAGGGCATTTGCCTCGCTGACTTCAACAACAGCTTATTCATGTGGGCACATGTTTAATTGGCCACTGGAGCGTGTCTCTGATCAAACAATGTATTGCTATAGGCTTTGGGACCTGCTAAATACAGGTCCCCTCTTCTTCATGACATGTTAGCAGGAAACCTCTACCTCTCTTCAGAATCTGGCCAAACTGTACACTCAGTTGAAGTCAAGGATAAACCTCCACTACTGCTAATTTTTATCACTAGAAAGCTTCGCAGAAACACTACTGGACTTAAATAGTAAGTTAATTTTAAGGTTCATTTTACTTATTCAGCAGGACTTACAAATTACTTGTCTCTTAACTTTTTTGGAGGCATTAAAAGATCTCTGTCAGCTCTTTACGGATAATTATGACATGGCCATGCCATGTCACTGTATTTCACCATTAAACCATTATTTGTATCCTGCTGTGGAGATTTAAACTAAATGAGGGAGTAATGGCCCACAGCCTTCTTCTCTTTGGAGCAAACCAGAAGGCAGACCATGTTCTTCACAGGCAGCAAGGATGCCAGGCTGCTCCAAGTGACTGTGCTGAAAACACACACTTCCAAGTATTGGGGAAAAGGCAATAGGCAGGAAATGCTTGCAGGTGAGTGATATTCAGCCCTCCCCTGCATCTAAAAATGGTAAAGTCCTAAAACAGACCCATTGAAAACTATGTGATCTCTTCTAATTCACATTTTGAAATGAGTTAAGCATACAGAGAGTAATTAGAATATAAACTGCAGAATCATGGAATCATAGAATGTTAAGAGTTGGCAACGACCCCAAAGACCATCTGCTCCCAGCTCACCTGCCATGAGCAGGGACACCTCCTACTAGACCAGGTTGCTCAAAGCTGTATCCAACCTGGCTTTGAACAGCTCCAGGGTTTGGAGCTGTTCACAATCCACAGCTTCTCTGGGCCACCTGTTCCAGTGCCTCACTACTCCCACAGTAAAGGATTTCTTGCTAATATCTAAATTAAATTTCCCTTCTTTCTAAGTTATACCCATTCCCTCTTGTCCTATCACTACAGTTCCTGATTACAGTCCCTCTCCAACTTCCCTGTTGGGCCCCTTCAGATACTGGAAGGTTGCTATGAGTTCTCCATGCAGCCTTCTCTTCTCCGAGCTAAACAGCCCCAACCTTTTCAACCTGTCTTTTTAGGGAAGGTTCTCCAGTCCTGTTACCAACTTCATTACCTCTCTGGACTTCCATGTACTTCTTGTGTTGGGGTCCCCAAAGCTGGATGCAGCACTGCAGGTGGGGTCTCACCAGAGCAGAGGGAGAGAATCACCTCCTTTGTCCTGCTGGCCATGTTCCTTTAGATGCAGCCCAGGATTTGGTTGGCTTTCTGGTCTGAGAGCTCCTGTGAGTGACACCTCCAAAGTGTGTCAGGGTCCCTCTGGACAGCATCCCTTCCCTCCAGTGTGTCAACTGCACCATGCAGTATTAATGAGTTCTACCTCACTAGCAAGTTACTATAACTACCATGAGCATCTGTCCTACAGCATGACAAATTATTTATTCAGCAGAAAAGCCATTGTTTCTCACCTCATCAATTACCAGAAAATATGTTTACACATGCTCATCTATTTTCATACAGCTCAGTTGTCAGTCTTAATTATGCTCTAATTCTTTCCATTGCTAGTAACCCTTATCTATTTATCCACTTGTAGCAAGAGAGAAGTTGTTTTAGAACCCGTAAAGCATTCACTGTTGTAATTAATATTGTGAATGTGTATTTTTCTTTACTGACTTGCAAATCTCCCAGTGGGTTTCCTCCTTGCTTGTGTCGTGTTATCAGACCTAATGGGATTTATTTATCACATGTTCTGCCACTGTTTTTTTTCATATTTGTTTCCACAAATCTATTATGCTTGGAGAGCTTCAGAAGCAATGATTATAACTAACTTTCAGTACCATTCTCACCAATGATAAATGTGAATTGCCATATGCCACCATTCTTATGGATTATTTATGCACAGGAAAAAAACTTCTAACTACTTTGAATTACTTATCTCCTTGATGGACAGCTAGTACTGCTTTGGGATGATTACAAAATACTTTTCTGTAATCACCAAATTTTTTTACAAAATTGCTGGTTTGTAATTTGTTTTTCCATTTTTGCCATTGTGGTCTCTTCAAAATAGGAGGCTGACAATGAGAACATCTAGGTTTCGTATCTGACTGTCCACACCATGTACCAACCATGCAACTGATTTTTATGATACTACTGGATAACTTATGAGATGAAAACCTCATCTCCGTATTGTCTTTGCAGACTGGAAAAGAGCAGGGAATATTTTGAAAGAAAAAAAGACACATATGACTGCACACCTCAGGCCTGACGAGTGGCCAAAGTTTGTGCTGACTCTAAAGGGAGTTTTCCTTGAGTCAGTAAGCTTGCTTTTAAACCATGTCTTGAGAAGCCGAGGACTTTTTGTATTTGTAAAGCACTATACTATATTTTAAGGAACTCTGGAATTAGTGACACAGACCTATGACACAACAATCTGAAAATAAAATAAAATAAAATAAAACAAAATAAAATAAAATAAAATAAAGACAGAGGACACTGGAAATCGCCTAAAACAACATTAGTGCTTTTCTTTTTGAGTAATCCACAAATAAGATTTGGAAGAAACAAAAAAAAACCAAACAGAGAAAAAACAAGAGGAAATAGCCCTGGCAATACTAAAAAAGTATCATGCAGGGCTAATGAAAGAACTTGCTAGCAGAAATAAAGAATACAAAGAGGTGATGAAAAAGGAGAACATTAAGTATCATCTATGTTTTAAAACCACCAGACTCTACTCTACGTGGCTTTAGCCATGAAAGCGTAATGAAATCTATGAATTATTTTCAAATATGCACAAGAGACTGCTTTCTGGCAAACTCTGTGTTCAGCTACACAGAGATATATCTGGAAATGATGTTACAGATTTTTTTAAGAAAGAGAATTTGGTAGTCTTTATTTATTTATTTATTCAGTAGCTTGCTCTTGCTGCTGTGACGAAGATATCACTAACACCATGCAGGCAGAAACCTGGGTGAGCAGAGACCAGTTTTCATAAGGTATTATTTGGGCAGCAAGAAACATAAATTCTTGCCATTCAGATGCATCATGCATTGGCATTGCTCAGCACTTCCATCTTTGAAAGCACTTCCTTCTATTTTCTTCAAAGTGTGATCTTGAAATTCAGGGCTTGGTGATTTAATCTTTGACTGGCAGTTATGGACTGTGTTGGCAGGACAAGAGGCTACAGAGTCATACTCATCTTTTCAGCTATAAAGTGGCCTCTAATGTATCTACTTCCCTGGAAGAAAGGTCTTTCTCTTGTGTCCTGCCACTGATGTTAAGCATGCAAGGAAACTCAGCCATGGGCTTGTATAGTTTTATGTTTTATTTTCTGTTGGTAGAGGGAACATTTAAAGCTGGACTTTGGCTCCAAGGAAAATAGATGTAGAAAATACAGGGCAAGACTGGCCCATATTTTCCTCTTTGCACAGCAAACATAAATATACCCCAGATGTAATACCCCAGGCACCAAATAGAACCAGATGCGCTTAGGGCTGTGGCTGATGGGAAAGTTATTTTGTATGATCCCTTCACATAAAACAGCTAAAATTAATATTATGAAATTTCCATTACATTTGAGCAGACAGGACATAAAAGCTGTTCTATTTCTAAAATTCTCAGCAGATTAATATTTTTTGTAATCATTTGCCCAAAAAGATTAATTGCCCTATCACATAAAAGGGTGAGTAAAATTGTAAAAAAGTCAATATGTTAGTGGAAAAGGTACTCTTCGATAAAAATAATGATTTTTCTAAATTGTTTCTATTGGAAACAAATATAGAATAAGTGACCTCTTATAACAATTTATGTAAACTTTCTGTGATTTTGTGTGTGTGTGTGTTTAAAAGGGGAGTATACCAAATTAATGAGCATGATTGCCAGGAAAAAGTTAATAGAAAAGCCATAAAGAAACCAATTCCTGAAATTATTGCTTTCTTAGCTGTTCATGTTCTCTCTCATAACAACTTCGTATATTAAGGGGATTACAACTCAAAAATTTTACCTAGTAAATTTATCCAGTAAGAGTATCTCCATGAAAGAAATACAACAAAAGCAGTGAGTAAAGAAGCCTCAGGCTGAATATTTGCACCAGATTCTTAGGGACTTATTGGCAATTTATTTTAGAGGGAAGATCTGGTGATTTTACTAATTCATAAAAATTGCCTAGAATATTTTGGAAAGTCAGCTCTGATCACAATATTAAAGCTAGTAAAGTAGATCTGTGGGGAAAAAAACCATCTCTTACTCCTAACTTACAGGGTCACAGGAAGTGGGTCCTTCATCTTGCTAGCAAATCTACAAAAATACATGTAATCCAGATGTGATGGATTTTGGATATTCTGGATATATCTGCTTACATCACAGCAGAGCACCACACGAGCTGTGTGGGAATTCAGAGCAAAGTGCTGCATGAAAAGGATTGCCAGCTTCCAAGGGCAGGACAGATATGGTCCTCCCAGCAGCACACTCAAACTGGGAACCCTGACCCCTCAGCATGGCAAATTGCCTTAATTATGGTACTTCCATGGCATGTGAGTGCTGCCTCCAGTTCTGGAGTTACCTTTTTGTCAGCTACTTTGAGGGGGTTTATATCATTTTGCAGGGGAAAGACATTACATGTGACATGGACAGAGGTGTCTAGAAGCAAAATAGTGATCCCTGAAAAAAGCAATTTATTTTAATTTCGGTGTGGCTCAGTTTTCAACACTGGTGTTTCTGAGCAAGCTTTCTGCTTTTGGACATAAACAGGCTTCCATGCTGCTCAACATTATGCCCAATTCTTATGCCCAATTGATCCAGAAAATAGCCCTTCATTTGGTTTGTTTGGAAAGCTAGAAGAACAAACTTCATTCAAACAGTAGATAAGGTTACTGCTTTCTTTGAAAACAAATAAAATAAAAGCCTCCAGATTTTACATAACAGCTCAATGATTTCAAGACTCAGGAGAAGCAAAAAGGACTTAATTATTTTTTCTGTATAAAGGCAATTCTTCTCCATAGAGGCATTTAAATCCACATCTTGAACCTTCCTCGAGAGACCCTATCACTCTAGTATTCAAGCAAGCCCAGTTCAAGCAAGCCACATGTAGAGATCACTGATCCTAGCACTTTACTGGACTCCAGGGCTCTGCCCTGTGATTTTATCTGATCTCTAGGAAATATTACTGAGCTATATTTGTTGTTCTCACTTATGTATTTGTGCACAAGAAGTTTTACACTTGAGTTTTATAAATAGCAGCACACTCACATGGGTGCTTAGCAGGTTACACCTCCCTCACCATCAGCAGAAAGCATTTTACTGAAAACAGGTAAATGACCTGTTTACCCCCAGAGCAAGTACTGAGCTTGTCAGGATGTTTTGCCTTCTGGTTGCATAAAGGGTTTCTTCAGAGTCAATTAGCTGCTGACTTCCAGCTGAGCTACAGTGCCACAGAAGGGCACTCCAAAGGCATCTTTATAGAGCAGAGACTAACCTGCATCAGACAGGATGCAAGAGAACTGGATCCCAGCACCAGAGGAGTGTGGTAAGTATTTTGGAAATTATTTTGGCCCAAGTCCCTACTAGCTACACAGAAAAAAACACTTTGAAACTTAGTATAAGATGTATCTACAACATGTTTTTTTGTTTCATTTCTCATACCTCTCTCCAGAAATACTCACTGATATTTTTTTTTTTAATAATAACGTTTTAGCACAATAAATCAGTCTTCTTTTTGACTGAAAGCTAGATAGAGCAAAGACAGATTTCAGGATGGCTGACAAACCTGAAGCAGCTGTGTCCTCAGTATGCAGCAAATCCTTCAGTGTATGTCAGTCTATTTGTACATTCCTGAGCACTCCAAATATCTCCTCTAGCTTATAAAATTCAGTTTGCTAACTGGAAAAAAATACCAGATTCCAGATAGAGGTTAGACTTACACTATCAATGTTAATCTGAACCTTTCCAGCAGTCATCAGAATAGGGAGATGGCATAAAACCTGGGGGACCACCCTAGGTTTATGATAATCCCACAATCCAGCAGTTGTTAAAGAATTCTAATGTAATCCCAGTTCTTCCTATAGGATTAAGGATTCATAAAGAATAAAATGGACAGAGGGAGAAGGAGAGAAAATATTTCTAGCTTAGTGATTATGCATTTCCTTGGCAGAAAAATTCATGAGTTCCTTCCCCAAGGACTGTTTATGTATTTTAACTGATGACAGTTTCAATAAAAAATCCAAGTAAAGAAACAAATTACATCTGATCATTTCTACAGATATTTAATACTGATAGTCATTATCAGTCTTAGTCAGCAGACACTAGGTTGACATAATCTGCTTTCTCGTTCTTTACCAAGTTTAATTGTTTGGCATGCAAGAAGGCAAACCATCAAGGATGCTGCAACACGCAGAAAATTCCTGCTAACTCAGTTCAAACAGAGTAATTAACAGAATTAATCAATTTCAATTGAATGAGATCAAAGAAATCTCCTATCAGTTGACTGTTTAGAATAACTCAAGGAAGATTAATTTCTTTCCTAGTGTTCTCTTGATCCCAATAGGTTGTTGATGACAGGAGAGTAAAAAGCAAGCTTTTTATCATCAATCACTTTCGTTAATACTTGACTACCTGCTGTGTACAAGGATCCACACATTCCTCTATTTTTAGACAAGAAAGCAACCTGTCAATAAGTGCTGAACTGCTTGCCATTCACAATGACCACTTAGGTAAGAACATAAGCATAGTGACTGCTGTGTAGAATATCTAACAGGAAGCTATATATGGAAAAAACCAACTTATACTTCAAGTGTCCCAGCCAGCCTTGTTCCTTTCAAAATAACACTGAAGCTGCATGTAACAATTACTGATGGCTTAACTGCAATGCATCCTCAATATACCACTTGCACATATGAGATATCTGTTTTACCTACTTATTTATTGACATATAACTACACTTACACCCTAGCTGTAAGCTCTACTATACAGAATGTATAATGTCAGACTGGAGGCTGGAGGGTCACCAGCTTATGAAAGGAATTACATGGTCTAGTTGCCCTCAATAAGAGAGGACAAGGGTAACTGACCCTGTCTTTCTTCCAGTCCAGACTCACATCTCATCTATTACTATGTATTGATGCAGAACATTTTATTTACATTACTAAAATAAAATCAGTCATAATTATCTCTCTCTGATGGTCATTATCTCTTGTGATTTCACCTCAGTTCTTCTGGGCATTGGGCTTAATCAACACGGTGATTTAAGAGCCACCATGCTCTGCACTGATGCATTCTGTTTTAGTTAAACACAGCATATGCAGACCAAAGTTAAAGCCTGAGTTCTCTGTGTGGGGAAAGTCATTCACCCACACAAGGAACTTACAGTGGTCTTCCAGGAACTGCTAGCAACTAGGCACTAAGCAATACCAAGAAAAGGAAGTGCACTAAACCCTGTCAAGCTCTGGGAATTAAATCTCTCAAGTAAGTGGCCACACTTCAGATTCCAGGTATTGTTTTTTCAGTGCTTAACAAGGACAGAGTGAAAAATGGAAAGAGATGAAGGAAAAGGGAGAGAACAAGTCACCACTTAGTGCAAGTCAGTGGCTGAAGCATCCCCTCAGGAGACAGGAGAGGAGATCTGTGCTCACATCTTCCACTTCCCTGTGAACATTCTAACCAGCAAGCCATTGGGTGGAGTAATCTTAAGCCCCAAATATTTAGCAAGCTGCTTATGATTTCAGCAGTGAAGCATTTTCTATTGACACCCATGTCCTAACAGGCCAAAAGTGAACACTTCTATTCCATGTTAATGTGTACCTTACTCAGGCAAATTCCCATCGACTTCAAAGGAATCCTGGAGACCTGGAGCAGTGTGTTCTCACATTCTGTGTGTTGATGTCTGTGCTTACACTCCCCTGCATGCCATGGCATGCCCCAGGGTCCTGCTGCATGGAGTCTGCAGACCAACACCCAGCTACAGCGTGCCGTGGCTCATCTTCCAGCTGAGCCTGGCCTTTCCTTGCCATGGGAACTGGAGCTGCAGGATCCAGGGACAAGGGATTTGGCACACCTGGGTCTTGCCCCAGTAAGCACCAGTCAGCCTGCACCTGCTTCTGAGCACCAGGACATGGGAAGCGCTTTCACACACCATGGCACAGGAGTAGCCTGCCCACTCAAGAAACTGCCATGGGTGTTCAGCGGAGCACAGCTCTCAGAAAATACTCACTGCAGGAAAGCATAAAAGGCAAACAGCAATACAAACTGTGCCACAAAGTGTATGCATCTTGGGTTTGCATTAAGCAGAACTGTGATAGAAACCACTTATCATCATATTTAAATCACTGTATGAATCAAGGCAAAAAACAGTTACATATAATTTTAGAATGCCAATTATTCAAAATGAGTTATTCCTTAACATGAATTTTCTCTCTAGTAAAGACTACCAGGTTTAGGTAGTTAAGATGTGTGCACTGGCCTCATTATAATAGTATATATATGCTAAACATTGTGAAGTGCTCTCTGTTTCAGTAATTCTTCAAGGTGGAAAAGTACTGTTATATCCATTTTTATCAAAGAGATCTAGAAAATAGCGACTTGAGAAAAACACTATATAAGGAGTTTCCTTTGACAGGTTGGGGTTTATCTCTTTGTGTGGTAAATGTTCACTGAGAGAATTTTTCTTCTTTGTAAAAGACATTTGTTTCTAAAAACTCCAAAACCTATAAAGGATATCATCATCATGGATAGAAAGATTTTTATTCATAATGCATATCTTTAAATACTTGCAATTTCCATTCTACATTTTTCTCAATGTTCTTTTACAACCATAATGACAACTTTAATTTTCTTTTTTGTGTGTATGTGAAATTTCCCTCCTAATTTTTCCTTTGCTGCCTATACCTTAATTTAGTTTAGAGTTTTCTAATCTGTTTTTCTTTCTATCTCCAGATGGTTCTGGCCTTCCAGTTTATACATTCTCCCTAGGAAAAGAAGCATCACATATATTTCCAGCTTCTGTCTTCCTCAATAATAAGTAAAATTCTGTTTTCAAGGCCTTGAAATTACATTTAGTTTGTATACAGCTGTTATTGAACTGACTTTGTCACTGTAAAACCTGGGCTTTTTTGTTTCCAAATCGATTTAAGGCTTTGTATTGATCTGGGTATCAATATCCAGTTTATAAGCAACAATACCACTCATGTTCAAGGGCACTTTTCAGTCATCTCAAATAGGCTCAATCTGAGCAATCTCTACAGAAAAAGCTTTTTTGCTGTGCAGAATACTTATACTTAATTTCCTTTAGCTACTGCTTCCCATAGATAGCTTTGCTTCTTGCAAAATAGTAGCTCAATCAAAGGCCAGGCATTGCTTTGTTCCCATTTGTTCTGACAAGCTGAAACATTCACATTACTTCTTATAAATTTGCTCCATATAAGAAGTGAATTGTTGAAGGGGTTTTAAATTATTTTGCAAGCCCTTTTTATTTTTTTTTTTTTACTAAGTCTTGTTTGTCAGCCCAATCTTCTGTAGCATCACCTCTTTTATTTTTAAAACTTGCATTCTCATCCAAAAGTGTCCTCCAGACTGGTACACTAACACAGCTGCTTCTAAATGTGTCAGAATCTCATTCCATATTTCTTTCTCAATTTTGATCTCTCTACTGCAGTCTGATCTCAAAATCAAAAAACAGCAAAAGACAGGGTTGGGGTTTTTTGGTTTTTTTACAATATTAAATAAATTTCTCTTTGGGATATTTCACTTACAATTAATCCTCTCCAAATTTCATTCTTTCAAAGAGTGTGTCTCTCTTGACATTTTTTTTATCACAAGCTGGTAATTAGACTGCTCTTCTTTAATTGTAGGTTCTTAAATTACATCCACTGCCTCTGGCTTGAGGTTAATGGAAAAAGAAGAGTTTCTGTCTTGCCCACCTCACTCTTTAGAAACTTTTCTTTTTGAAGGGAAAAAACATTTCTTTGATCCCTCTGTCTGATGAATTTCATGAGAAGTCCAGATGCAGTAGCTGTAGTCCTTACCTGCTATTCCAACCCCTTCACCCCTCACATTTTCTTTTGCTTTTCTGACACCAAATGCATGCTATTTTTCCTGTTTCTTCTTCAGATACCACAGAGTGCTCTTAGTGGTAATTACTGCAATTGCCTAGGGTGGATCTTATAACCCTGATGAATCTTTCTTATGGTTAACAGGTAAACTAAGAACTATTTAGTAGGGATATTTAACACTGGAGCTTGGAAGAAATGGAAGCTGATGCTTCTCTTCTTCCTCTTGGTGTTGATCTGTTCTGATTCAAAGCAACATATTGCACAGGAAATGTTGCACTTCTGACTTAGACTATTCAGGGTTCAGTTGAGCTTAAATCCTCGCTTCAGCCTAAGATAATCTTTGTGGCCACGGGCAACAGGAAAGAAATTTTACGAGCAGTAAGTCCCCAATAAGTGGATGGGGAAAGTTAGTACACTACAAATAGAATCCAAAGTGACAAGCTCCTTGAGCAGAAAGCTACCAAACATCACACATTGGTGGTACAGATCCTTTCAGATGACCTACAAATAGCACTACCCATGTGGGCCACTGTGTCCTGTTTCCTGATCCTCATGTTAACACTGTATAAATACAAAGATATGCCACATAGTAAGGTCAACCCTTGTAGTCTGATTTAAGCAAATTTATTAGAGGTTCTGTTAAATACACCCTTTTGCTCATACTCATATTTTTGTTAGTATCAACAGTACATAGGATGTGAGGTTTGGCCAGCATATGCCTATCCTGGTGAAGTGTCAGTGGGAAAAGTGCCCTTAGTTCCAGTCATCGGTGAGCCACAAAAAATTAATCCAAAGAGGAATAATAAATATTTCTAGATGAATCATGTCAAAAGAAACTGGAAGAGCTCAGCTCATTTAGTCTGGCAAAATGAACTCTGAGAAGACTCTGATTGCTGTGTGTAGATCAATCAAAGAGCCTTTTCTGAGCTAAGGAACCATGTTGGCAACAAAATCGGAATTTATTCTGTGAATAAATTTTGGCTGGAAACCACACAAAGCAAGAGAAGAGCCAGCTTTTAGAGCAATCTCTCAAGGAGGATTAGAACAAAAACTTAACATTTGTAAAATAGAGAGTGGCCAATTTATAGGAAAAATATTTATTTGATATGCTGCCTGCAAAAACAGTAGTTTGGTCTCAGAGGCTCAGGGGAAAGATGGTCAACTTTCTTGAACCCATAAATCACATTCACTAGTAAATACAGAGCCACATGTACGTCAGAGAGCTGTGGGGAGAGCAGATAGCTCAGCAAGCCCCAGATCTTTTAATGTTCCCTGGTGGGTTTGGGCTGGATAGCCTCTGTTCCCCAGCAGCCTCCAAACCAACGAAGCCCAGTGCCACATGAGCGCTGTAACCCCAGCAAGTGAGTTCATCTGGCATGCAGCTCAAAAAAACACCCCCAAGTCCTTCATCCCAAACCCTGCCAGCCACACATGGAGATGTAACATTCTTCCAACCCACACCTCTCAGGTACCAGACCGTCTCTTCTCCACACTGAGAAGAAAAATCATCTGGAAGAATATCTTTCAGAATAAGAATTTTTTATAAGTACTTGTTCTCTGATCTCCTGCAATTTTAGTAACACTAGCATTAAGAACTACAGTAAAGACTGAACATTTTTATGCTAAATTATTATCATCAGGGTGAAATGCTATGCTGGTAATTTAAGAAGATTTGAGATTTAAGATGCAATAACAGTGTCCTGAACTGCATGTTCTACTAAAGCAGAAACACTCACAGCAAGTAAGTGTCAAAGCCAAGGGTATGTGCCATTTATTAATAGAAGGTGAAGCTATTGCTGGGTTAAGAAGTAGCCTCAAGTTGCTAGTATAATTAAAAACTGTGATTAAATATTAAGATGAATGAAATAATTTAAATTGTGAGCTGTCAAAGTGCCAAGTAAATAATTTAAAGACAGATTTAAAAAGCAGTGGGAACACCCTTTTTCTGCTTTTACTACTTCTTCATATATTACTAAACATTTTTTACCCTTTCTAATCTAATCCTCATGTTCTTCTCTGACATTTGCATATGTCAGCAAGGTTACTTTCTCCTATATTTCTGTTTATAGTATGTGCTTGTAAACTGAAGAAGAGGCTGTGCTTGTTCCTATGTGAAAAAGAAAAAAATATCATTGAGAATAGGAGGACAACCCTTTTTGGGACAGCCACAGGGAACAAAATAGATGTTTGTGGATAGAGCAAGGAAAATGAATCTGGAAAGTGGGTCTGAGCTGTCTGAGAGTTATTTGGTTATCTAAATATTTTCTTTTCAGGACTTTTCCATCTCTATTTTCTCTTCTGTTAAGGGCTATTCTTCTCCCTTTGAATAAATAATACCCTTTTCTTCTTTCATCAAAGGGCATCAGAGGCCAATGCTGATGAAGAAGAAATAAAAAGGAAGGCAATTGTTGGCACTAAAGTAAGAAGGAAGTGTGTGCACTGACTGCATGGGTAGTCAGGTGGTCAGAAGATTGATTTACTGCATGCCAGGGCCCTCACCTGGAATATTGAACAGTCAAGAGATTGTTGTACTCTGCTTGATCCAGCACTTTAGCTTGGCAGTACCAAGTCATTGCCCTACCATCTCCATGGTGTAGCTGATATGCAGGTTCCGATGGGAAGCTTTAATTAGACCAGTGCTTTTCTGCATGAAAAGTTGTTTTTTTCTTGAGGAACTGGCTTCTGTCATCAAAGATATTTTAATATGCCTCAAAAAAAATTCTTCACCATCTCTAACTCATGGTAGCAAAGAATAGAAACAAAGCCTTGTTCCCACTATGCCAGATGTGCATTCCTGATATGTTGCTCTGTCTGCCATCAGCCTGGATGAGGGCAGTGGCCTTTCATGAGTGTTGTACATCCCTAGGTGCTCTCTCTGCAGAGATGCAAATAGACATCCACAGCTGAAGTACAGGATATAATTACATCCATGCAGAAAAACTGTCCGTGGCTAAGGCACACTGAAAGGTTGAAAAAGCTCAGTAAAAGCAAAGTTCCCATCCCTCAATTTTCCCCACAGATAAGAGGAAACAGATTTCTGATGCCCATTTTAATGTTATCCTGAAAGCGCACAGTGCCCAATGGATCAGTAAACATTTTTGAGAAAGCAAGAACAGAGTTTCCAGACAAAAGCCTATGCAGCTGTAGTGTTTTGAGAGTTAAGGAAACAGCAGACTTTTCTTAACCCCATTCTTAACCTGTACAAGGAAGGTTAAGTTCTTCTCTGCTGAAAAACTGTGGATTTGTTGCCTAGAGAACTGTCATAGAGATTGCTTTACAACACTCTCCAGTCATACAGCTGGAGGCATCCAAGCTCTGCCATCACTGTCCCTCCACAGTTCTGTCTGCCTATACCTTTGAATTCACTTGAGTTTTTGGGGAGAAGCTGTTCTCCACCCACACCTAAACCCAGGATTTCTGAAGAGCTTTTCCTAGGAATCACAAATTCTTTAGCAAAGCTTGCTGATAAAAATGTTTCCTGGATATAGAAGCATTTTTCTTTCCTATCATTATATCTCTGTTGAGAGACATTTTACATCCATCTGTTTTAAATACGATCTTTTAAGCCACCCTACTCTGTCTTTGCACTTGTGAATATGATGTTCTTGTCCTTACACAAGGGTTCGGTTTTCTATGGAAGCAGTAGCATCTGTAATTTATAGAAGACTTCTATGCAGGACTTCATTCCTCATCTGTGTGCCTTCCTTTTACCACACAATAGCAGTCTGGGTGAGCTTTTCATGGGGCTGTCCCCTTCTGCTGGATACTTATCTCAGTTGAATAGAAAACTGAATTAAATTCTTGAGTACAAGTATCCCATCCTCCTTACAGTCTGCATAAAAGCAAGATTAATGGAATGAGGCACATAACAGACCAAAGATGTGGATTTTGAAAGGTTGGTAACATATGGTTTCTTCTCACTGAGGATTTTACTTATGCTAAAGCAGATTTTTCTTCTTTTTCATATAAAGAATAGGATTTTCAGATGCAATTTTTTAATATATAGTGTATTGTAGATGAATACTAGAAATATATTGATTGCTACAAATTCCTTGTTCATTAAATTAATCCTTTTATTATCTTCAGTAAAAAGGCAGATGTTATATATCACCTTCTTTTAGATTTTTTAGTATCAGTCTGTATTTATTCAGTAAGAGAAGCAATGCTGTTGCAGCAGTTGTAAGTAAGATTCTCAGAACACTTGCTGTACAGGCAAATGGCATCACAGTTCATGTGCAGGGCCTAGGCAATGAAATAGAAAAACTGTCTTGGTAAACGTCTGCAGTGACATTCTGGTTTCACTAAGCTTCAGTACTGATCTCAATTGAGTTTTACAATTAATTTTACCTTTGTATCATACACTTTGGTAAAAGCAATAATTCTACCCCACACTGAAGAGGGGCACTTTCTCCTTTGGTTTTATGGCCTTTATTTCACAGACTGAATGGCCCTTTCTCAGTAACTCACAGAATCACTGTAAAGCCACAGCTGTTTCTCCAGGTAGCAATAGTCACAGGCTCAAAAAGGACTCAACTATAAGCAGCACATACAAAGAACAAGGGAAGCATAGCATGTGGCATCTCCAGAGTCTTACCCTTGTTTGCTGATGGTATGAAGATACCTGATCATGGCAAAAGTGTGAGAATGTTTGTAATTTTTCATCATTTATTTCTAAATATATATCTTTCCACTTCAGTCCCAGGCCAGATTATGTATGCAGCTGTGTTTTTTAATATTCATCTTGACCAATGGTTTTCAAATTTCCTTAAAATTTTTACAACAATATTTGAAAGTAGTCAATGTCTTATCTGAAGCACCAGAGCATCCTACAAAAGGCCTCAAGAAAAGCTTAGTAGTAGTAGATATAATTTCATAGAATCATAGAATGGTTTGGGTTGGAAGGGACATTTAAGACCATGTTGCTCCAACCCCTCTGCCATGGCCAGGGGCTCCTCCCACCAGATCAGGCTGCTCAGACCTCCATCCAGCCTAGCATTGAACACTTCCAGGAATGAGGCATCCACAGCTTCTCTGGGTACCCTGTGCCAGTGCCTTACCACCCTCACTGTAAAGAATTTCTTCCTATTGTCTAATCTAAACCTACTCTCTCCCAGTTTGAAGACATTCACCCTTCTCATATCTCTACATGCCCTTGTAAATAGACTCTGTCTATCCTTCTTGCAGGTTCCCCTCAGGTTGTAATTAGGTCACTCCAAAGCCTTTTCCAGGCTGAACAAACCAAATTGTCTCAGCCTTTCCTTGCAGGAGAGGTGCCCCATCCCTCTTATCAACTTGGTGGCCTCCTCTGGACTGACTCCAACAGGTCTATGTCTCTCATGTGGTGGTGATCCTAGAGCTGGGTACAATATTCCCAGTGGGGTCTCATCTGAGAGTAGTGGAGGGGCAGAATCACCTCCTTAAATCTGCAAATCCATTTTGTTCTTTGCAATAGCCAAGGTCACTCTGAAAGTAGCACATCATTACAAAAATAATGTAATATAAGTTAATAGTGACTTTCAAAATATTTCACTCAGCTCCAGCATTTAATTTCTGCCTGCCTAGACTTCTTTAGAAGCAAATACTTATTCTGGGAGAGAACAGGCTACGCACACAAGGCTCAGCCAGTAAAGTGCATGTTACAGATGGACCCTGCTGATCTGCCTCCCCTTCTTCTGAAGTGCTGGCCAGAGGCAGCTTGGGCAGCTCTGGTGGTGTAATAGTCAAATATAATCTCACAAAAATATAAAACCACAAGTTCAAGGCTCTGCCTTGTTCACGTGAGAGGAACACTGGAGTGAAGGCAGTTCTGCTCTGCTTTATGGATGGGCTCACAGTTATGACAAGCAGCTGCCATGGCCTTGTTGACTCACACTGTGAGAGCTCTCCCAAAAGGGAGTGAAGATTCAACCCTCAGAGCTGTTTGAGCCTGCACAACCTCAAGCCATGTGTTTATGTTTGGGGATGTGGTCTGAGCTCTTGTCTTCCACGTGACAAAGATTACCCTGCACAACCTGTAGTACAGTCCCTGTATCCCTCCTGCCACTTCAGGGATGGTTCTAGCATCCCTGAATGTATCCTTGTCAACCAAGGAATGGGGGCAGAACAAGATTTTGAAGGGACCCTGAAACAGCCTCCAGAGAGTTCTTTAGAGGTAGAATTACAAGCCTAAGGAAAAAAAGCATGGTGCCAGCACTTGCTTTACCATTCTACCAACTTTCCCATGCGTACATGAGTGCTCACAATACACTAAGTTGTTTTGTGAGCAAATATAAAGCAAATGGTGGGTGGGAAAATTGAAAGATCTATTTGAGCGAATAATGGCAATATTAGCAAGATAAAATCATTATGTAGGCACGTCTTCCAGCGAGGAGTTTTTGTTTTGTACCTGAATTTTTGTTAAGAGTGGGAACAAATAAAGGAGGTATTAGAGCAGAGGAAATCCAAGCAGACACCTTTACCTGAACCAGGCAAGAATCCAGCACACATCTAAAGCCAAGTCTATCAGAATTTTGCCTTATTCATGAATGCTACAGTCCCAGGCACCCTTAATGGTAATATTCTTAATTTTACAAGTCATACTGCAACACATATATTATTTCTGGTCATAAAATTTAGTTTCTATTTAAATGTAAGTATTTAAATTTATTTCACCAGTTTGCAAGAGATCTGACCTTCCCCTGGCCTTTCTCTATTACCTACTAACATATTTTTTAGACAGTAATACATTTCTGGTTTGGAACAGGATGAAAATCAGAACAGTACAAAACAATGACAAGCATTTTTCAGTGACATAAAGGATAATAAAGAGAGATTCTGTGATTACTGTGCAACTCGAGTTCTCAAATGAACAGTTCAGCAAGCAACATTCCATTATCCAAATGATTGTTGAGAAACATTTTTTTCTGGTATTAACAGACAGTTAGTTTATAATATGATACACCATATATTCCTCCAAATCTGTGAGGAAGAGAATGAGACAAAAAATATTTCTCTTTAATAACCTACACATACCATTTTTTAGTACAAAGGTACAAAATGAAAATACTTTTTTTTTTAGTTTTGGTGCAAGGCTAAGTCCATGTTAAATACAGAAATAAGCAACATATTTTGGCTTAGAACGTAGGATTGGCAGGGTTTCTTCTATTTGTCAATCAGTTGTGAACTGCTTGCTATGTTGGTGCAGAATCCCACTGATTTTATATATGGAGACTTACATACTTATCAGGCAGCAGGAAAAAGTGAGGTTATGAGCTTCCCTAAGTTGTTTTCCAGCTGATCTATTTGTGTCCAATACATCATCCCAGTACAACAACAACTAAAACTACCAATTCATTTTGTGGAAAAAATGTTCTTCTCTGGGCTTCTCTTCTCACCACATACCATCAGTAAAAAACATTATATGTTAATCTAAATTCTGATCTCAA
>VRYO01002297.1:9011142-9022768 GCA_009812075.1 Sialia sialis
CCCAGATGTGCGGCTTATAATCAGGTGCGGCTTATAATTGTGAAATCACTGTAAATTGTTTATGCCCAATCCAAGACTATTTATCACTAAAGATTGTGTTCACCCTTATGTTCTGTGAGGACTGCAGACAAACTAGCAGGAGGAGAAAATTCCTGCTTACAAACAAAAACCACATATATAACATATGAAGGGAGCAGACATTTAAAAAAAAATTTGAGGGGGTGCAAAAAATGGTGAAAAACCCTCACAAAGCAAGGGAAGTATTCTGAACCCAGTTCCTTCTTCTAGTAGCCCAAAAGACTCATCCCTAATTCAGAAACCTACAGTACCTTCTGTAGGGACCTTCTTTCCCTTGTCTGACAGAAATCTGCAAATAGGTTTACCTGTTTCATGTGGTTTAAACACTGAAGCATTAATTTTTTCTTTCTAAGATTTCGACTGAGCTTTCCTCAGTCAAGAGGAAAGAAAGCCTGAGAAAACCTTGCAGTCCAAACTTACATATCTGCTGATAATTCCCAAATAAAAAAACAAGGACTTCCAATATCAGACTGTGATAGTGACTATTTACATTAAGGTGTTTGAGTGAAAGCATTGTTTTAATGCTTTTTAAGTTTCATTTTAAATGTCATTTTTTGGATAAAGATCACTCTATACATCAGTTTTTTAATCTCCAAGGTCCAAATTAATCATCACATTGCTACATGTAAACAAATATCCACAGTACAAAAGTGATATTTGTGATTAGGGCAAAATTAAGTATCTCCAGCTTCCCAAATAAGCATTCTCAGAAATAACATAATGTAAAACTGGTCTAATTTTCCTAAATACCATGCAGATATAGCAAATCTCCAATATATACACAAGAGTTGTGTCTAAACAGACCATCCTACAAAACTGGCATTTCAAAAAAAGTCATTAACTAAAATAAGACATCCTTATTTAGAATGGATATATATGTCATTCAGGCATTTTCTACAATTTAATTCTTAACCAATAATCTAATTCTGCATTCTAGTTCACCATCTCAAGTAACAGAGACTGATTAAAATCTGTAAAGCTTAACAAAAGAAAGTATTTGACTTTAGTAGTGGTACTTACAGTAAAAATTATGTCTTGCTTGTGGGTTCCTCATTTGGTGATGTAAAATTCAGAAGTCACCATGCTTTTGTTCTAAGATAAAGCATTTTCTTTACTGCTGTCTTTAAGAAGTCTTCTGAACAAGTCATCTCGTCATAACATATTCTCTTCCAAAGCACACTTATTTTCTCTCTCTGTATTTCCTGTCCAAAATACTAAATAAATAAAGGCAAACTGGTAAGTTATTAATTATGACATGTGGTATTTATTTGATGTTGTAAATTTTCATAGTACTTTACAGAGTGATCAGCAGCTTAGAAAGTGCTTACAAACCTGAACCAAAATTACTTGAGTCTCTTGAAAGACTGAATAATAGTATCTGAAAACCTTATTTAAATTAGTAAATAAAAACTAGCGTACCCATTAATTCTTCCTTTCTTAAACATCATTCACATGAACCATGTGCAACATGCAGTCTAACTGCTGCTGAAAGGCCCCCAGGATGCCAGGTATGCCTCCAAGTAGAAAATTTGTTCCATTGTTTAAAGAAGGGAGATGTGCACTGCTACAATTCCTTTTGTTATTTACGAGTTTCCTAAGGAGCAGTCACAAAATAGGCTGTTGAGCATCTTTTCTCAATTGTATCAATAATTATTGATCAGGACACTAATGAGTAGTTAGTGGTTTTAAGGAGAGAATAACATAATCTTTAGAATGTGGCTTTCTTTTTCATAAGTTTTTTTGAAATTCCCTCCTTCTTCCTCACGTGCTGCAATGTTATAAATATGTCAGACACACATTTTGAAAAAGTATTCTGATCCATTGAGGTCCTTACCTTCAGTGGTCCACAAACTTGTCAAGTTCAGATATCATTAATTTGAGGCATATTGCTTATATTTTCATTGAATTCCTTAAAAGAAAAGAATGTGTTTCAATAATTCTATATTCTAGAAAATCATAACACAGAGCAATCTTACACAGAAAATCTGTTAGTCGTGATATTTGTGAAAATATAATTGCCCCTACAGTCATGTAGCAAAGTAGGAAAAGAATAGCATTTTAAGCAATGAGGTAATATGGCAGTCATATAATCAGATCCTTAAATTTCTGACACATAATTTTAAATATTTGAAGATACTATGAAGGGATTAAGAGAGTGAATGTAACCATCTCTCTCTCTCTTAAATATTCTATATAATCCATTTGTAAATGTATACATCCACAAACACTAGTAAAAGAAAGTCTAGCTTGACCTCTGGGATTTTAAAAAGTAACCTAACAATTAAGCATGCTTCATTTTCAAGCCACTATTAAATATCTCAAGTCTTTTTTGGCCAAGAGGAGAACACTAAATAATACAATCAGAAAAAAACCAGCAGCAGTTTCTGAAGACTATGTTACAGAGAACTCATTCCCACTCCCAATTCAATGAAAAATGAACTTTTTCTCATTAATTTCACAGGTTGCTGATCTGGACCCAGACTCCAGAAACAGAACCACAAGTGATAGAATTAAAACACAGTGCTCATGTGCAGTTATATGATGTAATTTCTTAAGACTTTCATAGAACTTCTCAATAGGGAAAAGCACCATATGTGAGTCCCTGTGATAGATACTTGAATAGTTTCACACATCTAAATTTTGTAACTTTCCACCAGGAGCTCTAATACTTTGCTCAAAGCCCTGAAGTCAGGAAAACATTGTAGACCACCAGAGGTTTTTTCTTTGATTGTTAGTCTTTTCCTTGCAGTTAAAAGTTGGAAGTATGAGTTGTAGTTGACAAAGACCAAATAAAACAGGAATAGAACAGTACTTTTCATTGACTTTGAAACTTTATTCTTACCAAGAACCAGATAGCTAAGGTGGAGATGGATATGCAAATTAAAGGAAAATCTGCCTTGCAGCAAGACTTATCTGTGCGTTGTTACTAATCACTGGTGTAAGAAGTTCTTTATATTGGAGAAGACATTCTATTTTTGCGCATTTACAGTACAGGGTCCCAGCTACTCTGTAAGCAACTCAGCTGTTCTGATAGACACTGCTCCTCTGCTCCCATTTAATTTGAAGTGATACAGAGCTTCTGATCCATCCTTCCCTCTGTGAAAATAAACCTATACATGCTACCACCTAAAAACTAACCAAAATCAGTATCACAGAAAACCAAGCCCCAGGAATTTTGGATAAAAAACAAATATGAAGTTCTAGAAATTGCAAGAGTCACTAAAGGTGGTCAAAGCAAGCCTGAAAGCACAAATGATCATGAGAGATTTTCCACATAGGATGTGTTTCTGCTCTAATTCCGTTTTGATTGCTTGAATTTTTTCCTACCAGCAAGATCATTTGTCTGGTGTGCATGTTTATGAAAATGCTTACAGATGATTGATTCTCTTTACTGAGGCCATTTTTGATCATTTGGTTATTACAGAAGCACACAAATTGCCTGGTCTCATTTCTGTTAAATTGTGTAACTCATTTCTGTGAGCAACTGCCTCAACTCCCTGTAAATCATGTGTGCCGTGTGCCTGCACTTGGGTACTGACAATAACTAGGAAAGTATGAATTGAGTTCACTTCATATGAGACAGTTAATGAAAATCTTCATGTGTAAATCCAGAGTAGGAGAAGAGTTAGACTCTACGAATAAGAAAATAATTGACAAGTTTTCGTGGAATTCCTAAGGGACTGGGATCTCTGCTGGGTTTTCCACTGAGAATTAGGGCAGATCAAATTATCTTTTCTTTGATTAAATAATGCAAATCTCATTTGTAGTCTGAGACTATGCAGCCATAACTCTGATATCAAGTCTCATCATGATCTTCAATTCTAGTAATTTGCATTTTCCAGAAACTGAAAAAATATTACAGCTAGTAATAGATAGTAATATATCCAACATCAATTTCGATCTTGTCCTTCCTGTCTATTTCCTCTCTTTCTTTTCTCTACTCTTTTCTCTCCAACCCTGTCGCCAAAATAATTTTTTTCACAACTTCTTTAGTCTCTGCTGTAGAATACACTTAGATGGTCCAGAAGATTTTCACTTCAGATAAAGCAAATTAGGTTTAGAGAAAACCCAAAAATTAGTTCCATAAATTTGCCTGCTTTATTAAAAGTTTTGAGCTTTAAAAAATCTTTATTCTGTATTTTTTTCCATTTATCTATTTTTTTTCCTGCGCTGATTGCAATTTGCAGCTGTGACTATACTGCCCCCCAAAAGTCCAAATTATGCACTTCAGTAGAGTTCAAGAATATTCTTAATCCCACAAAATGTCTCTCTTTTTCCATAAAAAATTCCATTAATGAATTCCAAGTAAAAATACAGTCAGTTTTGACTGGTGCGCCACAACCACACACAATGCATACACACAACAATCTAGGCTTTGGAGCACAGCAGCAAAATACACCTAATCTTGGAATTGCCCCAAAACTACTTTTCCTAACATACCAGTGAAATTTTTGCTGTGCTAAATCAGCTGATAGAAGACAGAAAGCATTCAAAGTTTCTGCCTTCTACCATGAGGCATAAACCTGTTGACTCATTGTAACAAACAAAACCAATTACTCAAATTGCTGTTCTCTGAAGAAGGTAATAAAAGACTTTACTGCTGAAAAAGTTCAGCAAAGTTCAGATGCTTTCCTCACACCTAAGGCATGGAAAGCTACCAAAAAAGACAGAGGAAACACTTGAATGTCCCACAAGACAATTAACCAGCCAGTTACTAAAAATACTAGGCTAAACACATCCGCTTACTTTGCCATCTGGAACAACCAGCCTCAATGCCTCATGTCTGGGAAAACAGGGCAATTCCCAACATAGCCCACGTTCAAAGCCAGCACACAGAGACACCTGAACACACGGGAAAGTTGCTCAAAGTTTCATCCCATGGGCACACTTAGTCTTTGTCAAATAGATAAAACCCCAATAATCAGACCTCAAAATCTCCCTAAATATCAACATCTTCCTCTCCCTCTTGCACCTGAAGTTATGTCCTTTTCCCCTTGACCAAAACCTGCAGCTGAGTTTCAGGAACTGCAGGTGGTGGTTTTAACCAAACTGTGTGACTCACATGCTGCCTTACAGTGAATCAGCTTTTAGTGAGCTGATGTTTGCTAGCTCTTAGCTTCTAGCTATTACTTCTCACATTAGCCACAAGCCTGAAAATTGTCCTACAGGTAGGCTGTAAACCTGCTAACCCCTGAAATAGGTAAGTTTAGCATTTCAGCAAGAAAGCCCTAAATGAGCATGGGTTAATAAACCAGGAGTGGACTCTTCTACTGAATCTTTGACTGCCTTCATTGAAATGGCAAATGCTTTCCTTATTTAAATCAAGACATGAGATATATTGCCCTGTGAAGATATAACTTTCCTAAAAGTTTATTTTTTCATATATTCATACCAGATACACCATTTATAGGGATAAAGAGTGAACACTATTATGTCATTGATAAAATACTCAAAGAGAGTATTTTTCTTATCAATTCTTAGATTAATTGAATTCCTTTAGAAATCAATGACAAAGAGTACATACTTTGGAAAATTCCCACATACAACTCTTAAGAGTTAGAAATGTAAACTATTTTTCTGAATAAAAAATTGTCCTCTCTGAAAGACATATGGATCCTTAATAGCCAATCCTCTATATACAGATTCCATAATGCTTCTCTATTCAATCTCATTTTACTGAGGCAATATTGACTGTATTCTACTGTAGAAATACAAATCCTTGGGCAAAATAAGGTACCTTAACTGTGCCAGAACTGGAAAAATCAGGGGTAAAACTGCTCCTGCATAATACTTCAGTCCCTAAATTACACTGCAATTACAGAAAAGTCATGCAAAGCCTACAAAATTCTGATCTACTGATACTGTTGGAGGGTAAGGGCTTGAACCTATGCACCTTCAATATCACCACAGGTAAAACTGTACTTTCAGCACCATTGACTTCAGGTATAATTAAAGTATTCGTGATGATGATTTTGTTTTCATCTAAGAAATAAGAAACAGATCCACAGGAACCAAACTGTGAATTTAGATGCAGAATCATATTTTTAAAGACATAGACATCTACATGCATATGTTGGCACAAAAAGTGTTATTAAACAATAGAAACATTTTTTTGTGTTTTCATATTGCGTATTGTACTGACACAAAACCACAGCTGCAGTGAAAGTAAAAGGTAATGAACCTGAAACTGAAGAGAAAATTCTTTTCACTCAATGTGATAATAATTTATAAGATCCAAATTACTACAAGTATTTATGTGATAATTTTTATGTAGAAGAATATCCAGAATTGTCCTTGTCATGAAAGGTGCAGAAAAAATTAATATTTTGTATCAAATCTTAATAAAATTTCTCTTTCCTAATTTAAATCATACAAATAGTGTAAGAAGGACACAGATCTAAGGATGCATAAGAGAAAATATCACAAGAATGAGTATGAGGAAATAGCACTAGAATACAAGAACAGAATCAGAAAGACCATGAAGCAAAAGGAGTTTTAAGAACAATGACTGATAGGAAAAATGAGCAACCAAGGGGAGGTTCAATTAACACTTCAAAATTAAGTGAAAAACAAAGGAAAGTACAGACTCATTACTTCACAAGGGGAAAAGGAAGCAACAGATGACTCAGAAAGGTTTAAGTCTAATGAAATGAGGAAGACTGTGCAATTAACATCGTACTACTCACCTTGCTAAGCTGGAGTTCCCCCCAAGAATAAGGCACCCCATGTCTCCATGGAAAAATCTATGTAAATGTGAGGTAAGTTAATGGCAGTCACCAGGTTGCTGTTAAATTAATATTTATGCTATGGCCATTAAAGTCTGGGAAGGAAAAATGAACTCTTTCAGCCATTTTACATGGAACAGTGTGGCATGAGAATGTATTTGGCTTTTAGGGGAAAGGATTGGAGTATGACAACTTGTGTTTCTAAGAAAAGCACTCTCATCTTGAACGATATTGCAGCAGCCTTAAACATGGCCTCTTAGCCAGCACTTAGGGGAAGGAATGAGTGCTCATGAAAAGGCTGCCAATTTGGAGGAGAGAATGGAGTACAAAAAGGGAAATTCGGGTAACCAAAAATCCAATTCTGTCCTGTTTTAATTTGGCACAGCTTTCAACTATTCACTGCATTCATTTTTTCTGGTAAGATCATACTCCTCCAAAGAAGAAACAGCCTTTCCTTAAACAGATGATCTCTTCATACGTGCTCATGAACTTCCAATTTCAGCCCAGCCAAGGATGGATTTTGAAAGCTGGATTCTGTTCCTCCTGGATGAACAAAATCAGATGGATGCTGTCTGCAGCTAGATCTTCTGTAACTTGCTATGCCCAACAGATCCACGGAGCCAGGATTAATTTGAAGACTGTGAGACAGTATCACTAGAAAGAGACGGCAAAAATCCATCTTCCTAGCTTGAAAATGGAATTATTTACTGTCGCTTTTCAGAAGCTGACTAAAACTTGGTTTCATTTATACAAGAGTACATTTCAGTTATAGAAAAAATGAGTGCTTTTGTATACTTGAGGCAGATGGATGGCTGTTCTGTCTTAGAAAAACAGAGCTGTATGTTAGAAAAACAATACTCCATAAGATAATATTTAAATATTTATACATAAAATAGGTGATGCCAGACACTCAAACATTTCGCACATGTCATTTGCATTCAGTTAAGCTGTTGTGTTGGATGATGGCAATGTGACATTAGGAAATTGTAATGAGCCTTTCTGATGAGTCTGACTGCCATCCAAGTAGCATCTCTGGAGCAAGACTGGCTTCCCAAGTTGTTCACATCCCCACCCACCCACTCAGAATTTCTGCTATAAGTCTCAAATCCACATTGCTATAGTAGAGAGGTGAAAAATCTTACCCAAGAAACATCAACACATAAATGGGTTGAAACAAGAGCCTGTCTAATAGCTATATTTCTGTTTCAGTGCTGCTGGGTAGTGTATTCCAGATGGTGGGGGTGCTGTGAACATCTCCATTTGCCATCATCTGAAGGAAAGCAAAAGCTCCATGGTCCTTTGCAAAGGTCAGTATTAGTAATTCTCCCGGTAACAGTGTTAAGAAAATCCAAGCCTGCAGGTTTCCTATTATTAAATATAATAATTATATTAATGGATATCCATTACAGATGTACTTCATCCTTTCTAATGATTTCATAACCACGAGGAACAAAATTATTTCTATTTCCCATGGAGTACATATGTCAGATTTAATGGTCTGAAAGATGAATAAGAACTGAGCTGCTAAATCCAAACTAACACCCATGAAAATCAAAATGTTCTCCATTGCACTGAAACAAAGGGTAATAGATATTTTCAGGTCACGATCTGAAACATAATATAATCTTTTGCCCAGAAGGAAAAAACAGTAAACAGTAATATTTCCAGCCATTTCTGTACAAAGTATAGAGAATCAATACTAAAAAGTGGATCAGTTTAAATCTGTACCCAAATTATTCCAAAGGACAAGGGATTTCAAAATTACTGCAAACTGTATTGTTTTTCCATGTACTTATGGACATTTGGGTTCTATAAGTGGATAGTTGAAAGCATGCACTTCCTTCTACAGCAATACAGGGAGATACTGCTAACTGGTATGCTTGAGGAAGGGAATTTACTCTCCACCAATTCACCAGGTGAGGGAAGAGTCATACCAAAAATGGATCCTGTTCCTACTTCCTCCTGTGGCATTAGTTCCATAGTTAAGAAAAAGTCTTATGTGGATACAGAGGTGTTCTCCCTCTCCTGTGTCAAATAAATTTACATTTCAAGGCCAGCAACAATCATACTAGATGGGGGGAAAAAATATAGGCAAGGATGCATACAGGAGAGGACTCCATCCCTACCATGTGGACTGTGGCAACTTGGAAAAACAAGTTGAAGACAGGGACAGGAAAACTGCAGAAGCTTTCATACCTTTTGTTCCTCCCAAATCTTTTATAAGCTAAGGCAGTTTCAACTGTCCCAGGGAAAGCTGAGGAATAAGTCAACAAGGCTGTGTAAGTAACCAAACTCAGTTTCCTTGCCACCGCTTATAATCATGACAAGGAGCAGTTAACCCAATTCCAGCCTTAGCCTCAACCATTAACTTTTGCAACAGGAATAAATTTTCCTTCCCACTTTGCTGGAAATCTTCGCAGCAGCTCTGTCACAACACAACTAGCAAAAGAAAAACTGTTTGACAACCTTGTTTAGCCTGTATCTTCCCTGTGATGTGGGAATTACATCTCTCTGACCTTTCTTCTCACCAACCTGTCATTTTACATGTTGTTTCTGCATTTCATCCAAATGTTGCCAGTTACCAGAAGAAAAAACAAATCATCACACATATCCCTAAATCCAGCTGAAGGCACTAAATGTAACAGTGTGATAAAATGATACCAATTACATTACATTAAAAATCCAGGCACCTAAAAGCATGAAAATGAATAATTAAGAACATCAATCTGCTGCCCGTGATATCACCACATTATGCCTATTTCAACATAACACCATTAACTGTCACACCCTGATTGTTTTAATATTGCATAATTTTGTTTTCTTGATGTCAGTAACTAAAAGTGTTCACTGAAAAGAGTGGGTTCTGGGTGGAATGCACATAGAAATAGGAAAAAAATGAAGGAAACACTGCTTAGCTGTTAGAAATAAGTTGTATTGAGTACTGCACCTTGGCTTCAACTAATGGGGAATGAAAGACATGAAGTAAATTAACTGGAACACGTAATGCAGCAGAACCAGAATTTAGCCCAAAATACAAAGACAATCAGATACAGGATGGTCATTAAGTCCAAGCATAGGACTGCTGTAGTACAGCTTCTCCAGCAGAGACATTCTAAACTTGCAAATTACCATCCCCACCCCTAAATCTCAGCATTTTCCACCAAGTTTATATTGCATCTATGAAGCCAGGCCGTACTTTTGGAAGAAGGAATGAATCACCTGATATAATTTTACACCAGGTCACTCAAAATAGAAAATTTAATCTGACCACTTTAATGTAAGAATGTCATATTTCAATCATGCCAACCTGAACTTTTCAGCATAAAACTTCTATAAAAGTGTTTAAGCATTCGTAACTGTATTCCCTATTCAACAATTGCAGTTATCTTTGTATTCTCTTTCTTTAAACCAACAAGAGATATTTCATAGAGCTGAACATGGAAAACACATTTCAAAACTGCATTCACAACTCTGAATTTCACATTCTCACATGCAGGAACTGGGACCTAATCTGAAACCAGTCTCTTTTACAAGTCCATGGGAGCTGTGCCATTCACTTTGACTATGTTAGAATATCACCCATGTACCCATTTAACTCAGAGACTGCAACATCAGGGCTGAATTTTGCAGGTTTGCTCTTGCACAACATTTTTTTATTTGCTGCTGTTTAAGCAGAACTCCTTGCAGTACTTGAGAGACTTGTGTTGCTTGTGTTGTTTGAACCATTATCCTAAAGGGACACAAGAACAGCTTTCAAAGGATTTCAGGTTGTATCTGGAAAAGCACATAGGAGAGATGAAACCTGAAGATAGATTTCACAAGCTGAAAGAGAATAGATCATACTGAATTATTCATCCAGCTCCAAACATTGATTAAATCCATAGCTGGTGGCTGAGGGCTCAAGCCAACACAGATTTACAACTGAACAAAATTTAGTACCAGAAATAGTTCCATCAGTAGTGTTGCAGAGCAAGCTGCAGTTTCTCCTTCTCTCATTTTTGAGATACACTCAGTTAAGATCTTATTATCATGCTTATATAAGAGAGGGGGAGAAGAGGACTTACATTTTTCTAACTTGCAGTTCAAAGACAATAGATGTCTCTTTGCTTTACAAAAAGAGACTCTTCTACATGATTATTTTGTTGTGATAACAGAAGTATATAAGTTTAGGCAGTATGTGGAGCTGGCTTTAAAACAGTGTTAACTATTGATTAAGAAATATGGATAATTAGTTTAAATTCTTGAAGCTGTGACAAGAACAGACAGATGGAACTTTCTGTCTTTCAGCTGGCAACATCTGAGTGAGTAGTTGCTATTTACAATGGTGAAGTATTAGGTCGTTTCCACCCCTTATCCCACATCGTGAACGTTAACACACGATTGGGAAATGTGCCCACTAAATACAATGTAAAAGCTTTCATCTGACTTGCTCAAACCTTCAACACTTACACGTTTTCTCCATCTTACTTGCTCGGACCATCGCCACTTATCTATTTCCTTCTGCCTCATGTCCATAAGATCTAATGTACAGACAATGCTGATAACAATGATATTTGTATATAATTTTTACCCTATTTCAGATCTCCCTGAGGTACACAGCGGGTTGTTCCATCTTTCTGCATTATCCACCAAGTACATTCTGGTCCTTGAGCAAAGGCAATCCCACGAATGGGTTTGCCTGTACTTGAGGCAGGATTAACCCATACTGTCTTCCCTAGCAAACCTCTGACATGTGCCACTGAGACTTTATCTCCATCTACTATATTAAAGGACTCAGACTGGGCAGGACCTGCTCGGCAGGTAGAACCTCGGGTGTTAACTAA